>ML792190.1:182188-220722 GCA_009831015.1 Picea engelmannii
TCTTAGTGTGTCCTTGTTTGGCCCTCAAACCACCTTGTTTTCTAAGGATTCATCATCTCTTGTTTGGATTTTTTGACATTTTTCCTTACTTTTCAATAACTCTTTGTCCTTGACGATTCAGAGTCAATTTGTCGTTTTCTTCTCGTTTATCTGATTGAGTGAAAACTTTGTAAGGAGTTTCAAAGGTATTTTACACTTTTCTTTATGATCTTTGAGTCATCTTGTCCAAGATTTGTCTCCTTCCTTTTGAGTTTTTGGCTTTCTGTTTCTTGTTTGATCATAACAAGGGTGTCTTTGGTTTATGTGAAGTTTGCTTCCAGATTGCTTAAATCTCACAAATCTTGAAGTTCGATTAGCGTAGGAAGCTTTACATATATTGGTTATCAGTCACATACAACCATTTTAGCATTGCATTGGATTCCTTATTGAGGACTATAGAATGAGGTCATTTCATCTTGGTGTTTGACAGTGAAAGAAAAATCCTTCTTTTTCCCTTAATTAGACATTCATTGAAAGAAAATATTGCTTATCATTTCTTATGCATGTTTTGGGAACTAAGTCATAATATCATCAGTCTTCACTCTCATACACCTATGAGTAAACAACAACCACTAAAATCAACGCTTAACTAAAATTTATCAGACATTTTACATCTTTGTTAGAAAACCTACATTAGTTTAAGGTGTAGGGCTTTGGAATAAGGTTGAAAGGATAACTTTCCAAAGCTATCAAACAAACTTAGCATATTGCGATATGGAGAGCAAATCCAATTGTCGTATATGCTTTCTGGGATCCCCCTCTCACATGGGGGTTAAACAAGAGGTCACATTTGGGTGAGTTATGGAGATTATCCCTCCGTGGTTCAATTGTTTGTAGTGGTCGGATCGTATATTGGGGGTCACTTGAAGGTATACCCAGGATTATGTGTGGGAGACTCTTGAGTTGATTTTGGACTTGTTATCCTACCCATACGTTTAGATTAGACTGTCGAATGTACCCGCCTAGGGACCGACTGGGAGTTTGTGACCTTAGTAGCCATAATCTTTAGGGTATCACACAAGGTAACGGTGAAGGGAAGTCTCACTGTACCTGGAACAGACGTTGGTCAAACTCACTCGGGCTCCTTGGAGGGTAAATCCACAATTACTACATGGAAGCTTGCACCAAGGCGTAAGTCTGTTAAGAAGGTCACCAACATAACAGATCTACCTGCTCTATCCCCACCCCTTCCTATTTTGATCTCATGACGTTGGATTTCATCACCAACTAGTGGTTTCATTATGGGAAGGTTTTGTTTGATTTTTCTCTTCTCAGATTCATAATGTGTGTTGGTTGTGTTACTTAGTGGACCTTTGGTCGAGTCAGTGTTAATGGCATCAAATCTTGAGAGTATTAATGGAGGAACCCCTTTTTTGGGGGAACCTTATACCTTTCCTTCATTTGGAAACTTTTGTCCTCCATACATTGCCACACTGAGTCTTCCGAGACTCACCATCGGATTACCGGTTTGGTTGTTCCCCACTTTGGTGATATCGAATCCTCCCAATGTTTCAACTGCACCTAATACTTTAAATGTCAGTACACCACCCACACATCAACCTCACGTTGAATTTTCACCTTCTTCGCCCATTAAGTCTCCTTCCATTTCTCCTTCTTCACCTAGTGAAATCTCTAAAGAAAGTAGCCAGGTTGATCAGAAAAAGAAGAAATGGAAAGAGAAGAAGAAGAAGAGCCCAAAAAGGACCAAGGCCCCAACAACATCAGATGTTGGATCCAAGCAAACAGTCACTATTAATAGTACTGGGAGTTTTGATGAGGTCAACAATATTAAAATGAAGAATCTGAAACCCAAATTCCCTTGCAGTCTTTGTAAGGGTGACCAATTTCTGAGGGATTGCTCTGGTATTTCCAAGGTCTTAGAAATGTGGTCCTCCATGTCATCAGCCTTTTTCGGTCATGCCGATGATACCCCGTCAACTAGTGACATTAATGTTGGTAAGAAGAAGACAATTGTCAAATTCCCTTGTATGTTATGCAAAGGTGATCATTATTCTCACCTTTGTCCTCGCATGGATGATGCTTCTTCTCTTTTGGAAAAAATTCAACTTCCAAAAGGTTATCGTAATATTTCTCCCAACCCTTCATTAGTTGATGGACTGATAAATCCGGTTCCATCCCCGGCCAATCTGGTTGATCAATTGGTCAATCTAGTTTCCTCCTCAATTGAACCACAAACCCAAGTAGTTGATACAGTTTCATCATCGATCAGCCCTACTCTTCATCAAAAGAGTGTAACCCAAGTAGTCGATCCATTTTCATCCTCGATCGACCCCACTCTCCCATTAGAGAGTGACACCAAAGCGGTCGATCTGTTTCCACCCGTTGATCCCATTCTCCCCTTAGACAGTGAAACCCAAGTGGTTGATCTGGTTCTGTCATCGGTCGATCCCACTCATCCTTTGATGAGTGCTAAATTGATTGATCCAGTCCCTTCCTTGGTCAATCCCACCGTTCATATGAAGAGTGACAAAGTGGTTGATCTCATCCCATCATCGGCCAATCCCACTCTTCCTCTGAAGAGTGCTTGCGTGATCAATTTGATCCCATCATCGGTCGATCCTACTCTCCTTATAGAGAATAAACCCAATACTGCCCACGTTTTTCTCGTTGATACAGAATCTAGCATGGTGGGGGGCGTTCCTCATTCTCTCGCGAAACCCCCTCCAAGAAATGAGGCCATCCTTTTTTATTGGGATGTGCTAACTGGACCTCATCTTCCCTCTCACATTCCTTTCCATATTACAGTACAGGTTTTTGGTCGAGACGTTCCTCAAACGCTAATAGATGAAGGTGCATCTGTTAGTATTTTGTCCTCTATTTCTTGGCATGCTTTGGGTTGTCCTCGGCTTGCACTGGTTACACAAAATATGTTATCTTTTAACAGAAGAACCACTCAACCTTTAGGGATCCTTCCTCAGTTTCCTGTAACTTTGGGAGGGAAAAATGTCTTTATTGATGTCATGGTAGTCCGAGACCCCTTGGATTTCGCTTTACTCCTTGGGTGGGATTATGTCTATTCCATGAAAGCTTTTGTGTCCACTCTTTTTTCTGTGATATCTTTCCCACACTATGGAAGACTGGTGACTATTGATCAACTTTCATTCATCGGTCCTGACTGGATTACGTCCCCAAATGATTCTTATATGACGACAGTATCGCCCCCACCACATGTCAATTATGTGGTGTTGTCTCCCATGACTTCAAATTCAGACGATTTGGATCCGGTAGTTGACATGGTGATTTCTTTGGTAGGGCTATTGGAGCCTGATCTCCTTACCCCTGTCGTGGCCCTCGACATGTGTTCCTTCCAGAGTAATTTTCTTCCATCCAGTGAAGATCTCTTGGAAGCCATGACCGAGTTTTGTCCCTTTGTTGACATCAAAAGTCACTCCTAGATTGCAGCAAAAGCAGAGCCTGGCACCCATCAGTTTATGTCACGATTTGCTAAAAGGGGGTGATCGAATGGAAGTAAACTCAGAACAATATCACTCACTCAGAAAACCGGGTTGGAACAGCAAGGACATGTGAGGTCTTGATTCAACTTGAGCTAGTAAGTTTGCATAGTGGTGAGTAAGTGAAAGAAAAGAAAGGGGAAAATTCTCATATATGAGATCCTCTTAGACCAGAGAAACGTCGAAGTAAACCTCAAACGTTGCAGCACTAATACAATCAAACATGCATTATATAGTTACAGCAACACCCGACTAGATCATCCATACCCGGGCTTTCATATTCAGAGGAAAAAGGAAAGGAAGAGGTTAGCACCATTAAACAAGAAATCTCAAAATATCATTGTATAACTAGAGGCTTTGTTAAAGCTTTATAGTCAGGAGCTTAGCTCTACCATCCCCCCTTTATAGAATGGCAAAATTGCCTACATATACTCAAAGCCAATCACAGCAGCAAAATCGAGGCTTAAAATTAAAAACATTACGTCTGCATGTTCATTAGAAGACTGCACCTACAATATCTGGACGATCATGTGCTTAAACCAGACACAATCAGAATCCTGGCACCTGCAGAAGAATTGACCTGTCTCAGGTCCCTTTCTGGGCTTTCCATTTATGGTGGAGACGATGTCTAACTACCACCAACCACCTCAATAACTACTTCCTTGGGGTGGAGAACAGCCCCGGTCAACTCTGCACTCAGACAACATGGAAACCTTTCTTTAATTGTTGCTCCTTGATCAACGGTCCATATTCTTTTGGGCATTCTCCCACCGAGAGATTTGGCTTCTTTTCTTTCAAAATCATCGACACCAGATCCGTGAAAGGCTCAAGAAATGCCTCGTGTCCCCTGTACTCGGATGAACTTGGAGATGCTTGGGAGGATAGGTGCTTTGACAGTCTCTTGTGCTCATTGAATGTGACCAGGTGCCATGAATACAAGCCCAAGCTGGAGAGATTTTGCATTTCACATTTTGGCGATTGCTAATGAACGAAGGAGTGGCCCTCTGTTCTCTCGAAGTCCCGGTAGATGAAATGTCGATACGAGAACTGTCTCCAAAGGTTCTTTTCATATTTTCGAGATTTGGCGATTCCAGATGTAAGGGAAAGAGTTGTCCCTTATATTTCAAAACCCCAATAGCCGAAGTGCCGACCAAAGCCAATCGAGCGCGACATGTCCCTAAGATGGATGGCCCAGATGAATATCTAAACATGGGACCGCTTCTGGCTTGGGCCCTTTCGGCATTTCGTGTTTCGACAATTCTCGATGCAGTGGAGGAGTGATCCTTTGTTCTAACAAAGTCCCGATAGCTGAAATCACAACCGAGGGATGATCAGGCGCCACGTGTTCCTCTTTGAACGGATGGCGTTGATCATTTCGGTGATACTGAGCGTTATCTCCTGCGCTATACTTGGTGCAACTCCATTAAATGCAACCACCCGCCAATTGACAATCTGCTCCATCGATCAATCCTCGTCATTGAACATTGGATCGCCCATCTGCTAACATTTTAAACCCGAAATGGAGATTTTAGGCACTGCACATTGCGCTCATGGCCGTGTCCTTGGACAAAATGCATTTGTTGGGATTTTAAGCCCCACTTCTTGACAGTTCACACCATGGGCTCGAAAGGAGAGAAAACACCCCCCTTTCTTACAAGAATTAATGCTAACATTAGGCTCCATGGAGGATAGAGTCATCCCTGTGATGCTCTAAGAACTCATTTGTAGCATCAGTGCCTTGTTGTTGGGCTATGGATTCATTTATTAAACCAAAGATAAACAGAAAACAATATTTAGAAAAACAGAGGAGCTGTTTACGGCTCAAAAAAAACATTTCTTCAGGAAATGCCCATTTACTGGGCCATTAAAAACTTCTTCGCCCTTCAAATCCTACAACCTGTAAGTGTTATTTGAGAATACTTCAGAGATTTTGAAGGGCCTGATCCAGACGGCATCAAACTTGTTGTGTTTGCTTCTATCCTGCCTGGGTGCATCCCATTTAAGCACCAAATTTCCCAGCTCGAATTCCTTCTTCCTAACCTTCCTGTCAAAGGCCTGCTTGATCTTCTGTTGATGATTGTAAGCTCTGTCCATTACCTACTCCCTGATCTCTTGCACTTCCACCACTTGATCAATTCTTCTGACCATATGGTCTGTCTCTCCTTCATGACCTTGAAATAATTTCGCTACAGATAAAGTGAGCTGAGTGGAAAAAACAACCTCCGTCCCATAAACAAGTTGAAAAGGTGAGGTGCCTAGGGACTTCTATGTTGTCACTCGATCAGCCCATAGAGTGAATTTGAGCTTTGAATCCCAGGCCCTCCTATTGTCTTCTAATAATCTTTTAATGAGCCTGATTAGGCTTTTATTAGAAGATTCTACCATTCCATTTCCTTGAGGATAATAGGGAGTGGAGTGAATTAGTGAAATCTTGAACTGCTCACAGAACTTAATCAGAGGCTCAGACTTGAAAGAAGTAGCATTATCGGTGAAAATTCTGCTGGGACAGCCAAATCTGGCTATGATATCCTCCAAGAAGTTGATAATTACCTTATGTGAAGTACTCCTGGTGGGGGCAGCTTCTATCCACTTGGTGAAATATTCTATTGTAGTCAGGATCCATCTATGCTGGCCACTTGAAGGAGGATGAATTTCTCCAATGAAGTCCAACCCCCACTGTTGAAAGGGTGTTGAAACTACTACAGGCTTAAGAGGCAAAGATTTGAGCTGCTGATTTCCTGAGAATCTTTGGCATTTGATGCAAGCTCTGACTTCTCTGTAGACATCAGTGAATAAGGTGGGCCAGTAGTACCCAGCCCTAATAATTTTGTGGGCTGTGGTCTTCCAGAAATGATGCCCTCCACAAAGGCCGCTATGGAAATCAAAGATAACTTTATGGGCTTCCTGTGGATTCAGGAACCTCAGAAACACTCCTAGAGGGTCTCTCCAGTATAAGGCATGGTCAATAAGAAAATATCTGACTGCCTTGAGCTTTAAATCTCTTGCCTTGCTTTTTCCCATCCCATCAGGAGGCTTTAATTCTTGCAGAAAGTACAAAATGTCTCTGTACCAGTTGCATTCTGCTAGTGATAAGTCACCTTGACAGCTTTGGCTAGACAACTCAGCTTGTTGATTTTCTGAGTAAGCGTTGATGAAGCTAACCCCCAAGGCCTTGCAATTGGATTCAGCCAGCAGCTTGGCTAAACCCTAACCTTTAACCAACATGGTGGACTTTATCTCCAGTTTAAAATCCAGGATCTTGGCAATCCATTTACCTCTTCTCCCATCTATGTCAGGCTGTATAAGGATGTCCTTCACAGAGGATGAAGGAACGTATGCAGTCACTTTTGAGTGCAATACATAGACTCTGAAAGCTTTGAGAGCTTTCACCAAGGCATAGGCATGTTTCTCCATGATCTCATACCTGGTCTTTGCATCTCTTAATTCCTTGTTGAAGAAGGAAATGGGTTGCTCTCGCCCTTCCTCATTTTTTTGCAATAAGACCGCTTCTATTGTATCAAAAGAAGCAAAAGAAAATATTAGGAAATCCTTAGAATAATCAGGACTGATTAGCACAGGTGCCTCAGTCAATGCCCTTTTTATTTGGACAAAAGATTCCCTGGGCTCAGCAGTCCATTTTACTTCATTTCCCTTTCTGAGCATGGTTGTGATGTATTTCACCAACTTAGCAAAATTTGAGACGAACCTCCTCAGAAAGTTAATCTTCCCTAGAAAAGAATAGACATCTTTTCTAGACCTGGGAAGTGACAGGGTCTGAATTGCCTCTACCCTGCTGGGGTCAATTCTCACTCCCTCTGCTGATACTATATGGCCTAATAGCTTCCCCTCCTTCGTAGAAAACAAAGATTTCTTGGGATTTAAGGAAAGGCCAAACTTTCGGCATTTCAAGAAAACTTTCCTTAAGTGACAGCAGTGCTCTTTATCTTACCTAGAGAAGACTGTGATGTCATCCAGATAGATCACCACAAACTAATATTCCTCCTCGATAAAGGCTATATCCATGGCTCGCTAAAATGTTGCTCCTACATTCATCAATCCAAAAGGCATTTTGGCATACATGAATGTTGTAACACACCCACTACGAGAACTAAGAATTTTCGGCTTTTTCCTTCTTTTCACCGAGGAACAGAATTCCCTGAATATCTATGGGGCCTGATACAGACCCTGCCATCCCTTTTTCATACTCATATGATTGGCGACTATGACCACAGGCCTTATCAGAGAGGTACTCGTCGGCTTTCGTGATTCGGGAAATCGTGATGCATGCATTTCCCTTTCTCTCTTGTCTTTCGAAGGGTTGAAACCCGAAACGGATCTAACTGCTTAACGAGATTAACAGCAACCTAGGTTAAGTCCAGGTACTCTACCCTTGAGGATTTCGCATACCAGAATTTCAAGAGGTGCAATGAAAGGAGGGCTTACTGTCAAGTATCCCGGGTGCCGAAACACCGAAACACCATATCTCATCCACACTATTATTATTTCGGGGTTTCGCAGTTCAGGTTTTTGGGACTGGCGGGTACAAGAGAGCTTGCCAATAGGTATCTCGAGTACCAAATTACTGAAACCCCCAATATTATCCGTGCTAATCCATTTTGGCACTTCCCTTTTGGCATTTCGCATTAAGTGAGAACAAGGGGTCTTGCTCCTAGGTTTCCCGAAAGTTGAAAACTCCGAGTCATCAAAACTCTAAACATGCTCCACTATTTCAGGGTTTCCTCCATCGAGATTTCGCAAATCGAGGTTTCGAGACTAGTGAATACATGAGGCCCGCACATAGGTACCCCGAGTGCCAAAATACCAAACTCTAATAACTTCTCCACATCCTATTTTTCGGGACTTCGTAAGTCGGGATTTCAAGACTTGGGAGTTCAAGGGAAACTTACCCTTGGGTCTTCCAAGTTCCGAAAAGCCAAAATGCCGAATCAAGTCACACTATGCCAATTTGGGATTCTGCAAGTCGGGTTTCATATATTGGCACTTCGCGATACAAGAGGTCGAGCTTCACGCTCCTCAACTACCCGAATGCCGAAAAGCTGATACACCCGCTCATCGTACACTTGACCAAATTTGGGGTTTTGCAGTTCAAGATTTCGCAACTAGTGGGTACAAGGGAACTTATCCTTGAATATCTCGGTTCCTGAAATACCGAACATCAATACTCACCCATGCTGGTCCAATTCGAGGTTTCGCGAATGGAAGTTTCACGACGTGCGAATATTGGAGGTCTTGAACCTACATCTTCCGGGAGCCGAAACTCCGAAATACAAACTCTTAAACCTGATCATCTATTTCGGGATTTCATCCATCAGAATTTCACGAGTTGGGGATTCGGGACTTGCGAGTACAAGGAACTCACATCTAGATATCCTAGGTACCGAAACTCCAAGATCTTATAACTTCCCCATTTTATTATCATTTTGGGATTTCACAAGTCAGGGTTTCGGGTCTTGTGAGTACAGGAGAACTCACACTTAGGTACCCCAGGTGTTGAAACTTTGAAAACTCATAGCTTACCCACACGCTAGCATTTTGGGATTTCATATGTTAGGATTTCACGAATTGTGAGGACAAGGGTTCTTACCCTCTGATCTCCCAGGTACCAAAAAGATGAAACGCTTACCGGCCACTACGTGTACTCTACAATTGGATGGTCCCAATACTCCCGTGGGTCTTGGAATCAACGGTCCTGATTTCTTTGCTACTTACAAAGGTTAAAAAGGGGTCGAGGAATTAACGTCTGCATTCCTTCATCCAATTTAATGGTCGTAACAGACCTTAGATCCTCCGAAAGGATCTCATTCATGCATTTAGCAAGAGGAAGGGCATCCTGGGTACCGAACCACTGAAACGTCCTTAATTCATCCAGATGTTGTCATTTTGGGATTTCGCGGGTCGGGGTTTCAGGACTCGCAAGTACAAGAGGACTCGCACCTAGATACCCCGGGTGTCGAAACTCTGAAATATCAAAGTCTAAGAATACCATTCTCTCCTATGTAGGATTTTAAAAAACTACGCCATTAATTCCTTCTTTAGGCCCTTGGGTAAATTTCACCAGGTTTGAAGAACCGACTAGAAGGTCCTCTAAAAATCTCTGAGCTATTAGCTTCTGTGATTGGTAGTGAGTAAGCTCAAGGTTTTTACTGTGACGACAGTCCTTTCTAGGCACTTACCCTAGCTCTATAGACTGAGGGAACTTTCCCGAAAGGATGTCCCTGTGGGGGAAAGGAATCTATCCAGAGTATTACATGAGGTAAATAAGGGAACAATTTCCCAAGAGCAGACCTGAAAACTGCACTTATTCATTAAATATATATATATGTGTGTGTGTGTGTATAAGCTGTATGCGGTTGTTCCGCTATAAGAATGCAACCACCATTTCTAATCAAAACACTGTAAAGACAGTCTTATACTGAAATCATTCATAATTTCACAAACCATGAGCATACATGTCAGCATATTTAAATTCAAGATACAAGATATAACACTTATCAGAAAAACACCAGGTTTGATGCAACAGCTGAGAGGGGTGCTCGTTTCCACCCAACCGTAGGCTCAGTGACTCCGAATGGATTTACCACTAGCCATCCCCTAAGCTAGACCACGATGCTTGAGACTCTCTGTCTCTGTTCTTCAGTGATCAAGAACGAAGGTTACTCTCCTTCTTCTCTGCTATCACTCACTCTGTATTTTGTTCCAGAGTTCTTTCGATCGTTTTCCTGCAATCTCCCCTAGCGTTCGTCCCTTCCACACCTTTTACCTACCTTTTCTTTTTCGACAAGGTTGCGTGTGGCATGAATTTCCCCGCAGTGGTCAGGTCAGAGGCCTCCATGGATGGGCGGTTCACCCCCATCCCTCATTAACTCATGAGGAGCCTCTTCACCTACAAACCTGGTGAGTAATTCATTTCGAGGCCAGCAAGTCGCTCTTGGTTCTCCGGGCCAGTGAAGACCAAATATGGTATTGGTTTCGGTGGAAGTTAACGCCACCATTCCAGGTGCCTTCCACCACCTTTCATCAGCCATCGTGGTCTCTTTTTAGCACATCCCCCTCTCAGCAGTCCTGCAACATATATTCATAACATTATTTACATTCGTCGACCTTTTATACTAAGGTCCATTCAAAATCACACATTCACATCTTTGAGTCTACCATAGTTCTTGGCCAGTATAGTTATTTTTACAGACTGGGGAAAACAGGGTGTTATAATTCCCTCCCCCTTAAAGGAACATCTTCCTCGATGTTCTATCTATCAATATGACATGTATGTACAAAGGTAAATAAAATTGGATATGCTTGTTTCATGGCATCCTCCATTTCCCATGTAGCCTCATCTAGGCCAAAATGTCTCCACTGCACCTTGACCTATGCAATGGTTCGGTTCCGGAGTGGGGTTTCCTTTCTGTCCAATATGCATTGAGGTTCTGGTAGGAATTCTCCCTCTGGTTCCACCTGGATCACAGACCAGTCAATTATATGATTAGAATCATGTACATATTTCTTCAATAATGAAACATGGAAAACATTATGTGCTTTTACTGTGGGAGGAAGTGCTAGCCTATAGGCTATAGGTCCCACTCTATCTAGAACCTCAAAGGGTCCACAATACTGAGGTGCCAACTTGGCACAAGCTCCCATTTTCAGGGAACTCTTCTTGGACCTAACTCTGAGATATACATGGTCTCCCATTTTGAACTCTCTTGGAGTTCTCTTTTGGTCGGCGTAACTTTTCTTTCGATTCTAAGCGACCTTCAGGTTTTGTTTTATCTGGGTCATTTGTTGTTCCATCTCTTTTAGCATGTCGGGTCCAAAAGAAATTTTGTTTATGGTATTACTCCAACTGACAGGAGTGTTGCACGGCCTTCCATAGAGGACTTTGAAGGGACTCATCTTTAAGGATTCTTGGTAGCCGTTATTGTAGGCGAACTCCACCAGTGGTAGGTAGTCTTCCCACTTATTGGGTTGATGCATTACATGCATTCTTAGCATGTCTTCTAGTATTTGGTTCACTCTTTTCGTCTGTGCATCGGTTTGAGGGTGATAGGTTGTGCTAAATAGTAACTTGGTCTCCAAACCAGCCATCAGTGATTTCCAAAAGTTGGAAGTAAATTTTGTGTCTCTGTCAGGCACGATCTCTTTCGGCATACCATGCAGTTTAAATATCTCCTTCATGAATACGTTGGCGAAGTCTATTGCCTTACAAGTTGACTTGATAGGGATAAAATGAGCCGACTTGCTCAATTTATCCACCACTACCATGATGGCATCATTTTGTTTGGTCGAGGTTGGTAATCTGGTGATGAAATCCATGGAGATGATTTCCCATTTCCATTCCGGGATTGGTAGAGGTTGTAATAATCCTGTTGGGTGTCGGTGTTCTACTTTTACCTATTGGCATTCTATGCATTTGGCTAGGTACTCAGCTATGTCTTTCTTCAACCCAAGCCAGTAGAATTGTTTCCTAGTGGCCGTGATCATTTTCTGGTATCCTGGATGACCAGAATAGGGTCTTTTATGTAGTTCATCCAGTATGAACCTCTTCAAGTCGTCACAGTCTAGGATATACATTCTGCTTCTATAAGTGAGCAGACTTCCTTCCATCATCTGGTAGCCTCCATACTTTATCCCTGTGGGTTCTTGCTACAGGTATGAGGTCACGGTCTAGAAGAATGTTTCTGTCTCTTGTGCATTTATGACTCTTTCTTTGACATCCGTTTCGCAGGTGCTCACCGCGGCCAGGTGAATTGTTTTCATATTTCTTCTAAGGGCATCAGCCACCCTATTTTCTTTTCCTTTAATGTGTTTCATTTCGAAAACAAACTCGCTAAGGAGGGCCATCCAACTAGCTTGTCTGGCATTGAGCTTTGGTTGTTCAAACAGATATCGCAATCCACAGTGGTCTGTCATAAGTACAAATTTTCTTCCCAGGAGGTAATGCCTCCACATTTTCAAGGCGTGCACTATGGCAGCCAGCTCTAGATCATGGGTCACATAGTTGACTTCGTGCAAAATTCAATTTTTGGGATTCATAGAAGACCACACTTCCTCCTAGCATAAGGACTCCTCCAAGCCCTTCCTTACAGACATTTGTACACATGAGGAAGTTGGCTTCGGGATTGGCGATCTTTAACATGGGTGCGTGGGTCAGTAGATGTTTCAGGGTTTGGAATATTTCTTCACATTTTTGTGTCCATGTGAATTTGGTCCCCTTCTTCTGGAGGGAAGTTATTGGACAACCAATCTTGGAGAATCCTTTTATAAATCTCCTATAGTATCCTGCTAATCCCATAAAGGATCTAATATCTTAAACGTCCTTCGGGGTAGGTTGTTCCATGATAGACCTGATCTTGTCAGGGTCTACTACTACCCCTTCTTCGTGAAGAAATTAAACACAACAATAACAATTGATAAAATAGAGACAATAACAGCAACATGGCGGAAAAGGCATAATAGCCAACACTCTCTGTATTCACTCCAATGTTACATATTTATAGTACAATGGGTGATGCCACCTCATAGAGAGATTTGCTCTAGATCCTAAAATCATGCATTATGACTAGGCTATGCAATCTTAACTAACTCATTAGTCATCACTTGAGGATATATTACTAATATCCTAAATGAATAATACAAATATATGGTGACAATTTAGACTTAGTGATTGGTAAAGGTAAGCCATAGGCTAACACTTCGGATAGGACATGGCCCAAGTAATGTATTTGCTTCTGGAAGAAGTCACACTTGCTAAATTTGGCATAGAGCTGATGTTCTCTTAGCACTTGAAGCACAAGCCCAAGGTGTTCCTCATGTTCCTCTATATTCTTGGAGTAAATTAATATGTCGTCAATAAAAACCAGCACAAATTTGTCTAGAAATTTGCTGAGCACATTGTTCATCAAGCACATAAAAGTGGCAGGGGCATTGGTCAATCCGAATGGTACTACCACAAACTAGTAGTGACCATATCTCGTCCTAAAGGCAGTTTCTTGGATGTCTTCACCCTTGATTCGGACTTGATGATATCCCAATCTCTAGTCAATCTTCAAGAAGATAGAGGCACCTCCCAATTGATCAAACAAGTCATCGATCATGGGTAAGGGGTACTTGTTCTTTATGGTTATATTATTGAGTTGTCTATAATCTATGAACAGTCGGAGGGAACTGTCTTTCTTTTTCACAAACAGGACTGGTGCTCCCCATGGAAACACATTAGGTCGGATATAGCCTTTGTCCATCATTTCTCTCAATTGCAATTTAAGCTCAACTTTCTCAGGTGTGCTCATCCTGTAGGGTGTCCTAGACACCGGCACCGCTCCCAGTGCAAGTTCTATCGAGAAGTCAATGTCCCTTCTTGGAGGTAGACCTGGTACCTCTTCCGGAAAGAAATCTCTATATTCTCTCAGGGTAGGGTGGTCTTCGAAGCTTGGTTTGTCGCCTTCAATTGTTCTCAACACCTATATTGCATATAGGGGGCATCCTTTTCGACAATACCTTCTCATTTGTAGAGCTGATATTTGTCTCATTGAGACAGGTTTTCGGATCCCTTGAAGGGTTATCCTCCTTCCTTCTTCACTTACACATTCCAAGGTTTTATGGTAATAGTCCAGTTTAGCTTTATGGGTGGCTAGCTAGTCCACACCAATCAATAGATCATACAATCCCAGGGGTAATATGTTACGGGTTACTTGGGTGGGGAATTCACCCAACATTAAATGGCAGGCTGGTATGACCTTTGCTACCCTTCTTTTAGTGCCAGTGTCTAACTGTACCAACCATGGCTTGGTAGGTTTATGTGGCTATATTTTACACTTATAAATAGTCTTAGGGGATATATAACTCAAGTTTGAACCAGGGTCAATCAGAATAGACACTAGATGGTTGGAAATCATACCTTCTATTTCCACCACTGAAGCTTGGTGGTTGGCTTGGTTACTATCCAAGGCTGCATGAATTTGTGGCGCACTCCCGGCCACATCATTGACGGTGGTAGCTTCCTAGATGTTGTAAATTCTCCGACTATTCTGTTTTCGGTGTGGGCAGTCTCTCAGTAGATGTTCTTCTCCGCAACCCCAGCATTTCAAAGGTTCTCTCTTTAGGTTATCAGTCTTCACTGTTATGGATCCAGAAGTTTTATTTCCACCCAAGGAGGGAAAATTTTGTTGGTGTACACTCCAGGCTGGGAAGCTCATTCTTGGGTTCTTCTTATAGTTCTTAAATCCTGGGGATTTAATCCCCTTTTTCTGAAATCTCAAACTATTCTTCTGTTTTCATCCTTCACAAGGTTCTGTTTGATATCCAAGTTGTTCATGACAATAGGTTGCATTTCGGATAGTGCCTTCTAGGGTCTTTGGCTCATCAAATTCAATTCTATTCTGATAGTCCTTAAGTAGTCTGCTAATGAAGCGTTGCACCTTTGCCTTTTCTTCTTTTATGTAGAGTACATACCTCAGCAACTCAAGGAATCTGATGACATATTCCTCTATGGTGAGTTGACCCAGCTTGAGTTCATAGAATTGTTTAGTCTTTTCGTCGAAGTATTTCTATGACAGATATTTCTTCCTGAAGTATTTCTCAAACTCTTCCCAAGATAGGTCTTCTTCGTGAATCCATTTTACATTCTTAAGGTCTTCCCACCAAATGGAAGACTTTCCATTCAAGTTGAAGGTGGCTACTCGGGCCTTCAAATTTTCTGAGAAGTCATGAACTCTGAAATACTTCTTTAGTCCAAGCAGCCAGGCCTCTGCTTCCTCTCCCTTCTTTATTTTACCTTCGAAGGAGGGTGGTTTGGCCTTCTTGAACTCTTCAAGATTATGACTCTTGGAAATTTTCTGCCTCTTTCATTTTCTTCAGGAATGAGAACTAGTTTTGTTGCTAGAAGATCCCTCTGAGTTGCCAGCTTCCTTTCCAGAAGAATCGTTTGATGCTTGTCCCTTATCTCTGGGGTGGACCTTTCTTGAGGTTCTCCTCTCAGTGTGGCCACTGATATGACCATGTTTTTGTACCTCGGGTTCATGCTACATTTGTCTCTGTAGGTCGGATAAGCTCTGTAGTAAAACTGCATTAATTTCTATTTTCTTTTCTTGTTCTTTCATCATCCTCTCATTGTCAGGCTCCTCACAGTCTCGGCTAGATCTGGAGGGGTCCCTACCACCCTCTTTTCGTCAGACTCTTCATCTCTATTGTGGGAGCCCTCCTTGACTTCATGGTGAGTCACCATTCTATACGTCTGTAATTTCCCACGGTTGATCTTTCGCTTGTGTGTAAGAGAAAAACGCGGGTTGTTAGTCAATGTTTATATTCATTTATAACCAGTACATAATTCATATTTTTCACATGCACACTCACAATAGGAGTTTTCATTCTTAACATCAACTTGTGATTAAGAAGGTTAAGACAGGGGGGGTTACTCCTTTTAGGAGTGTTTCGAACGGAGCTCCTGCGCAACTCGTTCATGAGCCCAAGCAGGCCAAGTGTTGTAACCATGCTCTGATACCAATTTGTAACACACCCACTATAGGAACTAAGATTTTTTGGCTTTTTCCTTCTTTTCACCGAGGAACAGAATTCCTCGAATACCTATGGGGCCTAATACTGACCCTTCCATCCCTTATCCGTACTCATATGATCGGTGCCTATGACCACAGGCCTTATCGGAGAGGTGCTCGTCAGCTTTCGCGATTCGAGAAATCGTGATGCATGCATTTCCCTTTCTCTCTTTTCTTTCGAAGGGTTGAAACCCAAAATGGATCTAACCTCTTAACAAGATTAACAGCAACCCAGGTTAAGTCCAGGTACTCTACCCTTCGAGATTTCGCATATCAAAATTTTGCGAGGGGCAATGATAGGAGGGCTTACCGTTAGGTATCCTAGGTGTCGAAACACCGAAACACCATATCTCATCCACACTATTATTATTTTGGGGTTTTGCACTTCTGGTTTTTAGGACTGGCGGGTACAAGAGAGCTTGCCAATAGGTATCTCGGGTACTGAATTACCAAAAGCCCCAATATTATCTGTGCTAAGCCATTTTAGCACTTCCCCTTTCAGGATTTCACATTAAGTGAGAACAATGGGTCTCGCTCCTAGGTTTTCCAGAAGCCGAAAACTCTGAGTCATCAAAACTCTAAACTTGCTCCACTATTTCAGGGTTTCCTCCATCAAGATTTCACAAATCGGGGTTTCGAGACTGGCGAATACATGGGGCCCACACTTAGGTACCCCGGGTGCTGAAATACTGAAGTCTAATAACTTATCCACATCCTATTTTTCAGGACTTTGTAAGTCGGGATTTCGGGACTTGCGAGTACAAGGGAAACTTACCCTTGGATCTTCTAGGTTCCAAAAAGCCAAAATGTTGAATCAAGTCACACTATGCCAATTCAGGATTCTGCGAGTCGGGTTTCGTATATCAGAACTTCGTGATACAAGAGGTCAAGCTTCACTCTCCTCGACTACCCAAATGCCGAAAATCCGATACACCCGCTCATCGTACACTTAACCAAATTCGAGGTTTTGCAGTTCGGGATTTCGCAACTAGTGGGCACAAGGGAACTTATCCTTGAATATCCTGGTTCCCGAAATATCGAACATCAATACTTACCCATGCTGGTCCAATTAGAGGTTTCGCGAATCGAAGTTTCGTGGCGTGCGCAGACAGGAGGTCTCGCACCTAGATCTTCCAGGAGCCGAAACTCCGAAATACAAACTCTTAAACCTAAGAATCTATTTCGGGATTTCATCCATCAGAATTTCGTGGGTCAGGGATTCGGGACTTACGAGTACAAGGAACTCGCCTCTAGATATCCCGAGTACTGAAACTCCGAGATCTTATAACTTCTCCATACTATTATCATTTCGAGATTTCGCAAGTCATGGTTTCGGGTCTTGCGAGTACAGGAGAACTTGCACTTAGGTACCCCAGGTGCCAAAACTCCGAAAACTCATAGCTTACCCACACGCTAGCATTTCGGGATTTCATATGTTGGGATTTTGTGAGTTGTGAGAACAAGGGTTCTTACCCTCTGATCTCCCGGGTGCCGAAAAGCCGAAATGCTTACCGGCCGCCACATGTACTCTACAGTTGGATGGTCTCGGTACTCCTGTGGGTCTTGGAATCGACGGTCCTAATTTCTTCGCTACTTACGAAGGTTAAAAAGGGGTCGAGGCATTAATGCCTGCGTTCCTTCATCCAATTTCACGGTCGTAACAGACCTTAGATCCTCTGAAAGGATCTCATTCATGCATTTAGCAAGAGGAAGGGTATATTGGGTACCGAACCACCAAAAGTTCCTTAATTCATCCAGACGCTATCATTTCTGGATTTCACGGGTCGGGGTTTCGGGATTCGCGAGTACAAGAGGACTAGCACCTAGATACCCTGGGTTCCGAAACTCCAAAATATCGAAGTCTAAGAAAACCGTTCTCTCCCGTGTAGGATTTTAAAAACTACACCATTAATTCCTTCTTCGGGCCCTTGGGTAAATTTCACCAGGTTTGAAGACCCGACTAGAAGGTCCTCTAAAAATCTCTGAGCTATTAGCTTCTGTGACTGATAGTGAGTAAGCTCAAGGCTTTTACTATGATGACAGTCCTTTCTAGGAACTTACCCCAGCTCTATAGAGTGAGGGAACTTTCCTGAAAGGATGTCCCTGTGGGGGAAAGGAATCTATCCAGAGTATTACATGATTTAAATAAGGGAACAATTTCTCGAGAGCAGACCTGAAAACTGCACTTATTCATTAAATATATATATGTATAAGTTGTATGTAGTCATTCTGCTATAAGCATGCAACCACCATTTCTGATCAAAACACCGTACAGACAGTCTTATACTAAAATCATTCATAATTTTACAAACCATGAACATACATGTCAGAATATTTAAATTCAAGATACAAGATATAACACTTATCAGAAAAACACCGGGTTTGATGCAACTGCTGAGAGGGGTGCTCATTTCCACCCAATCGTAGGCTCAGCGACTTTGAATGGATTTACCAGTAGCCATCCCCCAAGCTAGACCACGATGGCTGAGACTCAAAGTCTTTGTTCTTCAGTGATCGAGAATGAAGGTTACTCTCCTTCTTCTCTGCTATCACTGACTCTGTATTTTGTTCCAGAGTTCTTCCGATCTTTTTCCTGTGATCTCCCCTCGTGTCCATCCCTTCCACACCTTTTACCTGCCTTTTCTTTTCCAGCGAGGTTGCGTGTGGCATGAATTTCCCCACGGTGGTCAGGTCTAAGGCCTCCATGGATGGATGGTTCACCCCCATCCCTCATTAACTCATGAGGATCCTCTTCACCTACCAACCTGGCGAGTAATTCATTTCGGGGCTAGCGAGCCGCTCTTGGTTCTCCGGGCCAGTGAAGACCAAATATGGTATTGGTTTCGGTGGAAGTTAACGCCACCATTCCAGGTGCCTTTCACCACCTTTCATCATCCATCGTGGTCTCTTTTCATCACATCCCCCTCTTAGCAGTCCTGCAACATATATTCATAAAATTATTTACTTTCATCGACCTTTTATACTAAGGTCCATTCAAAATCACACATTCACATCTTTGAGTCTGCCATAGTTCTTGGCTAGTATAGTTATTTTTACAGACTGGGGGAAACAGGGTTTTACAAATGTGCCCCAAGGAGTGGTGAAGGCTGGTTTTTCTCTGTCTTTAGGCATGACTGATATCTGATTATAGACAGAAAAACCATCAATCATGGATATCCTAGATGCACCAGTTACCCTCTGCAATATGTGTTCCATGTTGGGCAAGGGATAGTTGTCTTTCTTTGAGCTCTTGTTCAGGTTCCTGAAATCAACACAGAGCCTGATTTCTCCACTTTTCTTCGTTACCGGGACCAAATTGGCCACCCACTCAGAATATCTCAAGGGGACAATGATTTGGGCATCTAAAAATTTCTTCACTTCTCTCTCCATGACAGGCAGCAACATGGGATTTATTTGTCTTAGCTTCTGCCTAAATGGCTTAGCCTCTTCCTTTAGTGGGATCTTGTGTTCAATGACAGATGTGTCATATGTCTTGAGGTCTTCATAGGTCCATGCAAACACATCAGCAAATTATCTTAATAACTCAGTATATCTAGCCCTCTGTTCTTTGGTCAGGCTGCTTGACAAATTGACAAACTTAGGCTCCTCATGTGTGCCAATGTTGCATTCAGTTGTATCAGCGTCTCCATCAAAAACCTTGCCTTTAGTGCCACATCATTCCCATCGAACAGTCTTTCTAAAGGGACTATTCCCTTAGGAAGGTGATTGGTATGCATATGAATAATATGGTGATTAGCAATTTCATTTAAAAATACCACAAGGTAAGGGTGACTTTCAAGATCAGGATCCTGATCAATGTGCAATGTAGAAAATTCATTGACAGACTGGAGAAATTTTTCGATTTCTAGATCGTCTTCAAATACCTTCCAATGCTTGATATTGTCCAGAACAGATGGCCTATATCTTATCTCGACTTCGTATTTGATCTTAGGCAGCAAAGGGATCTTGAACAGACTAGCTGAGACGGCTAAGGAATCGTCCAAAGAATTTTCCTCTCTAGGAATAAAATAAATGTTGAAAGCCGAGAAGAAATTATCAATCAGGTCCCATACCTCATTTCTGTAACTTTTGAGCCGAGGATGCTTAGCCCAATAAGCATTTCTGACTTGCTGGATAATCAACTCAGCATATTCGAACACTGCTACCTCCTCTATTCCCATTTCTTTTGCAATCCTTAAACCCAGAACTAGAGCTTCATATTATGCCACATTGTTGGTAGCTTCAAATTCTAGCTTGTATGACAGGGATATGGTTTCCTACCAAGGGGACACAAGAACCACTCCAACGCCAGTGCCTTCTCTAGAAGAAGCTCCATCAAAGAACATTTTCCAAATAGAGGTGGTTGGAGGAGGTATCTTGTGATTACATATGGGTTGCTTTCTAATTTGAAAAGGGTGTGTTAGGGTCCTATAATTATAGGCGAGTCGTTTCTTCGACTGTTGATCTGGCGTTTCTCTCATGATGACGAAGTCCTGGCTCAGGTGATTCTGTTTACTCCCTCCGTTCTTGTCGCTCATTTCCCCATCACCTTGCTGCATCCTTCATCCGCTGCATCCTCTCCCCCTTGTCCTTCGTCAGCCTCCTTTATCCCGCCTTCCATCCTTGCATAAATGGACTTAGGATGAACAAAAGAATTAGCAATAAGGTTAGTCTAGGTTTAAATTGATTAATAATGACTATTTAATAATTAATTAATCATTAATTTATTATTAATTAATTAATTAATTAATAATTAAGTTGAATTACCTAGGGTGACAACTAAGTTAGAAGTTAGGGTTAGTTTTAAATTAAAATAAAACAATTAAATAAATTAAAACTAACAAAAAGAAATAAAACATATAAATAATTACAAAATATTAAAAAACATTTAAAAAACAATAAAAACAAAAAGTAATACAAAAATTATAAAAAACATAAAAAAAAAACATGTAAAAACAAATATTAATAAAATAACAAAAACAAACCAAAACATAATATATAATATAAACAACATTTAAAAAAAAATAAAAAATAGAACATGAAACATAAAACAAAAAATAAAAATTAAAAAGAAAAACAAACTTAATCCTAAGTCTAAACCCCTACGTACCCTCTACCCCACCTACCTCCACTACCCACTCCCCCTACGTCACCCCACCTCACCATCCACTACCCACTCCCGCCTCCACCTTACCCCCGTGCACATTCCAACGGCTTGGATTTAAGCCCCGAAATCAACGAACCAGGTCCAATTCCTGACCCCCCTGGGCNGTTTTCCCGCCAAAAAAAAAAAAACCACTTTCCCCAACTTTTGTCAATTTTTGCCTAGTTTACTATGTCTTCTTCCGGAGGAGTTTTTGGGCAAACAGGGGTGGATTTTAAAAATCCGAGAGAGTTTTTTGGTCAGCACAGGCTGAGGAACAAAACCCTTTTTCCATTTTTTGCAACGGAGCTACGAGGTGGGAGAGGAGAATACATCTTCGAGGCCTATTTTTCCAAATTTTAAATTCTTTGTTTCAGTCCGTATTTTGCAGGAGCTGTCACGGCCAGCTGGGGAGGAATTTTGCGAAACCGAAAGAGGTTTTTGTCCACCACATGCCCATATACAATAATATCTTTCATTTTTCACCCAAGTGTCTTCGTTGAAGAAATAATCGCATCTGAACGGACCCCTATTTTGCAGAAAAACGGTCCAATTTTTATGGCAGAAAACTCTGAAGTTTCTGGGAGTGGTGGCTATTTTTGGCCGAGGCGGTTGAACCGACTCTCGGAACTTGAGGAGAAGATCTATATTATTTATTGGGACGATTTTAATTCAAAAGGTTTGGATCTTCAATCCCTGTGGCTATCAAGCTGTAACATTTTTTAATAGATCTGTCATTAATGAAAGGAAGGCCTTACAGGATTCTTGTGTATGTTCACTGGTGTTGTGTTTTCCTCAATTAAATGTTTTCTTGCTCTGTAACCACTTTGTTTTCTGAATCTAATCTTTATGAATAGTGTTATGTCTCAGGATTTATCTCTGATACCCTGTTTCCGATTCTAGAGATTTAAGTGTTTATCCTCTAAATATCTTTGATTAAGAGATTCTTCAGTGCTTGTTAGTTGAAGTTATTTTCATCATCTATTCTTCCATTCATCATTTAAGCTGCAAAAGATCCAGTGAATGTATCATCTCGCCCTGTGGAATTCATCCTACCTCGTTTATGGTTGTATTTCATTCCTAATTAATTGCAGACCCCATAGCCCAATGGATGTGTAATCTATCTCAACCAATGTATAAACCCCTTTTACAACTGAGCACATTGTTTTCATTAACTAGCCTAATATCTCCTCAAACAAAGTTATATTAGACAGAGAGATCCCTCTCTGAGTCTTGGAGGGCTAGATCCAAGACTCGAAGCGGTTTTGATGTTGCCTCTGTGTTTTCCTTTCAACCTTGGGCAAATTACAGAGTGCTAACAGAATGGCGACCATACTGGGGAACTCTTCCCAGTGATACATTTCAAGCTCCAGCTCTGATCACTGATGGTGAACAGTGACCAGACCCCAAGAAGGCTGAGATCATTCACCTGGCGACTCCAATCATCTCCAGACAGTGCCAGCTCGAAGACTCCACTGGAGGAAGAACCTGAAGAATGGCCAAGCAGCCTAGAAAGACCAGGTATTCAAGTTCGAATTGCATTAAAGACATATTTGGTTTTATTTGCAATCATGTCTTGTCTTTTTCTAAACCTGGTCAGAAGTATATTGTTGAAGAGTATTTTGACCATCTGTCAATCGATGAGTCTCAAGAGATCATACCCACAACTGTAGATTATGTACCTGCTCATACACCTATGCATATCCCAGATGCACCTGTAGAGACCCAAGTGAGACATAAGCCTCCTGCTTTGTCTCCTACTCCTGCTAAACCTCTGGACGTTTGTAAACCCCTTGCTTCATCTCCTGCACTTGCAAAATTTCCAGACCGATACAAGCCTCTAGATTTGCCTCCTATTCTCCATGACCTCCCTGTCAATTACATCAACAATCTGCCTAGGTTTGATGGAGAAAATGAGAAGATCACTGCTGAAAAGCGCGTTCAAAACCTTGAAGATTTCCTTGACCTTTCTGAGGTTGAAGAGGATGATGTCTACATCAGAATGTTTGCCCTGTCTCTGGGAGGTAAAGTCAAAGATTGGTTTAAAAATCTTCCAGCTGGAAGCATCAGAAATTTTGATCAGTTCATGCAAGTTTTCCTAGATAGATGGGTGGTCAGGGGAAATGTTTTCCTCATCCTAGAAGAGTATGAGCACTTGAAAAGAAAGCCAGGGGAGACAGTACATCAGTTTTCAGCCAAATTCAATCAGGCATATCATGCAATACCTGCTGATATAAGGCCACCCCCTGGAGCTGCCCACTTGCATTACCCAGATGCATTCGATCCTGAGATGACATTTCAGTTAAGAGAAAGAAATACTGCAAGCCTTGAAGAAATGCAGAAAATTGTTGTTGATGTGGAGACCAACTTGCTGATCAAGAGGTCACAGTTGAAGGATAAAGAAATGGACCAATTGAAATCATCAGAAGCTAAACTAGAGATTTTGGCCAGTGCCATGGAAAAGCTGATGCGGAATATTAACATGAAAGAGGAGCTTGTTGTCCTAAGACATCATGGTCCCTTGATTTTAGAGAAAGAAAGCGTCATAGTTCCCAAACATTTTTCTGCTCATCCTGGATACCATGGTTTGAATGATGATTCGTTCATGTATTCAATTCATGGCACAATCAAAGAGGAAGCTCCATCTCAGATTGTAGAGGATCAACTGGCTGATATGATGTGCATGTTCAATGGCATTTCATCCGTGGACGATCCACCCACGTGGGATCAGTATGATGATGATCATGAAGCTGAAATAGAGGTTGACTATTTAGAGGAACCGACAGCATGTCATTGGCTGGAAGAAGAGCATTTACCATTCAGATGTGACAATCAACCCTTGCACAACAGGCATGATAGCGATGGGGAAGAGACAGAAAATATCGGAGTAAGTGAAAGCACTTTGCCCATACGTTTCTCATCTTTTCAATTTATGAAAAGAAACTCTAGGCCAATTGTAAATAGTGAACACATAAATGTCTCTGACCAATCAATTGATGATACCATTAAGGATATGGAGGCTGTTCTAAACCCAGAATCGCAGCAGTTGCCCTCCTTCAATTTTCAAATTCTTGATGATAACTTAGAGCCTGAGACAAATTTTGAGTTAATCCAAAAGAACTCTATACCATTGTGCTTTAAATCATTTCAAGTTTTGAAGGAGACTCTTGGACAAGTGTTGAAGGATGAATACAGAAACAAGCAGGAAATTTCGTTTGAGTCAATGCATCAGCCTTGTCAGTCCTTTCAGGATCCAATAGTTGATCACTTGGATGGCCTGTGTGGCCAAAATCATTCTTCGTTCTCCAGTCATGAAATAAAACGTTGTTATGATATTAACATGGTTAGGCAATCAGATTCTTTGTCTTCTGCAATAGAGGCATCATTCCACAAACCATCAGAGCATCCACAGTCAGAGGAGGAAGTGTTGAAAGACACAGAATGCATAGGTGAAAAATCGAGTCTTGATGTTGATTTGTTTGAAGTTGAAGATCCAAAGATGGGCCAAACCTATATTGATCCTGTGGAGAAATTCTTTAATACAGGATATCTTTTCGTTGCTGATGTTTTTCCTATTGTTTGGGTTGATCAAATCTTATGTAAGGGAAAGCACGGTGGAAGTTACTCTCAAGCACGAGTAACAAGCTTATTTCTGAGTTTCATCACAGACAGTGAAAGAACAGAGCCACTAAATCAACTGTTGGACTGGCTCCATTGGCATTTTTCCATTACCTAGCTGAGCAATGATCGCAGTAGGGTAGGTGGGTAGGAAAATGAATAAGCTCAGCATTATGAGCATTTCTTTTTCAGTAGTGTTCAGTTGATTTCATTTTTAGTTGCAAGATCAAAACAAGTACAGGTTGCAGAATAAGCTTTGCGATCAGCCCAATGGATGAAGCTCTGGTCTGCGTGTTCAGAAGTCTGTGGTTCTTGACACCTCCTGAAAGAAGCTGCCATCCCCAGGTGGAGCCTCCTGTTAGGGTCCTATAATTATAGGCGAGTCGTTTCTTCGAATGTTGATCTGGCATTTCTCTCGTGATAACGAAGTCCTGGCTCAGGTGATTTCGTTTACTCCCTCTGTTCTTGTCGCTCATTTCCCCATCACCTTGCTGCATCCTTCATCCGTTGCATCCTCTCCCCCTTGTCCTTCGTCAGCCTCCTTTATCCCGCCTTCCATCCCTGCATAAATGGACTTAGGATGAACAAAAGAATTAGCAATAAGGTTAGTCTAGGTTTAAATTGATTAATAATGACTATTTAATAATTAATTAATCATTAATTTATTATTAATTAATTAATTATTAATTAAGTTGAATTACCTAGGGTGACAACTAAGTTAGAAGTTAGGGTTAGTTTTAAATTAAAATAAAACAATTAAATAAAGTAAAACTAACAAAAAGAAATAAAATATATAAATAATCACAAAATATTAAAAAACATTTAAAAAACAATAAAAACAAAAAGTAATACAAAAATTATAAAAAAAATTAAAAAAAAACATGTAAAAACAAATATTAATAAAATAACAAAAACAAACCAAAACATAATATATAATATAAACAACATTTAAAAAAAAATAAAAAATAGAACATGAAACATAAAACAAAAAATTAAAAATAAAAATAAAAACAAACTTAATCCTAAGTCTAAACCCCTACGTACCCTCTACCCCACCTACCTCCACTACCCACTCCCCCTACGTCACCCCACCTCACCATCCACTACCCACTCCCGCCTCCACCTTACCCCCGTGCACATTCCAACGGCCCGGATTTAAGCCCCGAAATCAACGAACTAGGTCCAATTCTGGACCCCCCCCGGGCGGTCTACGTTTAACGAGGGGGGGGGTCCGGAATTCCGTTTTCTTGCCAAAAAAAAAAAAAAAACCACTTTCCCCAACTTTTGCCAATTTTTGCCTAGTTTACTATGTCTTCTTCCGGAGGAGTTTTTGGGAAAACGGGGGCGGAGTTTAAAAATCCGAGAGAGGTTTTTGGTCAGCACGGGCTGAGGAACAAAACCCTTTTTCTAGTTTTTGCAACGGAGCTACAAGGCGGGAGAGGAGAAGACATCTTCAAGGCCTATTTTTCCAAATTTTAAATTCTCCGTTTCAGTCCTGATTTTGGAGGAGCTGTCACGGCCAACTGGGGAGGAATTTTGCGAAACTGAAAGAGGTTTTTGTCCACCACATGCCCATCTACAATAATCTCTTTCAGTTTTCTCCCAAGTGTTATCGTTGAAGAAAGAATCGCATCTGAACGGACCCCTGTTTTACAGAAAAATGGTCCAATTTTTATGGCAGAAAACTTCGAAGTTTCTGGGAGTGGTGGCTATTTTTGGCCGAGGCGGTTGAACCGACTCTCGGAACTTGAGGAGAAGATATATCTTATTTATTGGGATGATTTTAATGCAAAAGGGTTGGATCTTCACGCCCTGTGGCTATCAAGCTGTAACATTTTTTAATAGATCTGTCATTAATGAAAGGAAGGCCTTACAGGATTCTTGTGTATGTTCACTGGTGTTGTGTTTTCCTCAGTTAAATGTTTTCTTTCTCTGTAACCACTTTGTTTTCTGAATATAATCTTTATGAATAGCGTTATGTCTCAGAATTTATCTCTGATACCCTGTTTTCGATTCTAGAGATTTAAGTGTTTATCCTCTAAATATCTTCGATTAAGAGATTCTTCGGTGCTTGTTAGTTGAAGTTATTTTCATCATCTGTTCTTCCATTCATCATTTAAACTGCAAAAGATCCAGTGAATGTATCATCTCGCCCTGTGGAAGTCATCCTACCTCGTTTATGGTTGTATTTCATTCCTAATTAATTGCAGACCCCATAGCCCAATGGATGTGTAATCTATATCAACCAATGTATAAACCCCTTTTACAACTGAGCACATTGGTTTCATTAACTAGCCTAATATCTCCTCAAACAAAGATATATTAGACAGAGAGATCCCTCTCTGAGTCTTGGAGGGATAGTTCCAAGACTCGAAGCGGTTTTGATGTTGCCTCTGTGTTTTCCTTTCAGCCTTGGGCAAATTACAGAGTGCTAACAGGGTGTTCAAGAGTCTCAGTGACCTACAATAAACTAGACCCCAAATTAGTGTCAAGTGCAAAGATGGGGTGATTATGGGGTTTGCTTCATCACTAACAATGTAGGCCACCTGAGATTCTCTGTATAAACTCCTGTGTTCCCCTCCAAAGACTGGAATAGTGGCATATGTGAGATCCATCTATAATGTTCCTCCAAGTTTTCTAATCCAAGATCTTGACAACAGCATGCCGAACTTGGGTGGAACATCAGCTACTACAATGTCCATGACCACACTCTTCATTGGCAGCTGAAATAAATAGACCACCAAGTCTTTGATGACTCCAAGGCATTGCACCCTCCTTGAATCAAAAGAGTACAAATCATCATAATCCTTTGTCTCTTCCAATCCCAATTCTTCCATGACTATTTTGGGCATAAAGTTGTGGGAAGCTCCTGAATCCATGAGGCAATTATGCAGCACTTTATCGTGTATGTTCAAGGATGTGTAGAAGGGAGGGGATGAATCATATTTGTCTTCTACCATGGGGCCTAGGACGACTCCTCGCTTTTCATATTGAAGATTTACTAAGTCTGTGGAAAGATGGGGGGGACTCAGATTGTAGCAGTTTGGAGAGGAACCTTTTGAAATCTTCATTTTTAACCAGCTCTGAGAGGGGTACAAGAATCCTAATATTTTGAATTTCATGCTCAAAACTAAAGGAGGAAAAAGGCTTAGGAGCTTCCCTTACCTCAAAGACAGGTTCCTTGGCTGTTGGCGAAATATTCTGAGCTTTCTCCTCTTTAGTAGTGATTGTTACAGGCTTAGCAGGTTTTTTTGCTATGAGGGGTTGATCCTGGCTACCAAAATTCCCTTCTTTCTTCTTTGACCTGAAATTGTATCTGTTAGGAGTGTTGTTGACCTTTTCCCCTTTACCCAACTCATTGACTTGATTTTTCATAAGGGATTCTTCATATATAGATTGAGTCAAATGGGGAAAAGGGAAAGTTTCTTCAATACAATGAATTTTAGGGTCGAGCTCATCAATCTCCTCTCCTTCCTCATGAGCAACTAGGTTATTTTGGAGAGGGGTTTGGATCCTCTACTCATCTCTGTCTTTGCTCCTTTGTTCCCTTAGCAATGTCTGTGGCATATTATTGTTGGGCCTTTTGAAGCCTCTGTTATCAGTATTATGGGGATTCCTGTACATGGGCTTCCCTTCTAACTCCCACCTTTCCATTCTAGCCGAAAGCGATTTTAGCATTTTAGTTACCTCATCCATCTGAAAGGGAAGGGGAGAGGAATTGGATGGGGAGGCCCAGGTCTCTTCCTGGGTATGTCTCTATCAGCCTTGTTCCTGAGTCGGTCAACAGAAAATATGTTAGATTCTACTTCCACGACTGCATCATGCATGTGGGCCAGAGTAATAGCTCTTCTTTCCCTCAACAGGAGGCAGAAATCGGGATCAAAAGCGCTAGAATAAGTGATCTTAGCAGAGGCTTCTGAGGGCTTTATTTTAGCGGGGATCTTATTGTACATTTTGTTGAATCTCTTGGAGAAGTCAGAGACAGACTCTCCTTCCTTTCTCTTCAAAGACCCAAACTCTATCATGTAATGCATTAAGTCTTTTTTGTCTCCCCATTGTCTCAAAAAGGCATTTTCCAAAGCCTCAATCCCATCAATAGATCCAGGGGGTAGGGCCCTAAACCACTTTCTAGCCTTTCCTTCAAGGCTATGGATGAAAATCCTCATCTATACGTCTGTATGCATGATAACATGATCATCTGTAAAACTGTAAAAGGCTTCAAGGTGTTCTTCTGCAGCTATGTCCCCTTCGCCTGTAAACTTGGGTAGCTGCTTAAGGTAGCCATCTGCTGGAAGGGCATTGAGAGCCTGAGGTAGCACAAGGGGAGCATACCTAGCAACTATTATAGCCTCCATTCTAGTCATGGGGGGATTTTCTCCTGCCATAGGAATATTAGGTGGAGGAGATCTCCTAGGAGAAGGGGCTCGAAATACAGAGGAAACTGGAAAAGAGATTCCAGGTGGAAGGGGAGACAATGAGGGATTCAGGGAGAAGGCTAAAGGGCTTGAGTCAGCAGATGATTTTCTCTGTACAATAGCAACAATAACAAGAGGGGGAGTGGTAAATCTAGGAGTGGGGAAATCTTATGTGGTCCTGAGTCTACGCCAAGGTACAGCTTCAGGGGAGAGGGGAGTGACAAGGATTTCTCCCTCCAATCCCAGACCGGGAGGGGAAAACTCAGCAGGAACACTCCCGAAATTCAGGAAATGGGAAACTTCAAAAAAAGGTCTGTTAGGAGGCTGAGAAGAAGAAAATGGAGTTCCTACAGAAGGAGATGGCATATTACTAGGTTCGACGGTGGAAGTTTCTCCTTAAGAGGCCTTTCCTTTCTGATAATCACCTCTGGATCAGCTTCAGGCGTAGCTAGAGGCAGCTGTGGATGGGACCACGTGTGTCTACCTTTAGAAGCCACAACTAAAACAGCAGGTTCGCCACGGTGGATTCGTCATAATGGAGTGGCCAGGTGCACAGTAGCAATCTCGTAGGGCTCTGATGCCTGATGCACCTTCAGAATCAGAGGCTCAATGTCATTCAATCCCAGGGAAAATTTTCAACTTCGTCCCCAGCAACGGTGCCAGAAATGTTGGAGTCAGAAGCCACTCCTGGATTGCAGCAGAAGTAGAGCCTAACACCCATCAGTTTATGTCACGATTTGTTAAAGGGGGGTGATCAAATGGAAGTAAACTTAGAACAATATCGCTCACTCAGAAAACTGGGTTGGAACAGCAAGGACATGTGAGGTCTTGATTCAACTTGAGCCAGTAAGTTTGCATAGTGGTGAGTAAGTGAAAGAAAAGAAAGGGGAAAAGTCTCAGATATGAGATCCTCTTAGACCAGAGTAACTTCAAAGTAAACCTCAAACGTTTCGGAACTAATACAATCAAACATGCATTATATAGTTACAGCAACACCTGACTAGATCATCCATACCCGGGCTTTCAGATTCATAGGAACAAGGAAAGGAAGAGGTTGGCTGCCATTAAAAAATAAATTTCAAAATATCATTGTATAACCAGAGAACCAAAGGCTTTGTTAAAGCTTTACAGTCGGGAGCTTAGCTCTACCATCCCCCCTTTACAGAATGGAAAAATTGCCTACATATACTCAAAACCAATCACAACAACAAAATCGAGGCTTAACATTAAAAACATTACGTCTGCATGTTCATTAGTAGACTGCACCTGCAGTCTCTGGACGGTCATGTGCTTAAACCAAATGCAATCGAAATCCTAGCACCTACAGAAGAATTGACCTGTCTCGGGTCCCTTTCTGGGCTTTCCATTTATGGTGGAGATGATGTCAAAAAACCACCAACCACCTCAATAACTACTTCCTTGGGATGGAGAATAGCCCCAGTCAACTCTGCACTCGAACAACATGGCAACCTTTCTTTGATTGTTGCTCCTTGATCAACAGTCCATATTCTTTCGGGCATTCTCCCACCGGGAGATCTGGCTTCTTTTCTTTCGAAATCCCTGACACCAAATCCACAAAAGGCTCAAGAAATGCCCTGCGTCCCTTGTACTCGGATGAGCCTGGAGATGCTTGGGAGGATAGGTGCTTTGACAATCTCATGTGCTCACTAAATGTGACCGGGTGCCATGAATACAGGCCCAAGCCGGAGGTCTTTTTCATTTCGCATTTTAGCGATTGCTAATGAATGAAGGAGTGACCCTCTATTCTCTCGAAGTATCGGTAGCTGAAATGCCGAGACGGGCACTGTCTCCAAAGGCTCTTTTCATATTTTCAGGATTCGGCGATTCCAGATGTAAGGGAAAGAGTCGTCCCTTGTATTTCAAAACCTCAGTAGCCGAAGTGCCGACCAGAGCCAATCGGGCACGACATGTCCCTGAGATGGACATCCCGGATGAATATCTAAACATGGGACCACTTCTGTCCTGGGCTCTTTCGGTGTTTCGGGTTTCGACGATTCCCGATGCAGTGGAGGAGTGATGCTTTGTTCTACCAAAGTCCCGGTAGCTGAAATCACAACTGAGGGACGATCAGGCGCCACATGTTCCTCCTTGATCGGATGGCCCTGATCATTTTGGCGATACTGAGCGCTATCTCCTGCGCTATACTTGGCGCAACTCCATTGACTGCAACCACCCGCTGATCGACGATCTACTCCATCGATCGATCCTCATCGTTGAACACTGGATCGCCCGTCTGCTAACATTTTAAGCCCGAAATGGAGATTTTATGCGCTGCACATTGCACTCACGGCCGCATCCTTGGACAAAACGCATTTGTTGGGATTTTAAGCCCCACTTCTTCACAGTTCATGCCACGGGCTCGAAAGGAGAGAAAACACCCCCCTTTCTTACAAGAATTAATGCTAACACCCTTGATATGGTATCCTTCTAGAGCGTTATTCTCTTGGAAGCCATGATCAAGGAGAGTCCACGAGCATAGTTTTTCGCTCTGTAGCAAGCTCGTTAAAAAATTAAATAGAAATTTGGGGATTGAACCCAAAGCCATGAGCATAGTTCTTTGCCTGTGTCAAGCTCATTAAAAAATGAAACAGACACCTCTCTTGAACCTTCATTTCATCCACTCTTATCATTTTTCTCCATCTAGTAGAGAAATTGGTGACAACCTCAACGTTGGTGAATGAATTGAAGCTTGGAGGGCATGTCTCCAGCCTTCGATGATCATTCTGGAGTTAATCCCCCAGCTTTCAAGTTGGGGGCATACCGATCTTAGTCTTTGTTCTTTCTCATGCTCGTAAACACATGAGAATGCAACCGAGTAAACTTTTATCTCTTTTTCGGACCTGCATGGATATACGAAAAAGGAACCCCCTAGAGTCGTCTTTGAGCTCTTTTCAGACTCTCTAAACATGAAAATATTGTCGAGTGATCTTGCTTCCTTTCCCACTCGTTAAAAGGTTTGAAAGGGCATCTTTCGAGTGATAATTTATCTTTTTTTCAGCCTCGTAAGACTAATATTACGAAAAACGACAACATTAGAGTCGTCTTTAAGTTGTTTTCAAACTTTCTAAATATGAAAAACCACCGAGTTTACCTTCTCTGGACTTGTTAAACAATAATACATTGAAGGGCCCATATGGGATCGAACCCTTACTTCTTCCAGTTAAGGAAGAAGGACTTACTGAAGGTGAGTCATATCGAGCATGTGTTACCCTCCTTGAGCTCGTTAAATTAAAAAAGAGGTACTTGTCTGTCTGGATGGGGGAAAAATTGAAAGAAGCAAGCCGAGCAGTTTTTTAGAACACTACCAGTAACTCTTACGGTCGCCCTTGAATATGACACTTTGTCTTTGCACGCATTTTAATCCACTGAACCTCTGCACTAAGCCAATCCTTTGAGTTTCTTTTACTCCTTTGGGTCACCTGATGAAATTCACAGCATCCACTGCATTATCAATTTTCGGTCCATGTCATGTTTTTGATGATGTGCCTCAGTGTTCAAGGGAAGTATCTGCCTCAAGAGTCAGCCATCACAAATATCATGTTTTAATACCCGTGTCAGTCCATGTTCATTCGATCTACCAAGTACCTCTCTGTGTCAGTTTCATGTCATTGATGGGGGATACATCAAGGCCCTCCTTTGACGAGTCTATTCCTGTCGATTTCAACACATTATCCAGGAACTAGACTTAGAAACCAGTTAGTACCTTGGGATCTGCATGCCTCAATGGCAGGCCTCCTCGTGTCCGACAGTAGGTTTACATCATTGACCTTTGATCAGATGATTCCACAGATGTTCGACTTCAACTCATTCATTCACATTCGTTGGAATGTACTAGAGTACCTTGGGAATCATTGACATCAATGGTGATCTCCCTCGCGCTTGTTAGCAGTTTACATCATTGACCAGTAATCAAGTGGTTTCTGCCATGTTCGACATCAAGAAATCTATTCACATGGTTAGATTTGTACTACATCAGGATCGGTAAGAAGACCCTGGGTTGACTCATCACTCTTATGTATACTTTTCCCAGGTTGCGAAGGAGTTCTTTTGAAACTATGACACATATATTGTTACATAGATCCACTTTGTATTGGTCGTGGCTATGTCTTGTCATCTCGTAGATCCACTGTGTATTCTTTGTGGCTACGATCAGTTTAGGTCATAGGAGTATAGATCCACAGTGTATATTCAGTGGCTATACCTTTTATCAATATAATTATGGATTCGCAATATATTTGATGGCGGCCATACCTAAGAAGTCTTTATCACACAAGCATACGTATGCCTACCTTGGGTTTTTGAAACATGTCATAATATTTGTTTGATGGTTGTGCACAGCTTTTTCTGGTCTCTCTGTGTCCATATCCTTGCTCAAAAAAGTCTACAAAGTACTTCAGTCATCATCGTTTTCTAACTTCATACTTTGGGGGGCAATCTGTTACACCTCAAAATTACTCACTTCGCAAGTGTCGTCATTACGAGTGTTGTAAGTGTCACATCTTGTTCGCAAGTGTTGCATCTTGACTTTAAGTGTTGCAAGTGTCAAAAATAGTATGCTTCCATATTGCCTATGTCATTCCCATAACGACATCATGAAGACACTTAAGACACCTCAAAGGATGGTTTAGAAGAAGAAAAATCACTTGGCAGGAAGTTCAAGTCCTTTTTCATTGAGAAAACCACTCAAAAAATGCATTTTGGAGAGGAGCGCTCCGCTACCCACTATCAGGGAGTGCTGGCGCTCGAGCCTCTTTGGGGGAGTGCTTGAGTGCCATGTGCACCCTTATGGGGGAGCGCTACCCTCTTTTGAGAAAATTATGGGTTTGTTATGCCAAATTAGGGAAGAATCCCTCAAATCCTGAAGGTAGTTGAATTCAAATAGATGGTCAAGGCATGATCATAGGGGAGATCCTCAAATGAAGGAGAGGAATCCTCAACTCATCCCAAAGGTCTCTCAAGTGGTTGGACCCCTCCAAGGTTATATAAGGAGGCATTCTCATGGTGAAAGGCAGAATGGAGAATTGAGATTGATACCAAACTTATGATCCTATAAGTGGTATTGACAGACAATGACAATTGAGAATTACATCAAACTTATGATCTCATGAGTGAGATGTCATCAAATAAATCAGTGGAGATTGATTGAGAAAAGGGGTTGGGCAAGGAGAACTGGAAGAGGTTGTTGCACCTTCATTCAAAGGATTGTAAGTACTTTTACTTGTTCTCATTAATATAATCAATGCTTGGCATGTTTCTTTCAAACTTGTACTTGTTCCATATGAGTTTGTCTGCAGTAGATGGATCTATGATCGAGCTAATCTCAGTAGAGTAGGAAGTCCATTGTATCTTTGTTTGTTTTTCAGGACCTATCAAGGAGCTCAAGATTGAAGCTCAGCTTGGACTTTGCAAGGACAAACGTCGTTCATAAGGTACAGATCTTTCTCCTTCTCTTTCTTTCATTAGCTTGATTAGATCTAAAAGGAAGTCAGTGTCCATGTTAAGCACCTTCTGTCTTGGCCTTAGGAGTTTAGATACCAAGAGGGAATCCACTTGTCTGCAAGGGGATTCACCTACAACATGGAGGCCACTAGAACCACTGTCAAAATGCTAGGATCCTTCAACACTACCTTATAGCTCTAATTCCTAAAGAGGATAACCCAACATAATTTGATAAATTTAGGCCAATACCCTTATGAAATTGTATCTGTTGTTCCTGAGTATGTACTTAAGGCTCAGAAGTACAGTGTCAAGGCATCTTAAAGTAGTTAAAAGGTGGTGAAGGGAGAAATGTCAACCTTCGGAGAAGGAAACTAAGGGAGATTTCTTCATTGGCATTGTCTGGCTTCGTACTGTTCCTGGGTAGTTATGCCTCATTCAATGGCTGTCCATGATTGTTTAAGTTCGGCCTGGTTAGTTGTTGTTTTAAGGATAGTGTTGAAGAGGTTTAAGGCAATGTGCATTTGGTTCAATAATCCGGGTTCAACGTTAGGCTGAGTTGGTGTGGGAACTGTCATGGGGGAACAACATAGGTAAGAGAACTTTAAATAAAGGTTGAGTGTTGTCTCAGTTTAGTTTTATAAAAGAGAACTTACAGTTGCAAGAGTAACATGTAGATGCAAATCTAAGGCTCGTTCCCGTAACTGTATCATATCTTTATAAAAGGGGTGAGCTGGGAGAAAAACATTGAGCCATTTACAAAGTAAAGTTCCAACCAGTGGAAAACTCACGACATAAACAGGAGAGGAAAATATGTAAGAAAATAACCAATGTAACAAAGAATATATGTAGAATTTTGAAACTACAGATTGGTCTTACACAGCTGATAGCTGGTGCAGAGGAAAGGCAATAAACAATTACAGAAAACCCAAAATCATTCGTTATAGTAGTGGTCGTACTAAATTACAACGAAGAACATCAATTATGAATATGAATTGAAATGTAAAAACGAGATACAAGGAAGAAAACTTGTGATACAGAAGTGACGGAATTGAGAATCTCCAGATCTGCTTGTATTAACTCTCAATGTAAAAACTCTATTACAAATAACTCAAAAAGGGTCCATCCCTGTTTATTTCTCTCTGGGGTATATTTATACAATTTCTGCAAAGCAGGTAGAATCTCAATAGTGGCAAAAACTTCAGTTATGACAGAGGAGAGAGAAATCGCTCCATCTCCCCTATTCTGTCTTCACTTAGTGCCAGGTGCTCGTCTTCGCACGGACTCGGTGCAGGCGATACATCTTTCCACAAGCTGAGATATGAGCCGTGAAGGTTCCACTTGACAGCTGACCTCGACAAAGTAACACTCTCGGCCTAACTGTTGCAGCTTGTCCCCCATTTGTGCATCGATGATGTCGAGGGCACTCAGTTGTGCGCTGGGCTGAATCATGTGCTTCTCCACTCGGGCCATGTCCACCGTATCTATCTGAGAGATATTGGTTGAATCTCTCTCATCCTTCTCTTTCAGATCAAGTGAGATCTGTTCCACATTCATTTGTATCAATGTTTCTGCGTCTCCTCCACTGTCCATACCCAACAGCTCGCCATCTATAGAATTGAAGGCTTCTTCCAATGAATTGGTTACCTTTTGGGCTTGTTCCTTGCCCAAGGCAATGTTGTGCTCACAATCCTTCAACAGAATATTACCTCTGGTTTGTTCTGGGATGGCGAGTTCGGGAGAACCTGCCGAAACTCTGTTGTTCGTGGCTATCACCGCCTCCTGGAAGGTGACCCGAGCCGCTTCAGCATCCCTTCTTTGACAGTCAGGTTCTCGAAAACCTGATTCATCAACAAACAATTCTCTTGGATCGCTCCCACTTTGGCAAGCAAACTCTGTTGTGCCAAAGAGATTCTGTTTTGAATCTCGATCGCTCAGGATTTAAACCCCTCGACGTCGATCATCCTGCTTTCGGTGATCTCTACTTGAGCCTGCAGCTCTGCAATCATAGTCCTTTGTTGCCCCAACTGTATCCGATCGTCCCGGACCACTAGATGTGCTTGCTTGAGCTTGGTTTTAAGCGCTTCTATCTCATTTTTATCAGCCAGTCGGGCCAGTTCTATCTCTACGCTTACCTGGCCTTGAGCATTTTCCGTGGCTAAGGCCAATCTGGCCTCGAGAGTCCTATTGAGCTGGTTTTTTAGCAATCCGACCGAAAATTGATTCATCGATGCATATGCTCCTAGTGTTCCTACGATCTCCATGGCGAATTGCTCATTCTTTTTGTTCTTTCCATCGGTCATAACTTTGAATTTATTAACAGTCGACTCTCCCTCTTGGTAGAACTCTCTTTTCACCACCGCCTTTCTCTTTTTATCAAAGAAAAATTCGTTTGGAGGAAGTTCCTCTGCTCTTATGGGCCTCAATTCCTCATTGAAAATCCATCCCTCTTCTATATTTCCTTGCGTCGACTACAAGGGGGTGACAGAAGTGATGGGTTCCCCGATTTGTTTCGCTTCTTTTCCTGGGGTGTCGACCGGGTCCTGCTTCTTCGGAGGTTCAGGGGTCTTTGTCTCAGTTTCCGGATTCTGTTTCTTTGGCGGGTCCAGAGTCTGTTCCTCTGCTTCGGGCTTCTTTGTTTATTTCCCTTCATCCTGGTGTTTTCCTGAGTCGGGAGCTACATCTTTAGGACCTTCAGTATCCTTCGGTTTCGTCTTGAAAACGCCTAGACTCCCTCCTCGCAACACAGCAGGAAGACAACTTCGTCTGTGTTCCTAAAATTTCAATATAGAGGCGGTGTCTTCGGGTGCTAAGGATCGGATCCGAGCTAGCACTTCCTCATAAGACCTCGCCCCTCGAAAAATGTCATCTGGGGGTGAAATCTCATGTTCAAACCTCTTTAGCCCACAATTAGCTAAATGGTTGCTCACAACTCTCTGAGGATCATGTTTTTTATACTCGATGGAGATCAATTTCAAGTCTTCTAGGGTTGCAGCCTCGGCTTTGGCATGCCCGAAATCCAATAAAGAATAAGAATTTAGCCGAATGGGAAAAGACGGCCACACCTTCTTTGAAGACGCTTTGAGTTCTTTACTCACCCCGCCAATCACTGTTTGTCGGGTGACCTCGCGACAAGCCAACTTGTCGAGGATGAACAATGGTAGTGCAAGTGGGGGAACAACAACCCCGAACACTCTGAAGTAGGAGAACTCTGCCTCCACGTACCAGTCCGCTATACCACTCAGATTTGTAGCAATGTTGTCCGAGATAAGAGGTGGTGGGTGACCAAAAATGGCGATATGTAGGGGCACCATCACCCAGTTGAAAATTTCGTATATGAAATTGTCCGCTTTATTTTCCCATAACTTTTCGTGATATATATGTATGGGCCTATCTTCGGCTGGATTCCAAGCCCATCTCATCAAGGGGAATGGTGTCATGGAACATATCGCGTCCATAATATATGCAAACATGAAAAATGACAGTCTCCCACTTGCCTTCTGCTCCCGATACTCTGTGACCCGGTTGGCCAAACTGTCCGAGAGTATCTTTGCCCAATTAAATGAGCAACCTTCTGCGACCCGAAACATGAGAGGCACCCACGCAATGAAGAAATGCGATGTGTCCTCCCTCCCAAATAGTCGGCATGTCATCATTGCCACATACTTAAACTGTGGCTCCAGCGAAGCGATTGAATAAACGCCCTGGTCATTTGCTCTGAATTTCACGGTGCGCGAAACCCAATCCTTTATCAAATCGGGCATGGTTTTATCATATTGCGTGCACTCCTTCTCTTTGAATTCCTCCAATAATTCAGCATCAT
>ML792190.1:221282-237565 GCA_009831015.1 Picea engelmannii
TATATATATTCAGATGTCATCGAAAGCTTATACATGGTTTGGATATGTTCCGGTCTAAAAGTCCCGACCATGACCCACTGCTGGTTCATGATAGTTCTGGTGGGTAGGTCTACATGATCCAACGCCCATCGGATCATATCATAATATGGGAGCAACCGTGGTCTGGTCGCTACCCTGTGCAATCCGGATTGAACAACTATCTTGTATTTAGTGTTCATGTCATCCTTTTCATTGTCGTCTGAGTCTGAATAATTCACCAACTCCGATTGCAGAATGTCTGACACAAACGACCAGCTAGGGACTGAGTCGACACTCCGGGGCGAAGTGTCAGAGACATTATCCGAGCCTTGACCTACGACCTCGACATTTGCCTTTGCTGCTTTCCGTGGAGCCATAGCTGAAGCTTGCGTTTTCGCCCTTCTGCGATAGAACTACGTATACATGCAGAAATTAGTTCACTCAGAAATGACGAGCTCTGTGTGCTTATGAAAATGCTTTCATTATAATAAAATGAAACTCTTATATATATTTGAAAATTCAGTACTTTTCGAAATAAGCCTGTCAAATCATAATTAGAAACAAACTAATTGCGTAAAATCCGATCTTATATGCGTGGATTTACCCTACTTATCCATAAATGTCATAAATTTCTAGCGGTTTGACAGTCAGTCGAAGCATGGAGAGAAAATGGCTACCTCGGGACACATGCAGGCCTCGAGGCGCAGGATATATCTTGCTTTATCTAAAATTATCAAATCTTACCATTGTTCATCAATTCTTCGTTGTTCGCTACTTCGTGGATTTTCTTTTAACATTTTGAGTCCCCAACTCCCGAGATCGCGAGGACCGACTTTGGCTTAATTAACAGTAATCGCAATTTGGAGCATCATTAATTTTATAATCAATCTATTCGCCATATCGCAACTCGGAACTTCGAAGACAAGTTTCTGGGAGATTAGTATGCCGATTCGCGAAACCACGAGATGGCGATAATTAAGACTCAATTAAGGGGAAGAAAATCTTGGATTAGGCGGTTAATTAATCATGCTATAATTACGTCGCAACTTCGTGAGTCGGGGTTTTAGGCGTTGTAACTTTCGAAAAGATAGTGTCGAGTGGGGAAACGCCGATAACAGATTTTAACCACGGTTAGCCTTTTTGTCTTTAATCCTTGACCAGGGTTAGCCCAAAAGAACCTCGTGTTCTCGGCTCTCGGAGCTGTAAAAATAAAAATTCAAACTTGGCGAACGCCGAGGTGCGAAACCCCGACGACGTTTAATCATGAGTTAAAGGTTTTACCCTGGTTACTGTCTTGAGTGAAAATATAAAACGACTTCGTCGTTTCGGGACTCGGGACGTGTGAACTTATGAATTATAATATCTGACTTGCGCGGTCCCGAAGTACAACAAAAAGAGCGAACATTCTTATGAAAGTGGACTCGTTTTGAGAGTAGAAAAGCATCGTTGCTTACGTGACAAGGTTGCAGAGTTTTCAAAGTCTCAGGGGGAAAAATCAAAAGGCCATCTTTAAAATTTAAGCATCCAAAATGAGAATTGTGACGGATTAAAAAACAAGGGTGGCTCCAACAGTATCTACAAAATTATCTCAAAAATTATTACCAAAAGACTTAAAAGTGTATTGTCAAAACAAATCTTTGGAGAGCAATTTGGTTTCTTAGAGGGAGGACAAATTCATGAGGGAGTCAGTATAGCACAAGAAATTTTACACTTGATCAAGGCCATAAGTCAAATATCATTGGTTAGCAAAGTATACCTCTCTAAAGCTTATGATAAAGTAAGTTGGCTTTACCTAAGATTGATTCTTATTCACTTGGGTCTATGTCATAAATTTTTGTTATAGGTGATGAGTTACATTACCTCAGTTTCCTTTTCCATCTTAATCAATGGGGTTGCATCCTTCTTCTCAAGACCAGGTAGGGGTCTAATGCAGAGTTGAACCATATCCCCTCTCATTTTCCTTCTCATAGCTAACGGTCTGATAAGGTTAATAAAAGAGGTTGCATATCATGGTAGTTTCAAAGGGATATGCATTGGTTCAACATGCAACATCACAAACCTCTTATTTGTGGTTGATATTCTAATTTTCTGTGAAGGTACTAGAGGATAATTGATAAATTTAAGAACATTTTGGATTTATTTTGTGAAGATCATAGTGTGATTATTAATATTGAAAAATAAATTATTTCCATGTGGGGCATCACTAAACAAGAACAAGGCTGTTTCTCCCAATTGTTCTCCTAATAAGTGCTTAATTTAGACTAGGGATTAAAGTATTTGGGATTCCACTTAAAGCCCAATCTATATAAAAATGGTGGTTGGAAATGGATGATTACCAAGGTGGAAAAGAGACTAAGTATTTGGTNTTTCTCCCAATTGTTCTCCTAATAAGTGCTTAATTTAGACTAGGGATTAAAGTATTTGGGATTCCACTTAAAGCCCAATCTATATAAAAATGGTGGTTGGAAATGGATGATTACCAAGGTGGAAAAGAGACTAAGTATTTGGTGTAATCAATGGCTCTCATGAAGGGGTAGACTAGTTTTTGTTAAGGATGTATTGGAAGAAATTCCAGTATATTAGATTTCATTGGCGTAGGTTCCAAAATGTGTGTTGAAGATAATTAGGAAATTGTGCTACAAATTTATATGATCGGGAGACAAGAAAAAGGAGTTGTATTGGCTTCGTTGAAAAAATTGGTTGTTCCAAAGGCTAATGGAGGATGGGAACTTAAAAATGCCATTCTCTTCTATAAAGCTCTAGACACAAAAAACAATTGGAGGATTTTATAGGGAAAATGGCTATAGGTCCAAGTCATTAGTGCAAAATATATTTCCCCGATTACAGTAGAAGATTGGGTAAGAAACCTGAAAAAATAAATACGTAATGCCTCAATCATTTGGAAGGTTTTGAATTCGGCCTTTAATTTGGTAGGAAATTGGTTGATTTGGAAGGTGGGAAAAGGTGAGAAAGTTCAAATTGGCCTTGATCCTTGGATAAACAATAAAGTTTTGCATAGATTACCTCCTTGATTAATCTAGGATATCAGAAGTAAAGGATTTTACACTCTTAAACAAATTGTGAATTAGTAGAGGTCTACAAATTAGCAATATCAATGACTTACCTGGGTAGAGATGGTATTGAAAGAAGAATTTGTTGAAGACTAGAAGGGTTATATATAGGTTTTAAAAGACAACAATGTTAAAATTAGAGAAGATGATGATCAGTTGATTTGGTCTCTCAATTCCAGTGGAACATACATGTTTAAGCTAGTCTATAGAGCACTCGCTAAAGAAGGTTTGGAAGGACAACAAGCTTGTTGGTGGAGAATTATCTAGAAACTAAAGTGTCCTTCCAAAAGTAAAATCATCATGTATATGATTTTAATGATCTAGGTTGGTGCACCTTATGCAAATAAGCAGATGAAACCATAGAACATCTAATTATGACCTATCCATTTACTAAAAAGGTTTGGAAAGAAGTGAAAAGCATGATAAGAATGAAAAATGTATGGAAAGGAGGAGATATAAAAGAATCCTTTGATCTTAGTATTTCAAAAAAGACACAAAGAAGATTGAATTACATTTGTGATGATATGAGAAAAGAGCTTGATTATCCAATTAACTTAAATTATGACAATCATAATTATAATAGCAATTAACTTAGATTATGACAATCATAATTATAATAGAAATGTTTTTCCCATATCATAAAATTATAAATATTTTTTTCTAGAGTATTTTATTTTATTATATATAAAAAATGAATTAATTTTATACAAGCATGGTGAATTAGTTTTATGAATATATGTTGAGATGGTCTTTCAATGAAGTTAATTCAAGCATGGTGAATTAGTTTTATGAATATATGTTGAGATGGTCTTTCAATGAAGTTAACTCAAGTTAATTACATAAATTGTTTTAATGTACGTTTACTATCATTATTATATTAATTGATCTTTCAATGAAGCCAACTCAAAGTAGTTACCTAAGAAGTTTCAATGCAAGTTTATTGTCATTATTATATTAGTTGGCTTGTCTTATTGTTGAAGCATTTTAATTTTTAGAATTTTTGGTTTGTATATTTTATTTTAATTTATTTTAAACATAATTTATAATTTTTTATGATGAATTTTTTTATTAAATAAAATTAACATAAATTTTAATAATAATTTTTTATTCGTAAATAATTTTCTTTATGAATTTTTGATTACATGATTTCAATTTGAACTTTGTTTTAGATATTTCTAATTTTCTTGAATCATTACTAGACATCCCAAATTGAATAAATAAAAATGTATAACATCTCTTTTGAAAATTAGAGTTATAAGTGTTTTTTACTCTATAATATTAATTTTTATTTTAGATTAGAGATTAAAGAGATAACATTTATATCAATTGCATTTGTAATTATTTAAGCACTTTTGAATTGCATTGGCATTTGTGATGATATGAGAAAAGAGCTTGATTATCCAATCAACTTAGATTATGACAATCATAATTATAATAGTAATTAACATATAATTATAATAGCAATTAACTTAGATTATGACAATCACAATTATAATAGAAACGTGAACATATTGCTTTGTGTAATGGATTTTGTTTTAAATATGTCTATCCGATGGTTTTTTATTTTAAGTTTAAAAAAGTTTTAAGCTATAAAAAATTTAAAGTTTTGAACTATAAGAAATAAAAAATTTAATGAATAAATTGTTATTGGATTTTAAAAAGATATACAAAAATTTAATGAATGAATAGTTATTGGATTTAAAAAAGATTCATATGGGTTTGTAGCTTATATATAGCACCTTTTTGCCACTATCAAAATAATTAATTTAAATATTAATATAATTATAAAAAAAATCGAATTATTTAAACTTTAATTATGTAGAAAAAGTGAAGATTAAATTAATGTAAATATTATTATAATTATAAAAAAAAATCAAATTATTTATACTTTTATTTATGTGGAAAAAGTGAAACTAAATTTAATTAAAAAAAAATCTAATTATTTATAATTTTATTTATATGGGAAAAGCGAGAAAATGAAGTTAAATAGGGATAATTCATATTTCCAACCTGGATGATGCGATTCAACTAGCATTACTAAAAAGTTTAGTCTCAAAATAGTTTTTAAATTAAAATAAAATAAAGATAAAAATGGCAACACGTCATAACACGATACCAAGCGCGGAGAATTAAAAGGCCGCCCGTCATTTAATGTGTGTAAAGCAACACTTTTTTACTTTCTACATTCTTTGCATTCACCAACTAATCAAAAAAATCGCTGCCTAATTAACCACTACTCATTGGTGGGGTAGGAAGAATTTTATGGCACGACTACCATTAAAATTTACCTTCTCCCCACACTTTTCTGTGTAGTCAAAATTCTTTCATGATAAATCTTGGTCCAACAGTTTTTCACTTTGATGAATTGACTCAAATGTTTAGATAAATTTAATGTCCCCATCATAATTCGATATTTAGTTTTGTCGTATTATACTGGAATTTTTAATAAAAATGATATTTAGTTTTGTCGTATTATAATGGAATTTGATTTCAAAACTTTAATTAATTCACCACAAATTAAAAAAGCTTCACCGCCCACAACTAAGCCCAATTAAATACGTTGATAAAGACACCTAAATCTAAATGAAATTTAAAAAGCCACAATTTGGCTCGGAGAAAGTGAGAAGAATTTTTAGTGACAGAAATTTTAAAAGATAATTATGCCATCCTTATCTTTCAGTGTGGAAGCGATTGAAAATGGAAGGCACTAAATTCCAAAAGGGGGAGATGATGATGTATGTATCTACGGGTGAGGCTACGGAAGCCATTCCATAAAGAGAAATAGAGAAAGAGTGGATTGCATACAACTAATTTGGATTTACGAGGGACGAAATAAAACACAAAAATACGATATAAATTTAGAGATATAATAATACTTTATTTTTATTAATGAAATATGTAGGTATTGTAAAAATGTAGAGTGAAGTGAATTTATTAGAATGGCGGTAGTTTATATGGGAGAAGAGATGTGATGGCTATGTACATTTGTAAGAAGATGATTACAATGAGGTCGAAAAGGCCTTTTAGCATAAAGCATCAATGAGAAAACAAAAAACATCTAAAACCCTAACTCCAGAAGATGAAACGTCAAAAGGTTTGTGGACCTTGATGTAGTTAGTTGATACGTCAACTTCCCAGGGGCATTACTTTTGCATATGATCTTTGTTTGGAGCACTCGATAGCTCGTCGGAAAGGTCTAGCTGAGGAGTACACATTATGAACAACACAGTACATGCATTTTGTTCAACTTATGTTTATATTGAGAGGGGAGGGTGAATCAGAATAAGATATTTTTTACTTTATTTAACCATTCATTAGCACATATAAACTCAAATCACAATGCATAGAATTTAACATGGAAACCCTTGTGGGAGAAAACCACAAAAACTTGTTTTTATAAATGTCTGTAGACACCAACCTACTAGAGACACCAATCCCCTCAGCTAAGCACCAACTCAACAAGATATTGTGTAGGCACCAACCTATTGGACACACCAATATTCTCAATTGAGCACCAACTCAGCAAGATATTGTGTAGGAACCAACCTACTGGAGATACCAATTTTCTCAGTTAAGCACCAACTCAGTAAGACATGTATAGGCACCAACCTAAGATATCCATACACAGAGTACTTCTGACTTTATCTGCATGCTTCATACTTCATGTCTTTCATAGTATCATCATACCCTTAACTTTCATGTTCCAACGCCTCTCTTTACTTCATACCCCAGACATAGATTCAAACCCTAGTCAGATTTATCCTTCATGCGCTAGCGAACCTCGTGGCATCATTCCCAGAATATAATCTCAGACTACAACATCACAACCTCAAAACAACTCACTTTGTGGCATCATAGACCTTACTCCTTCATAGTGTACCCTTAAAACTCCAAGAAACTCCTCTTACATGCCTTTAGACCCCAAGAGCACTGTCCAACTTCTCTTGCGCACCTCATACTTAATAGTATTGCTTGGATGCTCTTCAATTGTGCACATTTATCTTGTATTTATAGTGTTTTTGTCACTTTTAGGGCCGACCAGCAAAGACTAGTTGGGTCGACCTGAACTTTTTGGTTGGGTTGTCTAACAAAAAACTTCATATATCCTCATTCCTAAGGAGTTAAAGGGAGTTCCATATATCATTGGAAAGGTATCTGAATAATTTTTCCAACCATACAATCTATACTCCCATTTGAGCTAGGTATTTAGAGTAAAAATGACTTCAAATATAGGGTATCCAAACTAGCATAAAAAATCCAAAAACAATATTTCCAACAATCTCCATCTTGCAATATTTATCTTGGACATCCATAGTCTCCCTTGTCTTTGACATCAATGAAAATAATATTTCCAACACCTTTGGCTATCAATTGGACGCTTCCATGCCAAAAAGACATCATTTAGGGACTCAAAATGGTCGCGGAAGTTCAGGACCCAAAAAAACTGTAGAAAAACTACCAAGATGGAAACTAGATTTTGAGCCAGTGGAATTGGTGGGTGGCCATCAATGTCCACCTAGATCAAGTACCACATTGACCCATGAGTCCCTTCTGACAAAAGAAAAACAATAATAGGTCGAGAACCTTCTTGGAGAAGGAAAGATAGAATCCCATTGGGGCGTGCAAAGAGACAAAGTTTGGAAGAAGAATCAAGGAGGAAGAGAGAACAAACGATGCATGAAGAAAGATCATGACACTGGACAGAGAAACCTAAACTCGTCCCAGGCCAAGAGGGTCATGATCTTGATGCGTGCAAAGTGATGGAATGGACTTCCTTTTGCTAAGATAAAATTCAGCTGGAAAAGCATCAGAGAAACCTCGTGGAGGCCCTAGGCATGATGGATGTAGAGGGTCATTGTCAATAGGTTGTTGTGATTGAGAGTGGCCTTCACATTGTGAAATGTTTCTATGAGAGACTAAATGTCCCCTGGTGGTATCATGGCTTGACACGGGGGTGGCATGACGCTGAAAGTGATTGTGTAGCATAGCTTGTGGTTGGGTGGAAAAGTTCCCACCCTCAGTTAGTTGGTTGGTTGACAATCCACAAAAGATAAGTTTCCCCTTGTATTTTCTATTATGTTTATGAGTTGTGTAAATGTGTAGGCATGCAAACTTGAAATAAATGTATGGATTTATGAGCAATATGGATGAATGCATGAGCATTTAAATTCTTGTACGATGGCCAATTCCATGTTGGTTAATTCTTGTCAAATGCATGTATGAGTAACTTGGAATCTATGGCCAGTAACATTATAAATTGGCAAAAGTTACCTATGTTCAAGGAGATAATTGTAGATAAATATAAGAAGAATACAGTGTCTGTGGAGATAGAAAGATTCGTATACTGACCCTCTTGAGAAAATCATATCCGGGTGCGGAATCACAACCTAGCAGAACTGTGAAGTTAGTGGCATCATGATTACATGGAGCCACGTGTTGGTGATGTGGTAGTAACAACGCAAACTGCCTCAATGGAAATTTCAGTAGGGAAAAACCACGATGGTAGGCCACAGTGGTGGTCTTTATAAGTCCAAGAATTGAGGATAAGTCTGGGCCATGCATCCGGTAATGAGAGTCGATCTCGACTGTCCATCGGAGATTGGGGGTCAGGAAAAGCCTTTTGGAAAGGATTATTCAATAAAATCATCGTGGCTTGACATTCCAAAGAAGGGAACTCAATGGCCTATAACTGAGTACCAAGTCGCGTCCTATCATTGGAAGTCTGATTCAAGAAGGTCTTTCGGTCTTTTTGGTGCATTTAAATATCATGTAAATTTAAGCCCGAAGTGAATTTGGACCGTTGGATACTTCGAAAAAGCATGTTCGGAAGGATCTGTTCGAAAATTCCATAAGTGACTTTGCATTCCCTAAAGAGTTTATCTGATCGAGCTAATGGTCGTTCACCTTTAAGCTCGAAAATATTATCATCCATCAGATTGAGCAGGTCTCGACTGTAAGATCTTTCAAAGTAATGAAACCTCGTTAAAGATCGTGTAGTTGGGGAGCCTGCAGTGATCTGGATCGTTGATTTGGGTGATCGTATGTCATCTAATCTATTAGAAGAGCATGTTGACCTAGGGGAGGGCCAAGTGTAGAAGAAAATGCCACATTATCATTTTGAGTTAGGTGCCACGTCAGTTGAGTGACAGATGGAAACTCATAATTGGGTATACGTCAGTAAAGGGCATACGCATGCATGAAGGTTAGGTGGCAATCGAGTAAAGGTAAGACTCGCGGTTTCCAATGGTAAAGGTCAAGAGGGATACACTTAATGCCAATATTTAATTTGGACCATCCATCAGGTGTCGAGATTTGTTCGTTCTCATCTGCAGAGATCGGTAGTGGGGAAGTTGGATTCAAGGAAGTGGACTTGAAGGAGTGAAACCGAAAACATTGCAGGTTTCGGGTTGCGGGGAGAACCATGAGAGGGGGTAGAATGGTATTTCGATGGGAGAATTCCGATGGAGGAATTCCGACTACATTGTGGGTTGTAGGTTTTGGAAGGATTTGTGTGCAAGTTAATTTGTTTCCTGAATGGAAGGGCCCAAACGCGAACTTTCGACAAGGTTGCAGGTCACGGCTTTAGGGAGGAGCAACAAGAAAAGGTAAGTTGGATTTTTTATTAGGTTTTCCCGAAAGAACAAGTCCAATAGTCTTGCGGGCTTTGGACCGTGGAGAAACTCGTAAGCATGCTAAAGTGTCTCTCCAATGGGAAAGGCCTGATAGCGCAAGCCCAATAGTCACACAGATTGTGGGCTTCAGAAGGTTTCAGGAACTATACCAATTGGACATTTCAATGGGAATTGTTCGATGAAGATACCACGATAGTGTTGCAGACATGAAATCCCGAAGGTCTATGCTCAAGGGTTTAACAACATATCCACTTCAATTGGCACGTGGAGGGTAGGTCCATGTGGATGTGACATGGACATTATGACATCATCGTATGTGTGAGACATTAAACTTTCTAACTCGAGCTCGATTTTGAGCATGCTTATAGTCATTGGAAATCTATTGAAGAGAACAATCGATTTGTGAGCTTAGAATTAGAGTTAGATTAGTGGTTGAGGCAAGAAATTTGGTACACCCCACTATCCTAAGGAAGGGTTAGGGGGTTGGGTGTGTTACAGAGTGGTATCAAAGCATAGTTCAAACTCTAGGCCTGAATGGTCTAGAAATAAGAGCAGTAATTCAAATATTAGGCTTGAGGCCCAAAAGATAGACCACAAGGATAGGTTTGTATAAGCTCGGTTTGAAAAGAATTGAACCTATAGGGCTCAAGGAAAAGCAAAGAGGTAGAATTTCTGGAACAAGGAGTGTGACCTTGAGACTGGATGGCCTAAGAACCTAGAATTGAATGATGGTAACAACCCTAGGTGTTGTATGAGTCCCAAAGAATGGAAAACTCGTTGAATTGATGAATGCAATATTGGCAATAGGTGTGGGATGATAAAGCCTCTTGAAAGTATGGTTGTTGCTTATAAAATGGAAAGGGCCTTTATGGATAATTCCTTGTGATTAAGAAATTGATTAAGGGAAAATTGACATGGTCAGTCCATTTGGTATGGTAATAGAGAAAACCAACTGATAGGTATCTGTTTGGGTAGATGGATTTTGTGACTAGAAGGGATGAATGGACACAATATTTCCATAAGAGGTCATTGACTTGGAAAGTAGAGGTGATAGGTCTCTATTAAAGAGATATGGAATAGAACTACAATGTACATTATACTACAATATGCAAAAAAGTGCAGTTGAAGCTCAATGAAAGGCACAGTCAGGGTGTTGACTAGTAAAGAATATGACCAAGCAATGCAACCTTGATAAAAAGGGTGAAATTCTTAACTCACCTCCTTATATTTGATTCTTCTTAGCCTTGAATGGGATGTTATGTGTTGTTGATTTAAAGCATAAAAATCTAGAGTAGATATGCACCGATAAGCTAAAGAATGAAATGTTAGGTGCATATAGACATGTTGCCAATGCATATGATAATAATGAGATAGAGTCAGCCAAAATTGAGGCATGAATGGTTAAGGAAAATAGGAAGTAGTACTCGCTATGCATTGGGTAATACCATGATAACAGTCTAATTAATTCCCAACTTATGAAATGTTTTTATAGCAAGTGTGCAAGGGTAATCTCCTGTCAATTGTTGCCACGGAAAAGAAGGAAATGTATTCATGAATATGCCTATGAGACTTGTTGTGATAATGATTGTAATCTCTCATTAAAAAGGTTGATATTAATTTAAAATAAATATGTATGATCGACATGAAAATGTGCAAATGGTGCACATGCCCGCTAAATGTGTGTGTGTGTGTGTGAAGACATGGTTTAACAGTGTTATAGGAATGCTTGATGTGGATGCATGCATGAACACGTGGACTGTGAAGTAAGAATAATACTTGCTATGTTTTGGGTAATGCTAATAATACATGATTGACCTTGTCTTAAAGGTCTTGATTGTTTTGCTTGAATACTAGCTTGAAAAAGTTGTATGCCATTCTTCAAAAAAGAGCTAGTGTGGAATGCTAAAAGAGCAAGTGAGCAAGAATGTTTTGTTGTTATGAAAGAAAGAAATGTAAAAGTGATTATGTATTTAGAAACTTCCTATGAATGATTGTGAGAAAATCATAAGTTAGAATGATTTTCACTTGATGTGCATAAAGGTGTGTCAACTATAGATACACACAATATGTTGATGCATACAGTTTGGATGCATGATGAGAATGCATGTTTATGATTTAATATGAAATTGGAGGTAAATAACAAAAATGAGAGAGGTATTACTAACTCTTGGAATTGAGATCATTTTAGATGTTGTTGAATATTGCAACAAGGAGGCTGTGTGTGGAGATAGTCCCACGAGGAAAGATTGCGGGGAGACTCTATCAAGAGAATAGAGCTATACAAACTAATGACCAGTGGGAATTAGGCAGTGGGATGCAAAATCTTATACGTGTAAGAATCTTGGATTGCATTTTAAAAGATAATGCATGTGTGGAAGACATGCAAATGAAAATGTTAACCATTTCGATTTCTATATGGTTAATGTGCATAATGCACCTTGCTATAATTGAATTTATGAGCTCACCTTGGTGTTTAGTATGTTGTTTGCGTCCAAAGAAGAAAGATTCCCAAACGAGGAGATGTCAAGAGGAACTTGACTGAAACTGCTTGAGGGAATGGAGCAACCAAGTTTAGGAAATAACAGAATGGAGAAGTAAAGATGGAAGAAAAAAGGAAGAACAATTTTTCTCACTCAAGAACTCTGGTTGTTTAGTAGAGCTATATGTTTTTAAATATATATATACATTTTTCAAAAATAAATGAATTGGTGTGGAGCCACGTGTTGGTGACGTCGTGGTAGTAGCATGGACTGCCTCGATGACAATTCACTCACGACAGAACCACCGTGGTAGGCCACAGTGGTGGAATTTATAAGTCCAAGAGTCGAGGATAAATCTAGGTTGTGTGTCGGCCAATGAGAATCGATCTCGACCATTTGTCGGAGATTAGCGATTGGGAAAATATTTTCAGAAAGGATTATTCGAGAGAATTATGGTGGCTTGATGTTCCAAAAAAGGGAGCTTGAAAGCCTATAGTTGAGTGCCAAGTGTCAGCCTATCATTGGTAGCTTCATTTGGGAAGGTCATTCGGTCTTTTTGGAGCATTTAAATATTGTGCAACTTCAAGCCCGAAGTGAATCTATACCGTTGGATTGGAAAGTCCTCAACCGTTGGATCCTTCGGGAAAGCATGTTCGGAAGGATCCGTTCAGAAAGTCCATAAGTGACTTTGCATTCCTAAAAGAGTTAGTCCGACCGAGCTAAAGGTCGTGCACCTTTAAGCTCGAAAATATTATGAGTCGTCAGATTGAGCAGGTCTCGACCATCATATATGTCAGAGTAATCTAACCCCATTTAAGATCACGCAGTTGGGGAGCTTGCAATGATTTGGACCGTTGATCTGGGTGATCGTACGTCGTCTAATCTATGAGATGAGCATGTTGACCCAGGGGAGGGCTAAATGTAGAAGAAAATGCCACGTCAGCATGTTGAGTCAAGTGCCACATTAGTTGAGTGATAGGTTTAAACCCATCATTCGGTACATGTTAGCAAAAGGGTAGACAAATGTGTGAAAGCCACGTGGCAGTCGGGTACAAGTAAGACCCACGGTTGCTAATGGTAAAAGTTGAGAGGGATACATTGAATGGAAATATTTAATCTAGACCATCCATCAAGCATCGAGATTTGATCTTGGCCGTACGTGGAGATCAATAGTCGAGAAGTTGGATTCAAGGAAGTGGACTCGAAGGAGAAACCCTGACAATTTTGTAGGTTTCGAGTTGGGGGGAGAACCTTGAGAGGGGGTAGAACGATATTCTAATGGGAAAAGTCTGATGGAGGAAGTCGGATCGCGTTGTGGGTTGTTGGCTTTGGAAGGATTTGTGCGCAAGTCAATTTGTCGCCCAAATGGAAGGGCTCGAACACGAACTTCCAATAGGGTTATGGGTCACAACTTTTGGGAGGAGTAGCAAAAAAAGGTTAGTTGGATTTCCGATTAGGTTTTCTCAAAAGAATAAGTTTGACAACCTTGCGGGCTTCAGATCGCAGAGAAACTCATCAGCATGCTAAAGTGTCACTTTGGTGGGAAAGGCACAATAGAATGATCCCAATAGTCTCAGAGAATTTGGGCTTCAGAAGGATTCAAGAACTATACTAATTGGACATTCTTATTGGAATTTTCCAATGCAGAGATCCCAATAGTGTTGTGGGCTTGAAATCGTGAAGGTATTCACTCAAGGGTTTAACAACAAATCCACATCCACTGGTGCCTGAAGGGTAGGTCCACGTGGACAATACAACATCATCATACAGGTGAAGTCTAAAACCTTTAAAGGACCATAACTTTCTAACTCGAGCTTGGTTTTGAGCATGCTTATAATCATTGGAAAGCTCTTGAACAACATAATTGATTTATGACCTTAGAATTGGAGTTAGATTAGTGGTTGAGAAGATAAATCTAGTACACCCCACCAGCCTAAGGAAGGGTTAGGGGGTTAGGTGTGTTATAGTCCCTTTTGAAGATTGAAGTTATAAGCGTTTTTTACTCAATAATAATAGTTTTTGTAATTTTATTATCTTATATTCCAGGATTAAAGACATAAAATTCACAACATTTACATCAATTGTATTTGTGATGATTTAAGCACTTCTGAATTGCATTTGTGATGATTTAAAATAGTTTGTAAATTAAAATAGTCTTAAGATAAAAATGGCAACACGTCATAACACGATCCCAAGCGCGGAGAATTAAAAGGCCACCCGTCATATAATGTGTGTAAAGCAACACTTTTTTACACGCCACATTCTTTGAGAATAACGGTAATGCCTCTTTGCATTCACCAACTAATCGAAGAATTCGCTGCCTAATTAACCACTACTCATTGGTGGGGCAGGAAGAATTTTATGGCACGACTCCCATAGAAATTTGCCTTTCTCCTCACACTTTTATGTGCACCAAAATTCTCTCATGATAAATCTCTGTCCAACCATTTTTTTACTTTTGTGAATCCACTCAAATGTTTAGATAAATTTAATGTCCCCATCATTTAATTTTGTCGTATTATTTATGATTTGAAAACTTTAATCAATTCAACATCATGAAAGTATTCCAAATAAAAAAGCTAAAACTATATCCCTGCTTCACCGCCCACAACTAAATGCGTTGACAAAGACGCCTACATCTAAACGAAATTGAAAAGGCCACAATTTTCTTGGTGAGTGTTAATTAATATTTAAAAGATAATTATGGCATCCTTATCTTACTATTTTCAGTGTGCAAGCGATTGAAAATGGAAGGCATTAAATTCCAAAAAGAGGAAATGATGATGATGTATGTATCCACGGGCGAGGCGAGGCAAGCCATCGCCTACGTGTTGCTGTACTTTTAATATTTACTAAGTTTCGAATATGCCTTCGGAATGCCAAGAAATTGCGTCGCTTTCAGCCAAAAAGCAGCCGCAACTGTCTATATCATACGCCAAAATCCTGTGTACACGTGTCGGGAAAATCCGCAACTGTCTATATCATACGCCAAAATCCTGTGTACACGTGTCGGGGAAATAAAAGGGCAGGTGGTAATGATTGTGGGGAAAACGACGAAATAAATGGATGGGCAATGGGCATCCAGTCATCTGATTGGTTAGTTATTCTTGTCTTCTCCTAATAATGTTGAGCGGCTCTTCTTGTGTTGGGGGGAAGTCTCCATGTAGTAAATTCCAGGATCACTTTCTTTTCTGCCTCAGAATCCGATTTGGCCACACACTGTATCTGTATTTGCTAATTTCAATCTTTATTCTTGTCTCTTTGTCTGCTGTTGATGTGACGTGTCCTGGCCACGATGTCAACTTGGAGGCTGAGTGTGAAACAATTAAAGAATCAAACAAGAAATTAGACCTGTCCACGTCATGTGATTGGCTTTACTAGTTGTTCATATCTTGATAAGTATAATAGATTGATTTACTCTCGTTGGCCCTCTGGATAAGCGGCGCCATTTTTTAATCCGAGACGTTTCGATGAAAACAAACAAGTGAACAGGTAAATTTTTATTTTTATTTTTATTATACGGAAAAAAGATCGGGCGATCACTTTTCATCATGGAGTCAACATATTTCATCATATATTTTAATCATTGCAACAATTTGGTGTTTATGTTACGGCGATCGATAACCACCACGTCGCAGAGATGTATTCTTCCATTATTGGTGTTTATGTTTTTGGTAGGGCAAGCAATAATCAGCTTGTTACTTTGCATTCAATGCTGTTTAGAATGGTATATACATAGTTTGATTGTAGGGTGGTATATACATTGTTTGATACTTTGATGGTGTATATATCACCTGTCCTAGCATAGCAAGCTATATATTGTTGATCAAGATGAATAATCAAAGACTTTAAGATGTATTTCATCATATATCTTAATCATTGTAATATTATTTGATGTCTATGTTTAGGTGATCAATAATTCACCAACATAACATCACTCAACATCATTGCAATATTATTTGATGTCTATGTTTAGGTGATCAATAATTCACCAACACAACATCACTCAACATGTTGTATGATGAATTATTTATTGTATGGTGAATTATTTGTTGAGTAATGTCATGTATATATTTGAATTG
>ML792190.1:237954-275270 GCA_009831015.1 Picea engelmannii
CATAAAGGAAATTATTTTTGATTGGCCAATAGCTCATTTTCTTTAGAAGTAAGGAAACCACTTAACAACCAAAGACCCACATGTAGGAGTAAAACTATGCCCCCTAAAAAGTACTATCAAGGAGATGAATTGACCTATAAATTGTAGCAAGTGATGGTTGTCCTCATTATCAATTAACAATTCAATTATGATAGGTTTTCCCCCATCCCAAAAAATGATAAATAATGTAATAAGAAAAAAATTAGAAACAAAAAAAATATTATAATGAGAAAAAAAAATAGTTGTTATAATAAATGTTGTAATAAGAAAAAAGATGAAAAAAAATTTACAAACAAAGAAAGAAATTATTATGATGAGAAAAACAAATTATTATAATAAAATGTTAAAAATGAAAGAGAGATTTAAAAAAAAAAAATACTTTAAAATTTTGAAAATATGAAAAAAATTATTATATTATTTTTACAAATAAAATTGTCAATTGGATTTAGCTCAAGTGGTTATGTGGGTGTCTTATCTTTCCTATTCAAATTCTATTCCCATAAATTATATAACAAAAATGTAATTATTTACAAAATGAAAATTTTTATGAATATTCTAGATCAAGTGATTATGTGAGTGTCTTATCTTTCCCATCTAAATTCTATTCTCATAGATTTATAACAAATCTCTAACTTAAAAAAAATGAAATTTATCATAGATATCCTCCTCAAAATAAAAAGAAAAAGAAAAAGAAAACCTATCATTATCATTAATATCAAATGATATATTTACTAATATAAAAAAAAAAAATACTTAACAATAGTAACAACAATCAACTAACTAATCTCTTAAATTATTAAATTTTATTTTACATCACTATCATACTTATATTTATTTAATAATTGTATAAATTATTTTAGACAATCTATTTATTCCTACCATGTTTATGTCATTTATTCCTACAATGTTTATATCAGGGAGCTAATTATGTTTTTCAAATGATTTGTGAATATGTATTTTAAGTGAATTCTGAATATGTAAATGGTATGATTTGATAAACTCACCTTGAATGCTCTTTTCATTTTGCTGATCAATTCTTTCTTTAATAGAAAGAAAAATCATAAACTTATAAAAGTGTCTTAAACTTTTTTAATAGAAAGAGAAATAAAGAAAAATCATAAACTTATAAAAGTGTCTTAAACTTTTTTAATAGAAAGAAAAATTATAAATTTAGAAAATAAAAACCATAAACTTATAAAAGTGTGTTAAAATTTTAATTTTATGATATTGTTTTTTCATTTCATTTTTATATAACAAAAACTATAGTTAATAAAAAAAAATATTTTTATTTTATATGATATTAAATTATTTTTATTTTTATGATGCTACATTTATATTGTTTTTTTAGTTTATTTTTAAATATAAAAAAATATTATTAATTAGTAAAGAATTTTTTTTTTACAATATTTTCATGATTTTTTTTGTGTTTTATATTTATGTTGTAAATTATTTTATTGTGGAATCTATGTCTTTAGATGGAATGTTTTTAACTAGCTAATCATTGATCACGGTAGATGACTTTCAAAGGCTTGCCCCCATTAATCTTTATTGTTGTAGAGGTTGATTAGTCTTCCATGTGGTCTCTAAGATGCATGGTGTTGGTTTCATTATTATGCCATACAAAGGTATTAAAATTTTGGTATGCTCGTTTAACCATAGACACTGTCACATCATTGTCACCCAACCATAGGCATTCACAATGCCACCTTCGAGCACACTAACATTTTCTTAGATAGAATGATTCTGACAAGTCCACACTAGAACCAAGAGATAAACCCTAACCATAAATATCATTGTTGAAGAAACAACACAATACCAAGAGAACATACCTCTACCAATAGAAGCGTACATTTACCAAGAGAAGAACATAAGAGAAATACTAGAAAGACTGAGATTACACCACGACAACTACTACACCACCTTCTCCAGACTTACGCCACCTTTTGTTGCAACTGTAACAACTGCTCCTCAAAATTGCGCCCTCCTTTTGTTTAGTGAGTGAGTGTGAGAGTGTATACAAATGAGGAGCGCCTAGCCTCTATTTATACTAGTCTTCCAAGGTATATTTCATGTGGGGATGACCTCACTTTCTGGAGCCTTTTAATACATTATAATTATTCTCTTTGGCCGAATTCTCTTCTAGGATTTTCACACATCTATTTAATGATTCTCTTACTTTTGGAATACTCTATTCTAAGTACAAAGGTTACACTTTGAGGTTAATAACCGCAACTACCAAAACATCAACACTCCCTCTTAGCTAGGGAGGTATTAACTAAGATGTTCTTCATGTAATGGTCTCAAACACATCCATCCATCTCACATGCCATGGGAAAGACTCACATGGTCTTGCAAACTAGTCTACAGGTTGCATCACCATAGCCACACATTCTATCTCATGATCAAACAGATCATGTCACAAGTAGCATGGCCAAACATGCCATCTCATGATCAAGCATATCATGTAACAAGTATCACCATCATAGCCATATAGGCTCTGTCATAGTCACACACACAGACTATATGATGGTCATGTCACAGTCATGCATCCGGGGTCTCATCATCCTTCTGGGCTTTATGTCATCATGTGGCTTCAACTAGTTCATATAGAACTAGGCAACTCACCAGCTCACACAGACTATGGCATCTAGTTCATACAGAACTAGTAACTCACCGGCTCACATAGAATCTGACATCTAGTTCATCCGCTAACCTTGTGTGAGATCATGCTGACTTGTGCCACAGTCAGTAACGTGTCTGTGAATGACTACTCGCTGCTACTACCACATGCTAATGTTGATGTCGTTGAATCACATATGTAACTCATCACTCCCTCTTACTAGGGAAGTCCTTCTGGACCACACCAATCTTGTCTCTGAAGTACACCAACTTCACTCTCGATAAAGGCTTGGTCAACACGTCTGTTATCTGCTCATCTATAGCGACATACTGGAGCTTCACTTCTCCCTTCTACATCATATATCTGATATAATGGTACCTGATCTCAATATGCTTGGACTTGTCATGAAACACTAGGTTCTTTGTCTACTTCACACAACTCTGGTTTTCACACTAGATACAAGTCGCCTCTAACTCGAGATCAAAGAATCCCACAAGCAACTCCTGAATCCAGACTGCTTCTTTGCTAGCTGAACATGCTGCTATATACTCTGCCTCAGTCGTACTGAGCGCCACACTCATTTTCTTCCTACTAAACCATGAGATCGTAGTTTATCACAAACTAAAGCAACATCCAAATGTACTCTTTTGGTATGCAACACTACCAACCCAATATGAATCAGTAAATCCTTGCAGGCTTATCTTACGATCTGAAACATATCTGAGTCCATAGTCAATTGTACCTTTTAGGTACCTCATCACATGTTTTTCTACAATCAAGTGAACATGTATCAGCTCAACCATATACTGACTCAATGTGTTCACCGCAAACCATATATCTGGCCTTGTGCTCATTAAGTACATCAACGAACAATTCCTCTGTCTATACATGGTGGCATCCATTATCTCTGAAGATGTATCACTCAATAACTTCAAATTCATCACCATCGGTGTAGGCATGGGTTTACAATCCATCATTCAGAATCTCTACAATATATTTTCCTTGTTAAGGAAAATCTCACTCGGTCTCTGCCATATGTCTAGACCCAAGAAATAATGCATCATACCCAGGTCTCTCATTTTGAACTCTGTAGAAAGATTCCTCTTGCAATCAATGATAAGCTTCTCGTTCCATGTTAGAAACAAGTCATCCACATATAACAGTAATATCACTGGACCCCCATCCACAACCTTGTAGTAAAGGTTGGAATCTTCTTTACTCTTGGTAAAGCCCAAGCTCATCAAGAAACTATCAATTCTATTGTAGCATGCCTTGGGTTCCTGCTTAAACCTGTACAAAGCTTCTTCAATATGAAGACATGAGACTCCTTCTCATGTATCTTGTGGCTACTCTATGTACACTTCTTCTGGCTACTAGAGCAAGTGTCTCGTCATAATATTCTCCTCTTACTGGGAGAATCTTCTAGAAAAAAATAATTTTTGTACATCTCTATATTGTTATTTGCAACATGCTTGACCTTGTAGATCAACTTGGAAGTCACCACTGACTTCCCTTCTGGTCTTGGAACCAAGGAAAATATCCATATCCCATTCCTTCTGATTGGCTTCCTCCTTTGTCATTGTAACAAGCAAGGGAATCCTCCCAGGAGATCCCACATATCCTAGAAGTATATGAAGCTATGATCTAGCCTTCTCAACCCATGGCACTTGTCTATCAGTCCTAGAAGATGTCTCTCTCTCCCATATAAATATGATAAGGAATACTTTATGAATGAAAGTCACTAAGCCACTGAATCTCTCTAAGATCAGGCTCACTCTGAGTCTCCATGCTCCCTCTGAAGCTTGACTCCCTCTGAGTCTATATCTAATATCTAGATCCATTTTCTCCCTCTGTATGTGATGATATCCTCTAAAGTCTAATCTATTATGAATGGTCCAGCAGAGGCTACTCCTCCCTACTGGATCGTGATGGTTAAATCCTCCTGAATTCTAGATCCTTCTAAGTTGGTACTTTGTGTGGCCACCTAGCTCACCATTGGTGGACCCATCTGCTCCTTCTCATGATATGGCTCATCGATGCTATATATATTTTCTCCTTCTCTGAAGAGTGATCAATTGTACTAGAGGGATCTATTTGGTCATCTTTGGATCCTTCTACTCCTTCCAATCAATCTCCATATGAGATACTTTGTATCTCGCAAACGTATCCTTATTTCTAGAAGGTTTTAACTTCATCCTCTTTTTCTTCGGTACATGGATGTATACAATCGTGTATACAAATACGTATCTGGATATTCTGCTCCATGTCTCAAACTAGAGACCATCTAATATGTTGTCTCCTTCAACCGTCACTATAGCTTCCCTCAGAGTTATCACTTGTGACCTACCTGGTGTTATGAGGAAAAAATCTCTATGGCTAGGGTGAACCATAACAGATAGGTATGACTGTAGAAATCGACTCAATTCCATCATATGCTATATAAACTAATGTGCAAGAGAAGTAAGAAAGATGATTACCTCGTCCAAACATTTGATGATGTCCACCGTTGAGCACTTTGACCCAAAGCTTTATACCTGCAACAAGTTCTCAACAAACAAGCAGAGAAAGCATATAGTGATGATATAACAGGTCAGAACATTAGATAGCATAATCCATCAATATAAAAAACAAACATGCCCATGGATCATAACACATATATTTGCAAGATATCAATTGGATGGGAAAGGATTATTTCTATTAATAAATGATCAACAAAAGTGAAAACATTACAGACTTCCGTGTCAGCATGGTTCGGAACCAAGAAACTGAGTTCCTTCCAACTGGGCCTCCACCACTTCAATCATCCACCAAAGGCAAGCTCATATAAGGGAGACAAAGAGGCTATCCATCAATAAGGGAAGATCTTGGGGGCTGACCACTGTGTTCATACTTAAAGGACAAAAGGATGCAGACTCAATAATGAAGTAATAATTTCTCCAGAGTAACTTTTCTCTCAAAGTTGAATTCTCTCTTGTTTTCCATAGCTTGGAATTGGCTTCTTTGTAGCCTTCAAAATGAAACTGAAGGATTGAGTCGGAACGTTTCCATTATATGGAGGGCCAAGGATCAGAGAGCTCTTGTCGTGACATGGAAACCCGACATTTAATTTTGATTTTTTGGCACAAATCCCGATGTATGTGGGCTGTAGTGGAGCAACCAATGTATATGCTTGTTGTATAGCTTTCAAGGTGCGTACAAGTGGAAAAAAAATTGTTTTTGTCTCTGGATTTATCAATCAGGGAAAGTAAGTCTGCATGGGGGAATGGAATATGGCCCTCTCTGCAAGATTTCATAGGGTGAGGCAAATCTTGCTATAACACCTGGAACAAGAACAACAAAGGGGAAAACAACAGACATGAATAATACTCTTATAATAATAAAAACAAGAACAAGAACAATCATCCCAATAGCTCCTTCTCAGAGATATCACTTGTGACCTTCCTAGAACAAGAGACAAAATAAAAATACAATAATAAGAAATAGGAAAAACAATATCTCCATGGGATTTACATGATAACCTGCCCGAGACAAGAGAAACAAGAGAAAAAAGTATTTCCAATATAATAGCATTTTCATAAGAACATATCTATAGTAACAAGAATAAAAGACAATTTCATGGTAATAATCATAGAATTACCAAGGTGACCTACCTAGAAGCAAAACAAGAAGTATCTCCTCGAGGATATGTTAGTTCATCTTGCAATCAAGTACAATAAGCATGTATATCAATAGTGCTCACATGCTACCAAGTATTCATTGTATCTAGAAATAATAGAACCTTTCAAGGATTGTTGTCACAACTATAGTCTTTACTTGTAATGTAGCAATTATCAAACTTGATATGTGCAAGTTGGAAAATTATCAATTTAATCAATCAAACCTGGAACCTGGAGTCTTATCTCCAAGAATGAGTGTTGTTGATTTTCTTCCAAGTCTCCTTCATTCAATATGACAAGTATTCTCTCCATCCTGTCCCCTGTACTAAGACAATATTCTTTCTTGATAGAAATCTGAGTTAGGGAATATAATGCAAATAAAATCTAAAATCTCAACCTTAATCAATCTAATATTTTGACTAAAGTCATCTTATAAATTTAACTTTGACAAGAAGTTAGTATGATAATCATAACTTCAATAGATCAAAATACAACTAGATGTTCATAATATTACAATAATGCCATAACAGTTAGAGGCATATCAAAAAATCAAACCTGGAGTGAATTGTTCCTTTGAATGCACTGGATCTGAGATTCCTTTGGATCTACAATTTTTTCTTGGACAAAATATCCCTTCTTCTGCAAACACCCTCAAGACAATGATACAATTTAATCATATACAATTACATACCTCTGACAACAATGACAAACAACAGTAGGAAATGACGAATCCTAAAACTTAAAAGTGATCCAACTTTCAATATGAAGGTAGTTGGAGATGTGTTAGGGTAAGGCACACTAGGAAAAAAAGATAGTCCCAACACTTCACTAAAAGTGTCCAATGAATTTTTGGTTAGGGTTTGTTGCTGCTGAAAAAACAGAAACCCTAAATGTCAGAAGAATGGCTAGCGAGTTGATCTAGGGAAAGAACAATTTAAACATCCTTTCAATGAGTTTCTCAATGAGTTATCAAAAACTTCACTGGACTAGAGGAACTGCAACTGGTGTTGCAAATGGAACTGCAATTGGTGTTGCAACTGGCACTGCAACTAGCATGAAGCAACTAGCACAAAGAAACTGACACAAAGAAACTAGAACGAAGCAGCTGGAACTTAGCAATTGGCACAAACCAACTAGAATAGAGCAACTAGCATGAAGAAACTGACATTGCAACTACAACTGCAATGCAGATCTAGGGTTTTACGAGGAAACCCTAATTTTTCAATTTCAAAATTTTGGAGATATGATCTGAGTGAAAGATGCACCCAACTTAGGTGACCTTCTTGATGGGTTCAGTAAGTGCTCAAAGAGATTGATAATGGGGGAAACCGAGGATCTTCCTTCCATCGGTTATACTGTTATGAAGGAAACTAGCTCTGAAACCATGTTAAAATTTTGGGATGCTCATTTAACCATAATGTCACATCATTGTCACCCAACCATAGGTATTCACTATGCCACCCTCAAGCACACTAACTTTTTCTTAGATAGAATGATTCTGGCAATTCCACACTAGAACCAACAGATAAACCCTAACTAGAAATACCATTGTTGCAACAACAAGACAATACCAAGAGAACATACCTATACTAGTAGAAGCATACCTTTACCAAGAGAAATACCTGAAATACTGAGATTACAACACAACAACTACTGCACCACCTTCTCCAAACTTGTGCCACCTTTTGTTGCATGAGTGAGTGAGTGTGAGAGTGTATACAAATGAGGAGTTCCTAGCCTCTATTTATACTAGTCTGCCAAGGCGTCTTTTCATGTGGAGCCGATCTCACTTTATGGAGCCTTTTAATACTTTATTATTATTCTCTTTGGGCCGATTTCTCTTCTAGGGTTTTCATACATCTGTTTAACATTTCTCTTACTTCCATAATATTTTATTCTAAGTACAAAGGTTACACTTGGAGGTTAATACCTCCCACAACTACTAAAACATCAACAAAAGGTACTACCTTTTTTCACCTAGAGGAAGGTCAAACAACAAGTCTATTGTCTTATACTGACTACGATGAAGAGTGTGATGGAAAGGCCTTGATGTTGAAACTTCCAACTAATTTCCCATGCGGAGGCATGCACACAGTGTCAACTAAAAATAGAATGCACATGCATGCACACTTTAGTGAACATTTTGTGTAACTGGTGGATCAGGATGTAATCAGTTTGTGTAATTGTCTATCAGATCCTATATATCTAGCATACCTGTAGAGGTGTGGTGTAGTAATGTAGAGTAGCACAATGTGTGTGAAGGAGGTGCGAGGAAGATTTTAAGCCTATGGTTTGGCTGCTGTAATTCTTCCTTGAACAATAAGAATATTGATTATCATTGCCCCATGGTTTTTTCCCTTAGAAGGGTTTCCACGTAAAACAATGTGTTCAATTGATGTGATTGCTATGTCTTGTTTTCTCTTCTATTAAATTATTTTTATGTTTATGCTTCCATTGCCTAACAAGTGGTATTAGAGTTGTGGTTTTGTAGAGAAAAGAAATATTCAAGACACATTTTTTTCGTTGAAGTTGTTGAAGACAAAGGAGTGTAAATTGTGTCCCTGACGCTCCCTGAGCTCAATTACAGGAGAATTGGCGTTCTCACACTTGTGCTCCCAAGGACATCCACGGGGAGTGTTTCCTAATGCTCCCTCAACAATACAAAGGGAGCATTAATTTTGGGACCGATGCTTTGTTGGCTATACAAAGGGAAGATCAGTCAAAATAATTGAGTCAAAAAGGAGAATTGACTCAATAAAGAAGTGGTGGGTTTTATGAAGGTCTAAACAAATAAAAAAGGAGGATCGACTCATTAAAGGAGTGGTGGGTTTTATGAAGGTTTAAACAATTCGAATAGGCAGATGTTTTATAAATATATATTTATGAAGTGGATGTTTTTGGTAAAAACGTTTTAAGATATATATTTTAAATAGTATATGACTTAAACCTTTTTTTATATACAATATATTTTTTGGTTCAACCTTGAACCTTATTTTTATGGTTCTACTTTGAAATAAAATATTACATCTTATATATTTAAAATCTCAGTTGATAAGCAATGTTTTTTTGGGAGTGTGTGCTAATGGAAAAAGTGCAGAGTTCAAAGTTTGAGGTGGAGAAATTCAACGGAAAATATAATTTTCAGTTATGGAAGCTCAAGATGCGGGATCTGCTTGTGCAACAAGGATTGCATAAGGCGTTGGCGAGAAAATCAAATGAGCTAGAGCGTATGTCAGACGAGGACTAGGGTGATTTGGATTCAAGAGCTCTCAGTACCATTCATGTGTGTTTGGAAGATGGTTTTTTGTTTAACATCGTAGGAGAGGAAACAACAACAGGCTTCTGGATTAAGATGGAAAGTATTTACATGAAAAAGTCCTTGATGAACATAATCTTCTTAAAGAGGCAGTTGTATAACTTATGGATGAAAGAAGGTACACAAATTGTTGATCATTTAATTCTTTCAATACTCTAATTTGTCAATTATCTAGTATGGAAATAAAATACAAAGATGAGAACAAGGAGGTTACATTATTGTGTTCATTTCCTGAGTCTTCGGATCATCTGGTCACATCTATGTGGTTGAGTACAACATATGCCATTGATTATGATACTTTTGTGGGATCTTTATTGTCTGAGGAAATGAGGAGAAGATCCAATAAATAAACCGCAACAACAAAAGCAATGGTGGTCAGAGGTCGATCTATAGAAAGAGGGAAAGATTAGAGAACTACATCCAGATCTAAGTCAAAAGGTAAGAAGGGCAAGCAAAAATGTTGGTTTTGTGGAAAATTTGGGCATCTCAAGAAGGATTGTTGGAAAAGACATAAAGCATCCAAAGAGGACTCCGCAAAGGAAGCAAAGGAAGCTAATTGATCTAAAACAAGTTCAGGTTCAGGTTCAGGTATGGTTGATGAGGTATTATCTACTTGTGATTTTTCATGTCAACATCAACATTGGTTGTTATATTCTGGTGCGTCCAGCCACATGTGTCTTCATAGAAATTGGTTCTCAACTTACCAATCTATTGATGATGTTTTTTTTTTTTTTATGGGAAATTATTTTTCTTGTAAAACTGTTAGGGTTGGTAGCATCCAGATTAAAATGCAAGAAGGTACTATAATAACATTAAAAAATGTGAGGCATATACCTGAACTTAGAAAGAAATTAATATCTTTGGGAGTTCTAGATTCTACTAGTTACAGGTGTACAACTCAAGGTGGAGTACTAAAGGTGTCCAAAGGCATATTAGTAGTCATGAAGGAAAAAAGGATCAGGAATATTTATCAGCTTGAAGGAAGGACTGAAATAAATCAAGAAGTGGTGGCATATGAAGGTGCAAGCAACTTTGTTCGTTTATGGCATCAATGTTTGGGTCATATGAGCGAGAAAGGGCTTAAGGTACTGGTTGATCGTGAGTCACTTCCAAGTTTAAAGTTTCTAAATTTGAATTTCTGCAAGTATTGTGTTTTTGGAAAACAATGTAGACAAAAKTTTAAAATAGGAAGACATATAAGCAAAGGTATCCTTGATTACATCCATTCAGATGTTTGGGGACCATCTCCTACAGTTTCTTTTGGATGATCGTCATATTGTGTGAAATTTATAGATGATTACTCTAGAAAGGTGTGGATYTATTTACTAAAAAGAAAAACTAATGTATCCAATACTTTTAAGCAATTCAGAGCTTTGGTTCAAAAGAGCATTGACAGGTCAATCAAGTGTTTAAGAAAAGATAATGGAGGCGAGTTCACATCTGTGGAATTTGAAAACTATTGCAAGGAATTGAGATTGAAATACATAAGAACACAATTTATAATCCTCAACAAAATGGTTAAACTGTAAGATTATATAAGGGGTATGGATAGGTCATTTGTGCGATTATTCAAATCTGAGAATATTTGGTTGTGATGCTTATGCTCTTATTTCTAAAGATCAACGTTCTAAGTTAGATCCCAAATCAAATAAATGTCTTTGTTGGTTATGGTGATGGAGTTAAGGGATACCGATTGTGGAATCCTACTGCCCACAAACTCATCATAAGTAGAGATCTAGTATTTGATGAATCCTCACTCATAAAATCATATTTAGTAGATGTTGAAGTGAGACAAGAAAAGGTACCGCAAGTTCAACAAATTTAGTTGGAGACTCAACCACCTTCAGAAAAGGAGCAACATTAAGAAGTTTCAGAAGAAGAAGATGAAGATGCATAAAATATCCAGGAAAATGTGGATATGCCTCAACCATCTCTAAGGATATCTACACAGGTCAGGAATCCTCCTACAAGGTATAATGATTATGTTTCATCTGTGGCTTTGGTTTCTAATGATGGAGAACCTAGTTGTTATTAGGAAGCAATGAAGGGATCTCAAAGTGTTAAATGGAAAGAATCTATGAAAGAATAAATGGATGCCTTAGAGAAGAATAAAACATGGGAATTGGTAGAACTTCCATAGGGAAGGAAGGTTGTCAGTTGCAAGTGGGTCTACAAACTGAAAAAGGGTGTTGATGATAAAGTTGAAAGGTATAAAACAAGACTGATAGAAAAAGGGTATTCTCAAAAGGAAGGTATTGATTTTCATGAAATCTTTTCACCAAATGTGAAACTTGTTTCAATTCGTGTTGTGTTAGCACTAGTTTCTTTACTTGATCTTGAGTTAGAGAAGCTAGATGTTAAAAAATAATTTCTACATGGAGATTTGGATGAGGATATATATATGGAAAAACTAGAAGGGTTTGTTCAGGATCACAATAAGAGGTTTGTTTGCAAACTCAAGAAGTCATTGTATGGCCTGAGGCAGTTTCCCAGGGAATGGTACAAGAAGTTTGATTCCTTCATGGTGAGCCAAAATTTTACAAGTGAATATGATCATTGTGTTTACTTTAAAAGGTTGGAAAGTGTCATATTCATTATTTTGGTGTTATATGTTGAAAATATGATTGTTGCAAGCAAGAGCATGGTCAAAATCAATAGGTTAAAGGCTTATTTGTCTAGGACGTTTGATATGAAAGATCTAGGAGAAACAAAACAAATCGTGGGCATGGAGATACACAAAGATAGGAAAAATGGTAAGTTGTGGTTATCACAACAAAAGTATGTGGAGAAAATACTTATGTGATTTAGTATGAATAATGTGAAACCCGTACAAATCCCTTTGGCTTCCCATTTCAATCTTTCGTCAAGTTTATGTCTTAGTAATGATGAAGAAAAGGATTATATGCCTCATGTACCATATGCTAATGCAGTAGGAAGTTTGATCTATGCGATGGTGAGTACTAGACCAGATATTTCACATGCAGTTGGTGTTGTCAGTAGATACATGGCAAATCCAGGTAAAGAGCATTGGGAAATAGTGAAATGGGTGCTTCGGTATCTTAGGGTCACAAGTAATTATTCTATCACCTATGATGGTTCTAGTGATTCAATATGTGGTTATGTCGATTCAGAAGTGACTTGGAAAAAAGGAGATCCACTTCAAGATATGTCTTTACTCTTGCAGGAGGACCTGTTAGTTGGATGTCAAAGCTTCAAAACATATTTGCTTTATCCACTACTGAGAAAAAATATATGGCTCCCTCTCATGCATGCAAGGAAGAAATTTGGTTAAAAGGTTTGTTGGGTGTGTTTGGAAGGATGCATGAGAAGGTGAAAGTTTTTTGTGATAGTCAAAGTGATATTAATTTGGCTATAAAAATATCTTATCGTAGTAATACAATGCATATTTATATTAAATACCATTTTGTAAGACAAATTGTTGATAAAGGGGAGTGGATTTGGAAAAGGTCCATACAAAAGTGAATTCTACAGACATGTTCATGAAACCAGTTTTGTTAGAGAAGCTACGATGGTGTTTGGATTCTCCTGGCTTGCAGAAAAGGTGATGAATTAATTTGGACATGATATATCAGGTAAATTGTTGTCAAGGTGGAGATTGTTGAAACTTCCAACTAATTTCCCATGCAGAGGCATGCACACAGTTTTAACTAAAAATAGAATGTGCATGCATGCACACTTCAGTGAACAGTTTGTGTAATTGGTGGATCATGATGTAATCAGTTTGTCTAATTGTCTATTAGATCCTATATATATAGCATACCCATAGAGGTGTAGTGTAGCAATGTAGAGTAGCACAGTGTGTGGGAAGGAGGTGTGAGGAATATTGTAATCCTATGGTTTCGCTGTTGTAATTCTCCCTTGAACAATAAGAATACCGATTATCATTTCCCCATGGTTTTTTCTCTTAGAATGGTTTCCACATAAAATGTTGTGTTCAATTGATGTGATTGTTATGTCTTGTTGTTATAGAGAAACCCACCTGCAGACAAGTGGATTCTCTCTTGGATACTAGACCCCTATGACCAAGACAAAAAAGTGCTATTATGGACACTGACATTCCTTTTCATGAAGCTAAAGTATTTAAAGAAGAATAAGGAAGAAGGGTAAATACCTTTTACCGATGTTTGTCCTTGCTCGATCTAGGTTGATCTTGATCTCCAAGTTATTTAGAAGGTCCTGCAATATAATGAGAAACAACAACGAGACATACTTCCTACTCTACCATGATTAGCTTCATAATGGATCTATAAAAGAAACAAGTTCATGAAATGTACACAAACTTTCAAGGAAACAGGCCAAGCATAGATTTATATTAATGAAAAAAAAGCAAAATGCTTACAGCCATGGATGTAGGTGCATTAGCTTCACCAAGCTCTCTTTGTCCATACCCTTTCTCGAATAATCCACACACATAATGATGATGCTTCAATGATATCTCCCTTATGATATTATAAGTTCGATGCTTTAAAATGTCTCTCCATCTCTGTCAATACCAATCATGAGATCATTAGTTTGGTATCTCTCAATCTCTATATCTTTTTTACCATGAGAAGGCCTCCTTATATAATCTTGGAGAGACCCAACCACCTTAGATATTCTTGGGATAGGTTGAGGATCTTTTTCCTTCAGTTGTGTATCCTCCCTAAGATCGATCCTTGACCTCAGATTCAAATCCAACAAACTCTAGAGATAAGGGGGATTTTCCTATGATTTTTATCAACAGTCAAAGATCTCCTGAAATAGCCAAGTTCTCCCTCAAAAGGGTACACAAAGTGTTGAAACTCTCCCCCAAATAAGGCTATGGAGTGATGGCACTCCCTGACAATGGTTAGGGGAGCTCTACCCAAATTTTCCCTAAAAAATCCCAGCGCTCCCCCAAAGAAGGCTAGGGAGTGTTGGCACTCCCTGATAGTTGGTAGGGGAGCGCTGACCTCCAAAATTGACTTTTAAGTGGTTTTATTCATGGAAAATTCTTTGTACTCTTCATCAGATGATTTCTCTTCCTAAAACTAGTCTTTGAGGGTGTCTTAAGTGTCCCTATGATGTTGTTAGAGACACAACATAGGCAAGATGGCAGTATGATGTTTGCGACACTTGCAACACTTAAGGCCAATAATGCGACACTTGAGACACTCGTAATGATGACACTTGCGACACTATTGAAGTGAGTAATTTTGATGTGTAACATATTTCCCCCCAAAGTGCGAAGTTAGAAGACGAGAAACTGATGACTGAAGTACTTTGTAGAATTTTCAAGCAAGGGTATGGACGTGGAGAACCTGGTAGAAGCTGCACACAACCATAAAACAAATATTATGACATGTTTCAAACCCAAGGCAGACATACCTACGCTTGGGTGATAAAATACTTGCAAGGTATGACCGCCATCAAATACACTACAGATCCATAATCATATTGACTGAAGAGTATAGCCACCAAAGATACAATGTGGATCTATACTCCTATGACCTGAACTGATCGTAGCCACGAAGAATACACAGTGGATCTACGAGATGAAAAAACATAGCCATGACCAATACAAAGTGGATCTATGTGACAGTATATGTGTCAACGTTTAAAATAAACTCCGTCGCAACCTGGGAAAAGTACATATAAGAGTGATGACTCAACCCAGGGTCTTCTTACCGATCCTGATGTAGTGTGAATCTAACCATGTGACTAGATGTACTAATGTCGAACATGGCAAAAACCACTTGATTACCGGTCAATGAGGTAAACTGTTAACAAGCGCGAGGGAAATCACCATTGATGTCAATGATTCCAAAGGTACTCTAGTACATTCCAACAAATGTGAATGGATGAGATGAAGTCTAACATCCATGGAATCATCTGATTAGAGGTCAATGATGTAAATCCACTGTTAAATGTGAGGAGGCCTTCCATTGAGGCATGCAAGTCCCAAGGTACTAACTGGTTTCTAAGTCAAGTTCCCAGATAATGTGTTGAAGTCGATAGGAATAGACTCATCGAAGGAGGGCCTTGGTGTATCCCCCATCAATGACATGAAAATGACACAGAGATGTAATTGGTGGATCAAATGAACATGGACTAACACGGGTATTGAAACAATAATTTGTGATGGTTGACTCTTGAGGTAGATACTTCCCTTGAACATTGAGGCACAATAGCAGAAACATGACATGGACCAAAACATGATGATGCAATGGATACAGTGACTTTCGTCGGGTGACCCAAAGGAGTAAGAAAAATCAGAGGATTGGTTTAGTGCAGAGGTTCAGTGGTTTAAAATGCGTGCAAAGACAAAGTGTCATGTTCAAGGGTGACCGTAAGAGTGACCTGTAATGTTTTCAAAAATTGCTTGTCTTGCTTCCTTCAAAATTTTCCCCCATCCAGATAGACGAGTACCTCTTTTTTATTTAAACGAGCTCGAGGAGGGTAACACATGCTAGATATAACTCACCTTCAGTAAGTCCCTCTTCCTTTGTTTAATGAACTAGAAGAAGTAAGGGGTCGGTCCTGTATGGGCCCTTTAATTTATGATTGTTTAACGAGTCCAAAGAAGGTAAACTCAGCGGTTTTTCATATTTAAAGAGTCTGAAAATGACTTAAAGGCGACTCCAGTGTTGTCCTTTTTCTTAATGTTAGTCTCGCAAGGCCGAAAAAGAGATAAATTATCACTTGAAAGACGCCCTTTCAAACCCTTTAACGAGTGATAAAGGAAGCAAGATCACTCGACAATCTTTTCATGTTTAGGGATTCTGAAAAGAGCTTAAAGACGACTCCAGGGGGATCCTTTTTTGTGTATCCATTACGAGTATGAAAAAGTGATAAAAGTATAATTAGTTACATTCTCATGTATTTATGAGCACAAGAAGGAACAAAGACTAAGCTCGGTATGCCCCCAGCTTGAAAGCTAGTGGCTTAACTCCAGAATGTTCATCAAAGGCTGGAGACATGCCTCCCAAGCTTCAATTCATTCATCGACTTTGAGATTGTCACCAATTTCTATACTAGATGGAGAAAAAGGATAAGGGTGGATGAAATGAAGGTTCAAATATGAGACCTAACGAAAGACTCGACTCGACATCTACGAGATCTGGCGAAAGACTCAATTTGTGAGGAGAGATGACTGTTTCATTTTTTAACGAGCTTGGAACAGGAAAAGAACTATGCTCAAGGCTCCGGGTTCAATCCCTAGATTTATGTTTCATTTTTTAACGAGCTTGCCACAGAGAGAAAAACTATGCTCAAGGCCTCTGTTTCATTTTTTAACGAGCTTGCCACAGAGAAGAGAAACTATGCTTGTGACCTATGTTTCATTTTTAAAAAAGCTTGCCACAAAGAGGAAAACTATGCTCGTAGACTCTTCTTGATCATGGCTTCCAAGAGGATAATGCTCTGGAAGGACACCATGTCAAGGGACAAAACTCAGTCATGGATTCCAAGAGATCTTCAATGGATTGAAGAATAATGCTCCAGAAGGAACACATGTCGAGGGTCTTGTCAGGGGTAAGGAGATCAGGCTCCAATATCCCTACCGAAGAGATCACCATGTCAACTACTGGATCTAAGTCATCGAAAGTTGAAGTCATGGGAGATAACGCCACTTAATTGACCTGTGGCAGGGGTGATACCGATTGCATATAAGACCCATTTAGGGAGGTCATTGGGTTGATGGTCAAGTCAGGGTCAATGAAAAAAAGTTGATCAATAGTCACCATTCTTCCATTGTGAAGGAAATATATTACATGAAAGAGAGTGTACACAATAGCTTTCATGGCATAGACATAATCTCGCCCAAGGAGTAAATCAAAATCCAAGGGGTCCTGGAATACCATAACATCAATAAAGATTGTTTTCCCTCCCAAAGTTACGGGAAACTAAGGAAGGATCCCCAAAGGGTGACTGGTTCTTCTATTAAAAGTGAACAGAGTCTGGGTAACCGACACAAGCTAAGGATAACCCAAAGCTTGCCAAGCAATAGATGACAAAATACTAACGGATGAACATTCGTCTATTAGCGTCTGAGGAATGTCCTGACCACAAACTTGTACTATAATCTTGAAAGGAATGTGAGAGGGAAGACGAGGTCCAGTGAGCACACCCCAATAAAAAAGGATGGCCTCATTACTTGGAGGGGGTTTCATAGGAGAGGGAGGAATTCCCCCCAGCATGGTAGATTCTATATCAATGAGAAAAATGTGTGCATAATTGAGTTTACTCTCTAGCGGGAGAGTAGGATCAATTGATAACGACATCAAATTGACTACTTGGGTTTTATTTTCCCAGGGGAGAATGGGGTTGATAGGTGGAAACAAATCGACTGCTTGGGTTGTACTCTCTAACAAGAGAGAGGGATCGACTGAAGATGGGATCAGATCAACCACTTTGTCAACTGGTTCAACTAAGGACGTGACCAGATTGACGACATGATCGACCAGACTGACCGATGAAGGGACCAGAGAAACCACTTTGGCACTCATCAGAGGAGGAGTGGGAGTGACCACATTGGCACTCTTCAGATGAAGGGTGGGATTGACCAATGATGGGACTAGATCAATCACTTGGGTTTCACTTTTCAGATGAAAAGTGGGGCTGATCGATGACGAAACTGGATCAGCTACTTTGGTTGGTGGTTCAATCGAGGATGAAAATAGATTGACCACCTGATCAACCGGACTGACCGAGGATGGAACCAGATTTACCATTCCATCAACGAACGATGTTTTGGGGGAAGTCTTACGATAACCAGTTTGAAGTTGAAGCTTTTCCAAAAGAGAAGAAGCCTTGTCCATTCAAGGACAAAGGTGAGAATAACGATCACCTTTGCATAAAATGCAAGGAAATTTGACAGTTGTCTTCTTATTACCAACCTTAATGTCACTAGTTGACAGGGTGTCACCAACATGTCTAACAGAGGCCGATGACATGGAAGACCACATTTCTAAGACCTTGGTAAGACCAGGGAAATCCCTCAGAAAGTGGTCACCCTTACAAATACTATTAGGGAATTTGGGTTTTAGATTCTTCATTTTAATCTTGTTGAGCTCATCAACACTCCTAATACTATTAATAATAGCTGGTTTCTTGGATCCAACATATGATATGGTCAGAGGCTTGGTCCTTTTTGGGTTCTTCTTCTTCTTCTCTTTCTATTTCTTCTTCTTCTGATCAATTTGACTACTTGCTTTAGATATTTCACTAGGCGAAGAAGGAGAAAGGGAAGGAGACTTAATGGGTGAAGAAGGCGAAAAGTCGACATGAGGTTGATATGTGGGTGGTGTAATGACATCTAAAGTATTAGGTGTAGTTGAAGCACTGGGAGGATTCGAGATCACCGGAGTGGGGAACAACGAAACCGATAATCTGAAGGTGAGTCCCGGAAGACTCAATGTGGCAATGTACGGAGGAACAAAGTTTCCAAAACAAGGAAAGGTGTAAGGTTCCCCGGGACAAGGGATTCCTCCATTGGTACTCTCAAGAGTTGATGCCATTAACACTGACTCGACCTAAGGTCTACTAAGTAAAACAAACAACACACCCTATGAATCTAAGAAGCAAACAATCAAACAAAACTTCCCACAATGAAACCACTAGTTGGTGATGAAATCCAACATTGCGAGATCAATATAGGAAGGGGAGGGGATAGAGTGGGTGGATCAATTACGTTGGCGACCTACTTAATGGACTTACGTCTTGGTGCAAGATTCCATGCAGTAAATTTTGATTTACCCTCCAAGGAGCCCGAGTGGGTTTGACCAATGTCTGTTCCAGGTATAGTGAGACTTCCCTTCACCATCACCTCATGTAAGATCATGAATATTATGGCTACTAAGGTCACCAACTCATAATCAACCCCTAGGTGGGTACAATCGACAGTCCAGTCCGAATGTATGGGCAAGATAACAAGTCCAAAATCCTTCAAGAGAACTGAGGACAAGTGGTCCGGTAGAACTCCAGAGGACCTTGAACGAATTTAGAATTCACGAAGCATCGAGACCAAATGAAGAAAATTGAACCTCAAGAAGAAATCCCAATATACAATCTGACTACTATGAATAGTTGAACCATGGAGGGATAATCTCTGTAACTATCCTGAACGTGACCTCGTGCGTAACCCCTGTGTGAGAGGGGGATCCCAGAAAGCCTATACGACAATTGGATTTGATCTCCCTATCACAAGATGCTAAGTTTGTTTGATAAATTTGGAAATTTATCCTTTCAACCTATTCCAAAGCCCTACACCTTAATCTAATGTAGGTTTCCTTAACAAAAATGTAAAAAATTCTGATAAATTTTAGTTTAGCGTTGATTTTAGTGGTCGTTGTTTACTTAGAGGTGTATGAGAGTGAAAACTGATGATATTATGACTCAAATCCCAAAACATGCATAACAAATGATAAGTAGTCTTTTCTTTCAATGAATGTCTATTTAAGAGAAGGAGAAGGATTTTCCTTTCTCTTTCAAACACTAAGATGCAATGACCTCATGCAATAGTCCTCAATAAAAAATCTGATACAATGCTAAAATGTTTATATGTGACTGATAATCAGTTTGATGTAAAGCTTCCTATGTTAATCATACTTCAAGATCTGTGAGATTTAAGCAACCAGAAGCAAACTTCACATAAACAAAAAACATACCCTCGTTGTGATCAAACAAGAAAAAAATAAAACCAAATCCTGACAGGAGGAAATGCTTGGAGAAAAGACCTCAAAGATCAAAATGAGATAGTGAATAGATCTTTGAATTTCCTTACAACAACTTTTAGTCAATTAGATAAGTGAGAAATTAGTAGATCGACTCCAAATATCATGGAAGAAGAGTGACTCAAAGCAAGGAAAATATATGTCAAAAAGCCAAATAAAACATCATCAATCCTTAGAAATCAAATAATTGGAGGCTAAACAAGGACACACTAAGATAGCATAAACCCTGAGCAAATGAATCAACAAAAAGAAAACTGAGAAAATCAACTACCAAGAAGATTTTTGCAGAAAAAAGGGTAGCACTCTGGTGTCAATGGTACCAGAGTGTTGCAACGCTTTGTGGGAGTTTGCAAGGGAGTGCCAACACCCTGGTGGTAAAGGCAGGGGAGCGCTAGCCTCTCAGAACTCAAAACATTGCCCAAAAATAAAACAAACTCAGGAAAAATGCGGAAATTTAGTGTGTAAGATGAATCCAAGAGCCAACAACACATCTAAGGATCAGAGACACATCATGCATAATATTTTAAGGTGAGCAAAGGGAAATGCCAAACCAAGGAAAGACAAATGAGAGTCCTTCCCCAGTGGAGTCGCCAATTTCTATTATAGAGAAATCACCCTGCGAACAAGTGGATTCTCTCTTAGATACTAGACCCCTATGACCAAGACAGAAAAGCGTTATTATGGACACTGACATTCCTTTTCATGAAGCTAAACTATTCAAAGAATAAGAAGGAAGAAGGGTAAATACCTGTTACCAACGTTTTTCCTTGCTCGATCCAGGCTAATCTTGATCTCCAAGTTCTTCAGAAGGTCCTACAATACAATGAGCAACAAAAACGAGACATACTTCCTACACTACCATGATTAGCTTCATAATGGATCTATAAAAGAAACAAGTTCATGAAATGTACATAAACTTTAAAGGAAACAGGCCAAGCATAGATTTATATTAATGAAAACAAAGTGAAATGCTTACAACCATGAATGTAGGTGCAACAACTTCACCAAGGTCTCTTAGTCTAGACCCCTGCTCGAATAATCCACACACAGAATGATGATTCTTCAATGATATCTCCCTTATGAGATCATAAGTTTGATGCTTTACAATTTCTCTCCATCTTTGTCAATACCACTCATGAGATCATAAGTTTGGTATCTCTCAATCTCTATATCTTTTTTACCATGAGAAGGCCTCCTTATATAAGCTTGGAGAGACCCAACCACCTTAGAGATTCTTGGGATAGGTTGAGGAGATTTCTCCTTCAGTTGTGGATCCTCCCTAAGATCAAGCCTTGACCTTAGATTCAAATCCAACAAACTCCATAGATGAGGGGGATTTTTCTCTAATTTTTCTCAGCAGTCAAATATCTCCTAAAATAGCCAAGCGCTCCCTCAAAAGGGTATACAGAGCATTGCAATGATCCCCCAAAAGAAGGCTAGGGAGCACTGACACTCCCTAACAGTGGTTAGGGGAGCGTTGCCCAAATTTTCCCTAAAAACGCCTAGTGCTCCCCCAAAAGGGTGCACGGAGTGTTGGAACGCTCCCCCAAAGAAGGCTAGGGAGCGTTGGCACTCCTTGATAGTGGGTAGGGGAGAATTGGCCTCCAAAATTAACTTTAAAGTGGTTTTCTTCATGGAAAATATTTTGTACTCTTCATCATATGATTTCTCTTCCTAAAATCAATCTTTGAGGGTGTCTTAAGTGTCCCTGTGATTTTGTTAGAGACACGACATAGGCAAGATGGAAGTATGATGTTTGTGACACTTGCAACACTTAAGGCCAATAATGTGACACTTGCGACACTCGTAATGACGACACTTGCTTCACTATTGAAGTGAGTAATTTTGATGTGTAACACTTGCTTTCTTTGCTATTAAATTCTTTCCATGTTTATGCTTCCACTGCCTAACACCTAAGCCACTTGTAAAGACCATAGTTTCTTCTCTTTAAGTGAGTTTTACAATCCTACCCTAACCCTCGATGTAGATAGATAGGTTTCTATCTTTAGTAAATAAGGATCTTGTAGTAGTGTGAAAGAAATAATGGTATGAAGGCTTATTAGAAGGTTTTGCCTACTAGAAAATTTCCTTATCTATAATGTTCCTAAGAGGTAGATATAACTATATAAAGAAGTAGAAGAAATGTAATGAGGTGTCTTATGAAGTCTATTGTTATCAAAGCTCTACTCAATTGGAGGTTGCCACCTCAAAGAGGCAAGTGAACATTTCTCTCATCAATAAAGGTATAACATTTTGTGATATTCTAATTATTTACTTCGCTATTGTGGTTGTAATATGTCATTTATACAACAAAAATGGGTAAAATCTATTATTTCTTCTTTGCATATTCAAATTTATTAATAAATAACAACACAAGTGGTATGCGAGCACTTTCCCGAGCCCATTCTTTAGAGAATTGTTTTCAAGAAAGAGATGCTTTCTGACATCTATAAATAACATATGGATATATCATTCAATGGGTAAATTTGTGGTAGGGGAATAGTACATGCAAGAAATGCAAGCAGTTTCACCTAGTTGGACACCCTTGTAATCCTTATTGGCACCCCTTCAATTAGTTTTTCATCAGACAACTGCATACTGAATTTCACTTTCATGTACCCTAGGGTATATAATAAATATCCTAGGGTATATTAGAAGTCCCCTAGGTTACCTAAAAACAACTTTAGATAAGCCAATTGAATGTCTTGTTACTATGGTGGCACCGATACCAACACTTAATAATGTTACTCTCTAGTACCTAGGTAATTGGCTAGTACAACTAATGGTACAGTTGAACCCTGATAAATTGGTCTGAGTACTATTGTTGGACCCTTCATGTATATCAAATAGTTATAGCACCTGACACGCCCTTACCCTCAGGATCCTTGAAAACCTATTCCCTATGGTCAATCCATGAAATTCCTACATAAATTATTATCCTCCAAATATATGAATTATGTCACTAGAAACCCTACTTCTTGCTACCTATCCACAAAATTCCTACCTAAATTGTAGTATTGAGAAGTTAAGCATTATTCTATCATAACATTATTCAGGAAAGAGCATAACTCTACAAGAGTATAAAAGAAAAATTGGTTTCTAACCACACCCTTATTTGAGACCTATATAAACATAATCCTTGTGTCAAGTTGATCAGTGTGGTACCACTCTCAGGTAATCCTTATTGGTGGACCCACTCACCCCACTACCAAAAAACTATATCAATAGACCTATAATGTAATGTTGATCACCTTGGTACCACTATCCCGTAACCTTTTTCTTATGGACATGCATCTTAGTGCCTATAAGGTGGCCATGAAATTCTCCTCCTTGGAAACTCGTTGTGATGATTTGTAACACAAAATCAACTGCAACCACTACTTTTCCTAGAACAAATTTGATTCCACCAATGCAAATCTCACCAAACTAGACTTAATCCTAGACCAGTTTTCCCAACTTATGGAAATGTACAATCATTTAGTGGGTTATCAATGTCAGGACTAGCCATCCCAAAAGAAATTAGTTAAATCATCCAATCTCGTGTGACCTCACTCTACTCCATTTGTTTGTGCTACTATGACTAAAATGTGGCACAGACTCCCTAAAATGAATCTCAACAATTTTGATGGCTCCGACCCCACAAGTTCATTTTTTGGGAAAGGCATGAAGAAGGACATCCATAATTTTATGGCATAATGTGACCTTTCCCAGTGACACAAGGGAGAAATAGTGAAACCTCCAAGTGAACTACAACCTTTACGCATTCCACTGGCTGTATGGACTAACATTTCTATGGAATTAATTGTTGGGTTACCCAAATATGGAAATAAATTTGTCATCGTGGTTGCAATTGATTTCCTTTCCAAATAAACTCTTTTTTGTGCTCTACAACACCCCTTTATCAAGTCTTCATGGATGATATCTTTAAACTCCATGGTATGACACAATCTGTTATGATGGTTAGTGACCCCACTTTCACTACAAATTTATAGCAAGAGTTGTTTCAACTCCAAGGCACTCAATTGAATCTTGATTCTTAGCACCACATATCACCCCCAGATTGATGGCTAGACTAAAGTTGTCAACACGTGTTTGGAATAATATTTGATGTGATTTAATTTAGAACGACAATCCCAATGGGTTTAGTGGTTACCCCGACATAATGGTGGTATGATAAAACTTATCATGGTGCCACTCAAATGACTCCCTTTGAGGCTATCGATGGACAAAATCCCCCATTAGTACTATTCTACTTGCTTGGAGTCTCTAAGGTGAAAGAGGTAGACAAAACACTCACAACTCAAGTCAACATTTTATGCACTCTCAAGGATAATTTGGTAATAAATGATAATTGAATGAAGTATAAGGTTTCTCAACATCAATCATAACGCCATTTCAAAGAAGGGGATCACGTGTTCCTTCATTTGCAACATTATAAGCAACCCTCCCTCAAACACAAGCACCACCAAAATCTTGCTCCAAAGTTTTATGGCCCCTATAAGGACCTCAAACATATTGGGCTATTGGCTTACAAATTGGAACTTATAGGCCACTCTAAAATTCATCCCTCTTTGATGTCTCCATCTTAAAGAAAGTTTTTGGATTGAATTGTTATATTCAATCTAGCCTTCCCGAACTAGATGAAGAAGGTTCCATTTGTGCAACCTGAGGCCATCCTTGACAAAAAAGAGTGTTGTTTCCACCAACACATTATCTAGTAGGTCATGATATAGTGGAAGGATACATCGTCTAAGGATTTCACATGGGAACCAACAAAGATCCTTTAGAAATTACCTCATCTCCATCCTTGAAGAAAATGCTTATTTTTTGGGGGGGGAATGAGGGGGCATGGTAAGGACCTACCCTAACCCCATAAGTATATAGATAGGTTATTATCTCTAAAATATTCCTAGGAGGTATATATAACTATATAAAGAAGTAGAAATAATGTAATGATATGTCTTGTAACTATTATAATTGGAACTTTGCTCAATTGGAGGTTTCCCTCTTGAAGAGGCAAGTGAACATTTCTCTCATCAATAAATGTTGATGATTGCAGCTATGTGAGACATTCCCCGGATTACAAACCTATGATATGTGGATCATTGCAGCTATGTGAGTCTTTCTCCAGCTTACAAAACTAAGATAAAACCCATAAGAAGGGTATGTGGTTCCTACCTGAGACATAGATGGAAGGTAGAGATGACCTCCTCCATTCAAAGAGTTGAGAAGAACTCCAAATGATTATCCAGTGGGAAGGGTGATCTATTGAGTTAGACGTGTCTGTGGCTAAGCACAAGGTGAACGTGTGAAATCCCAAAGTTTTGGGTGCATCATCATGTGAATAGAAATGAAGATGATGTATTAGCCTCCTCTGAGAAACATAGATGACGAGAAACTCCAGATGATTATCCTGTGTGAGACAATGGAAAATAAGATCTGTAGAGTGGACGTGTCTGTGGATGAGCACAGGTGAACATGTGAAGAACTAGTTCTTCTATGTAATGCAGTGAACCAGAGATATGGACATCCCTATGAATGCGCCCCTAGTGGATGAGCACTAGTGGGTGTATCAGATCCCTTGCTATATTGTTCAAGAGTCAGACCTGCCTGTAACCCTAATTGTAATGTAAAGGGTATATGTCAACCCCACCTTAATGTGATTAGTAATAAATGTAAAAGATAATTAATCTAGTTAATATTAATTATATTATAATCTAGTGAGGTCGGCCTTGTTGTGACAATAGACACTTATGTTGACAAGTTCAGTTTAGTATAAGTAAAGGTAGATTCCCCATTGTGAAATCATATCTTTCATGTGAATTTGTAAATTTCAGCAAGTACATATACTTGGGAAGAGGTGCACACCTCTCTTGGGCACTAATCTTCTAGGTTTTGAGCACCCTCTTGTGTGCTAGGTCTTATTGGTGATGAAGGTCTTTCTCTTGAATAATATAGCAAAGGATTTGGTTGGGTTTTCTTCCCTTGTTGAGAAGGCTTTCCCAAGATACTTGTGTTCTTGTGCATGGTGTTTCTTCTTGTGATCTTGGTTGCTGCAACATTATTGTTTATGGTTAAGACAAACGCTAAAATGGAATGAACTTCATGCTTAACCTAGCCTATTGAAAAATCAATAATAAAGATATAACATTTTTTGATATTCTGGTTCTTTATTTGGCTATTGTGGTTGCAATCTATCATTTCTACAATAAATCTAGGTCAAATATATCATTTTTTATCTACATATTCCAATTTATTAATAAAGAACACCACAGTGAGCATCGTATGTATTAAGAAGTTTACATGAGCCATTGGCATTGAAGATTGGGTGGCCATCATTGGCTATTCACCAAGGGAAATATTTGCTAGAATGCCCAAACCCTCAATGAATCTAGCATTGCATTAGCTCCAAATATATCATTGTTCACTATTTTCCTCTTATGTTGAAGTTTGAAGATAGCACGGTTGGAGGAAAAAAATAGAGAATTACCAACAAGAATGGACTTCAACACTAGGTAAAAATACATGGATAGATTCTACATCTTGTGTTTTTTTTTATTGTTGTAGGGTTTTCATGATTGGGTAGCCATGAAGTTGCATCTCTTAAAGACACGAGGTTCATCTTGAAAGGCATGTCCTTTTTCATTATGTTCAATTCTTTTTTAAATTTCTTAGGGTTTCAACTATGTTGCAGACCAAAAGGGTTGTTTCCTCTCTAGGTCATGATTGTTTTGTATTTTTTTGTGTTTGCATATTTCGTTGGGGTGAGGGATGGTCTACCAAGGGGAATCACCTTCTTGGTCATAAAAAACTCTAAGTACTTTGAATGAATGAATTTAGGTAATTCTCACATATACCTAATTCAATGTTCCCATGTTTTTTTTGTTTTTGATACCCTTCTTCTTCATACAAATTGTTTCGTGGCTTTTGGTTTCTTTCCTAATCCTCTCAATCACCATTGCTTAGAAGCTATCATGTTCCTATTTGGATCACTAGGAATGGGTCTTCACCTTCATCCCTATTGAAATCATAGTAAGAAACAACCAATTCAAGCACAACTTCAATGTGATACACCAATATTTTTCCATGGACAATAACAAGAATGATTTTAATGAAAACTTACCCATTTCAAATACATCTAGTAAGTATTTTATTTCCTTCAAATGTTCTTCAAATTATTTAAAGTTTAGTTTTCAAATTCTAGCTTGAAGTGGTGAAAACAAACAAAGAGGGGTGTAAAGGTTTTGAAATTAATTATGATTCATGGTTTTAGCTATGATTTTGTAGCTATAAGAACAAATATGGGTATTCAAATATTTTAAACATGATATTTGCATGTTTGAGTAGGAATATTTAGAGGAAGAACAAGAAAGATTTGTTTGTGGTATTTGCATGCCCAAATTTTTAGATTTACAAGAATAATATTAGGCCTTTAATTGTGATTCTTGACTATCATGACTTTGAATCTTTTCAAAACGTTTTGGCATGAAAACTTAGTTTTAATGAAGGTAGCAGAATTTTAGTTCAAATATAATTGCAAAAGGAAAGAAAATGTTTATTTTTATGTTTTCTTTTTAGAGGAAGAACACGAAGGCTTTAGTTGTGGTATTTGTATGCTCAAGTTTTTAGATTTATAGAAATAATAGTAGGCCTTTAATTGTGATTCTTGACTATAAGATCTTTTAATCTTTCCAAAACTTTTTGGCATGAGAACTTAGTTTTAATGAGAGTAGTAGAACTTTAGTTTAAATAGAATTGCAGAGGGAAAAAACATGTTTATTTTTATGTTTTCTTTTTAGAATCCTTTGAAATCTATCTAACTTGTCCAATTCATAACTATGGCATTAGATTCACATTATGCCAAATTGGGGTTCTTTATAAATGAGTTGCATATACACAAAGATTATGTCTACATGGAATCCCCTGAATCTCTACAATAGACACCAATTTATGAACAACACATACTTTGTTCAATAAAGCACTGAGGTGGTCAATAGATGTACCTTAGCCTCTAGTCACATGGCAAAGTCAATATTCCTTATGGAAACCATGACCTGCTCCCTTTACCTTCACCTTCTTCTTCTTTTTCAATTGTTGATTATGTTGGGATTGGAAACTGACAAAGGTGGAGAAAGATATTATTTTTGCGAATAACTAGAAATCATTGTTTTTTGTACAACTAACTATGATGACATTTGATGTGTATGCAATTTGCAAATACAAACTTTACTTGAAATGAATTAGGAATGGACATGGGAAAGGGATTTAATGAATATAATTATCTTGTCCTTTTTAACATAAATCTTCCAACTTTCCCTCCAAGATGTTCAATCTACAAATAAACTTGTAGATTCTCTTAACATTTTTGGAATTTGGAGATTGGGGAAGGAAAATATATTGCCACCGACTCATAAGAAATAGCTAGCTAAGTTAAACTTAGACTTTGCCTTGTTTTTAGTTTTCATATTTCATCATTTATTTATGATGTCAAAGAAAGTTGTCATGATTGAATAAACCATATGATCAAATAACATCATCACATAGTATAAAAAAAATGGATTACTTATTATATAGGTATGTCATTTTGTATGTGCAAGATGAGAAGAATAGTAAAGGATTTGGACTCACTTTTATCACTTCTATTGTATGTCATTTTGTATGTGCGAGATGAGAAGAATAGTAGAGGATTTGGACTCACTTTTATCATTTCTATTGATGATAATATATATAAGAATGTATGGACTAGCATCATCTATCAATTTTATTTGTTAACAAAGCCATAATATTTCAACGTACAATAGTTACATATATCATTTCACATGAATTTTATTTGATGCAATTTGTTAACAAAGCCATAATATTTCAACGTACAATAGTTACAAATATCATTTCATATGAATTTTACTTGATGCAACTAGGTATTTAAATATAATATTAGAGATAGATATTCATTGCAACTTCTATTGAGCATTCATATCCATATGATGTACACGTTGCAAATTTACATTAACCAATAGATCTTTGAGAATAATATTTTAATGAATACATCTTGTTGTTCGAGCATGTAGAACATTAGATCAAATAAAAAATCAAAAATATATTGTAGTAATTCGTTTATCGTGAGGTGGCCATATAGTTTTTATTTTATAGAGAAAATTACCCATTATATTAAAAATAATATAATATGTTTACAACATTGTACTTTTACTTCAACCCATTGTTTATGAGCAGCCAAAAAGCAAAAATATATTAATAAAACTTATGTGAATCCTGTCCCTTAGAAGACACTTAGAAGCATAGCTACAAAGACTATAATCTTGACATAACAAAAAAACTCTTCTCATGAGAGTATATAACCTTCAGATCCTTAGCCATACACAAAAAAAAAAACACAAAAAAAGTAGCAGTGGTCAATACAGATTTAAAGAATGCGAAAGGCCCTCATGTCCATCCTCCCACTGAATGTAGATGATTTTCCCTTGATGAAGGTATAGGGCCTTTTTTGAAAGCCTGTCAGCTACCTTATTCTCTTCTCTGTAGAGGTGTGTAAAATTTAGAGAACTGAAGAGAGGTATGATATCAGAAATTATTTCCATCCAGTTGTGTAAATTTGCCACCATGATTGATCCCTTGCCATTAAGCCAATCAATAATGATCTTGGAGTCTCCTACCATAGATAAATCATAAACCGAGAGTCTTGATGCCAGGGTTAAAGATGCCCAAGCACCCAAAAGCTTAGCCCTCGTGTTTGTGCCTCTTCCACAGTGAAGAGTCCATCTATATTCGGTATGGGCATCAATCTTTAAGACTCCACCAGCGCCACATAGAGTGTCATTCTATTGTGACGCTCCATCAAACCAGGCAATAGCTTTGTCCACTGGAAAAACTATAGTCACTCTCCTAGCTTTTGGAAAATGTTGAGGTTTTCCCATCGACCCTACAACACCTAACACAAGATAAACAATCATCTGCTTAGATGGAAGTCTGTCCTCAAAAATTGACTTGTTCCTGTCCAACCAAAGTTTCCAACATATAAGTGATGGAAGGAAAGGACAATTCTGATTCTAAGTATACCAACTTTGCATACAATCAACAACCGAAGTGCCAACCCATACATGATTAATTTTTAGTAACTTATTCACTTCCTCCCAGACTATAAAAGTAAATGAACATGTAACAAAAATATCGTTGTTTGTCTCTCCCTTATCCTTGCATAAATAACACTTTCCAGGCCCTATCCATCCTTTTTTCTGCAAGTTATCCCAAGTTAATACTTTGTTTTCAACTACCAGCCAGAAGAACAGTTTAACTTTCATGGGGAAGTCCTAGGTCCATAAGTTTCTCCTCCATCCGCCTATATTATAACTCTAGAACTTGTTTGACAGTGCTTCATAAAAAAATTTAACTGATATTTGGCCCGAGGCATCACCTCCATTCCATAATAGTTCATTCGTTTTGTTCACTAGATAGATCCCTGAATCGATCAAATGTTTCCTAAATGATTCCCATTCCTCTGCTAGATCCCCTTCCAACTCCAGGTCATAGCTATTGACCCAATTTTGTCCCATCACTCCTCGTGCCTCTAATCAACTTGCCTGGAATAAAAGATGAATGTTCTTACAGTTAAGTGCTATAATCAGCTCCTGTGAAAGGAACGAATCCTGTCCTATTCCTATAATAACATCTCTCCCAATAGAAATTGAGTGACCTGAACCTGGCTTCCAGACGATCCAGTGAAGGATCACCGATAGGGTATTTCTAATGTTTTTCCATGATTGCGAACCAAAAGAGGAGAATGTATCCACAGACCGAAACCATGATAAAATAGAGTCATGTGGGATGTATTTGTCTTTAATCAATCTTTTCCATAAACCTGTCTTCATCAAGGCGCACCATATAGTGTTTGTTTCTAAGGCCCTATAAAACAAAAATATGTTCCAAAGACCCCATCCTCCATAATACTTTGGTCTTGAGATAGAGAGCCAACTACATAAATGATAACCATTCTTATTTTTGTTCCCTTTCCACAGAAAGGAAAAACTCAATTTGCGCATTTTATTAAGGGCCTCCAATGAGAAGTGAGCAAGTGTCAGCCAATAAACCATAAGGCTCTCTAAAATAGCTTTGATTAAAATAAATCTCCCTCCAAGGAAAGCCACTTATTGCACCAATGATTGATCCTGGATTCAAACTTATCTATTAGTCACTGCCAATCCATTGATTTGTAACTATTTGGCTTCATCAAATACCCCAAGTAATTGAACCCCTCAACTAAGTCTTTATAAGAGAACAATAAGATATCTTTTAAAGACTATAAAAAAGCCTGATCAACACCCGCATACATAAAGACAAACTTGTGAACATTGATAACCAAACCCGATGCTCGTCTGAAGAAATGAAGTATATCTCTAATTTTCTCCCATTCCTCGAGTGAGGCTTTTGACATGATAAGAATGTCGTCTACAAATAAAATATGTAAGACTATAACCAATCTCGAAACCTTAATCCCTGAAAGAAAACCAACAACTTGTGCCCTCTTTAAAGAGAGACTGAGTGACTCCATAATCTTATACAGTTGTGAGAGTGTGTGTAAGAAATGAGCTCTAGCGCCCTCTATTTATACTAGTCTATCTCACTTGACTCGGCAGACTTCTCTTTCTGGAGGCTAATAACTGAATATTAAATATTCTCTTGAGCTGACTTGTCTCCTAGGGTTATTATCCAACATTTTAGGGTTTATCTTGCTTCCCAGAATATTCTAGTCTTGTCAAAGGTTACACGTGGAGGTTAATACCTCCCGCAGCTACCATAATATCAACAATGAACAAGAAGAAGTATTCTATTTGGAGCATGTAGCTCATTAGGAGGTTGCCCCCTCAAAGAGGCAAGTGAAGAGGAGAGGATCCCTTCCATAATAAGATCTATTGTATGATGTTGCCCTACCTTAAGGGTTTTCAATATAATAAAGTGTGGGTTTTCTATATTTCTCTCTAGATCTATTACGGTGTTTTTGTATTCAAAACTTTGATACTTAACAAAAACATAGAACATTTAGAATATACTCTTAACTAGAACATAACTCCTTAGTCTTTACTAAACATATTAGTAACAATACTTAAATTTTTCTTTAACATCTTTCCCAAACAACATGTATTCATGGAAATCCAAGCATAGAATTTCTTAACTAATTAAACCATGGATTAACACAGTGATTAAATTAGTGCTAAGTACTCCACATGATCACCAAGAAATCAATGACATAAAAAACCCACTTAAAATATCTTTACAATCCTTTATTTTAATCTGGGTCAAATAATTCTTCGAACACCTTAGGTGACAAGATCTTAACAAGAGTCGAATAACATAGGATTTTTGTTAAACACTCAGTGTGGAAACTATCAATGACTTGGTTCTTCATTTAACAACTCATAAAATGCAAGACAATGTTTCTTTCAAGACAATTTAGATCTTATAATGAACACTATTTCAACTTTAGAGCAAGCGTCACTATTGATTACTCATAATGTATTTTCATCTTATATTCATCTCACTCATTTATACGAGTAAAGAAAGTAAATTTAAAACATTTATAGAAATTCCACATTTTGCCAATATGCTTTCTAGCATTCTCACGAGTAATAACTACTAACATCTTTGAATAACTTCAACATTTACTAATTCAGAGTAGTTCAATCAAACCTATTACATAACTATTAATTCAGAGTAGTTCAATCAAACCTATTACATAACTATTCTTCCTACTTCTACTTAGATAATAATCATAATAATCGAATGATCATGTACAAAGGTTTTTCCTTTTACAATCTCATTATTTTCTATATATATATATTTGGGTTAACATTTAGTTTTTCCATCTACATGCATGATCATGGTTTTACTCTAAAGAGTCGTGATATTATTGCACCCTATACATTACACTATAAGTCATGATTTGATTATGCCTACTAACACTATAAGTCATGAACACATATTATTTCATAGAATTTTAAAAGAGTAAAAAAAATAAACTTAATTTTCCTATTTTACTAACCTATCTTGGATTCTAGCCTACAAATAATCAACTTCTATTTTAACACAACTAATTCACAAAAAAAGTGGGAATTCCATAGCAATATCAAAGTAAAGCTAAGATAGTTCAAGAAAAGTGTAGAAGTCATCTTCCCTCATAGCAATATCAAAGTAAAGCTAAGATAGTTCAAGAAAAGTGTAGAAGTCATCTTCCCTTTTAACTAACCATTGTTACCCTCAAAGTACAAAAGTAGAATAGATCAACTTCCTCTAATAGAGAAAATTCATGTTCTTTCTTGGAAGAACATTAGCATTTCAATTTCTTGGATTTAATAGCATAACTTCCATACCAATTTCTCCTCAAGCTAAAGATGCATCAACACCTCTTCTACAACCACAAGTTAGATAACATATATGGCTATAAATTCTTCAAATTACTAACTATAGAAACTAGATTTCAAATAAATTGAGCATTAGATTAGCAGTTAAAGTATGGAAGCCAAACTTTAACCTTGAAAACATCTACAAGAAATTATTGAACCCATATACAAATTTATCCTTATCAACTACTTGGTTATAGTTGTTGAAGGAGAATTCAAACTCTCAATATTCTTGCCTTTCTCAACTAGGTGATCAGTGCCAACCAGTTTCCACCAAACCATATCCAAGGAAAATTTCTTTCTCTAGGACCCGTGAGCTATGTGGAATCACAACCGAGATCTTATCTAAAAATTAAACAATAGAATATGTTTCAATAGTAATTGTTCGACCATTGGACTTATCAGAAAAGAAGCAACACTTATGACTAGGGAGATTTGCATCACATAAGAACTTAGTTATCATCCAAATTCAACTAACTAAGTTAGTCAAGTTCTATAGTGTTCTGGTAGAATTTTGGAACAATCTCCTCACAATTCTAATCATCCCCACCCCCAAAACCCATGGAGACCCCCTTGTATATATATGCTTAAGGGAACTTGGCACCCTAGCCTCATGCATAATTCCATTTTTTTTATTTTTATTAATCTCCCATTCTTCACAACCAAGGTGGAAACCTCATGTTTTATATTTATTTTTCTTTCATATATACATTATTTATTATCTCCCCATGTGTCACTCTAAAATTATTTCTCCATTATTTAATTTTTTAATACTACCATGGGTTAAACTTAAGATATCCTTAGTTAGCTTGAAATCTAGAAGTTCCACTACTAGGGAGTAAGGACTTCACTCCTTTACTAAATTGGTTGTTTGTGTTACTAAGATTAATGAAATACATTAACAACATAGATTCCATAGCAATTTCTCCTCATGTTAAAGAAGTACTCAAAATAGGAATGTCACCTATGTTCATGGATAGATAGTTATACTACTGTAGCTGGCTTCATCATCCCACATATATGGGAAGATATTTTTCATCTCTATCATGGAATTGAGTAGGTACACTGAAGCACCTCTACTCATCCCAATATATTGTCCTAGCTCTGTCCCACGCCCATATGTTGGTGAGATGGAGAGGTTTTTCCTTGTTTCCTACACATGCATGAACACGTGCAAGTAGATCAGAAAAATATAAACATATCATAATCAATTTAATTAATTCAATTTACAAGTTACCCTTAGTGGTTTTTACTATTAGATTCCCAACCCAAAGTTTTCCTAGACAATCATGAACACCTATTCAATCATCTAGATAAATTGGTTGTCTGCATTACTAATACTAGTGAAATAATCTAACATACACACAAGCAAAGGATCATCATATTAAATCTATAACAATGCCCTCCCTCATGTTTTCACAACATACTCATCTAAGTCTCATATGACTATGTAATTTGACTTTCATAGCCTTCTAATGCTCATGCATAATTAGTTAGAAGTTTCTACTCCATTGGCTTATCAAGGCTGATGATCTTTAACCAAGATCAACATCAACCATCTCCATTCAAAAGTATTTTATATATGGCCAACCTACCAAACTTTGCATAGCTTAAAAACATTAATAATCATAATATTATCATCAAATAATAATACCATTAATCCAAACATTGAAACCTCATTTCATTACGTCTCCCATAATAGTCATGTCGATATCTTTTCTATCCATTGTAATTGACTCAAGAAGCAAGAGTACAAGGCTTATCTCATAAACAAAGAATATCACTCATAGACTTATAACTATATAAGAAGGTTGCACAATCTCCACAACAATATGTCAAACTCATCAATGTCTCCATCATAGAGAGTACAAGTCACCATACCCACCAGAGATAGATATCCATATCATATACAAAAAAAAGTCAAGCAAAGTGGGGAATTACACATATCCCTCCCTTGATCAGCCCATTGCACCCTATAAACATTATGGAATGTGGTCATGGAGGATGGAGGTCCCCTCCCTACATTAAATCTTCAAGATTTCTTCATCTAGGTTGACCCCTTCATTCACCATCTTCTCGACAATCAAGTTAGTTCTGAGAACATGGTGGAAAGTGACATACTTTTTTTTTTTTAACAAGATATTTGGTTCTATGGAGGATTATAGCTAAGACTGGAGAGGTGAGGCTACTCTCCATTCAAAGGGAATTGATAATTGGAGATGAATCCCCCCAACTAACTAAAATTTTTCCCCTTGCGAGTTTTCTAAGGATCTTTGGATCTTATAACATTACCAAATCCTCAACTCCATTATTTGTAGCTTCACCAATTCCCCAATCGGATTCGATTTCTTTGGATCTACCAAGGTCAAAGATGACCTCCCCCCAACCCTTGCTCTTATCGCCCCTACATTCCCTTTTGATACTCCAATTGAAGAAGAGAATACGATGATGTTAGTGTCCTTTCTATTGTTCAACTTTCCATTCTCTACTGTAAGCTTCCAAATATCATTTTGTAATAATCCATATAGTAACAGGTATAGAGTAATAGGTATTGGAGTGTAAGGGTGGAGTCAAGAAAAATTTTAAACCATTATTTTTCATATGCATTGAATGGGTGGGGCTTATCCTTATCATGGCCTCTCACTAGTATTGTTTCTTCTATTGATCTTAAAGACACATATGAAATCTTAGCTTAGGGATGCTCCTCTTCTTTGAAGATTATGTTATATCTTTCCAATCATACTTTCCATGATATGTAGTTTGGTAGAGCGATCCATCCTTAGGAGAGTAAGGTTTTTCTTGATAACCCATACAAGTAGTGCTTTTGTAAATTGATGAGCATTTTCCACTAATCTACTAGATAGCATATTTGGTGGGTTGTTGGATAATAGATGAGCATGTGGTGGGTTGTTGGATAGTAGATGTAATGATCCCAAGCCAAATTCTTTCTTGGAATCACTAACTACTACTAATTTATTGAGTTATTAAGTGCATACAAGATCCATCAACACATGGAGATCACAATATATTCAAGATGTAGAAGCACAAGAAAAGATCTGACCTTTTTATTATGAGTAATGTAAGATCAATACAATAGATGGCCGATCTGGCATAAACCTCAGATGGTTGTACAAGCAATAGATATGAGCTGCTACAAAATGCTCCCGACAATACAAAATAAGCCTCCAAAGGTTGGATATACAATGAAGATTGAATCAAGCAGATCTGAGTCGTACTAATGCTCAACCTCCAAGCTGGAAAGTGCCACGTCCTGCTAGAATGTTGAAACCCTCAATAATTCTGCCCTACTACCAAAAGTGTCCAATCATCCCGAGAAATATGCCAAATGATAGATCGGGAAACTGTAAGGACAACCCAGATGTCCAAATTCCCAAATCCACTCTCAAACCCCGTAGATATGAATTTCCCACTAAATGGGGTGCCCCACTGGATGATTGAAACCCTAGCTAGTTCGACCCTGATGAAGGAGGCCTCCAAATGCTCTAAAACTCTCCAAGAATATTGATCGGGCTATAAGAATTATGTGGGAGAAGTTTCAGACTC
>ML792190.1:285631-305924 GCA_009831015.1 Picea engelmannii
ACCAACTAGAAGGAATCACCAACTCCCTGAGTGTTTCCAGCACCAACTGGATGGAAGCACCAACTTCCAATCATACAGGCACCAACCTGTATAACAGAGAACAAGAGTTCTCCCTTGCACCACCCTGCCACCCTGGTTTCTCTAGTTGCAACCAAATGGAAGCTACAACTCCCTGTGTTCAAGCACCCACTTGAACCTCTGAGGACAAAAATCCTCCTGAGCACCTCCCAACCACCCTGAAATATTAATTCTTTGTTACTCAAACTTATTACAGTGATATAATGTTCAACAATGGCTTACCAGACTCATCACTGTTCTGATGCATTTTGTTACTCTGTCTGCCTCATTGCCTTCCTGCACACATCACTTGCGTTGTATGTTCTTCTGCGTTTTATGCTTGTGCACCATACCCATTCACTGCACAGATCCTCTTCTATTCAATTCAGTTGTTGCACTCTCCTTCTTCTTCACACATGAATCACCTTCACTAGCTACAACCACAACAAACTCCAACAGCAACAACAACCGCATCTCTTCTATGTACCGTGTATTTATAGCTTCTGTGCACCTTGTGCATGCAATGTTCACAATGCCTCTGCATGCTGACTCCACGCCAATCTCCTCCACATCTCAAGTTCTCTGCGTGATCATCATCGCAACTCATCAACTTCTTTGGAAGTTGAGACTCTTCGTCTTCTCTGTGACAGTCGAGCTCACCTTCTCTGTTTCAGTTACAGACTTCAATGCTCATCCATCTATCAATCCCTTCTAAGAATAGTCTTCCTTCACTGGACGAAGCTTGGAGACTCTTCATCTCCTCTGGTGATCACACAAAGGTCTCTTCGACTTCTCTAGCATATGTCATCAATGGTTTCTGGCAGTCTCACTGCGTCGTGCCTCAGTAGCCCTCCGATCTTGTTTAAATTCATCTGCACCGTTGGATATGCAGTGAGAAAATCTAGATGTTCAGTATCTGTGCTCCAAGATCTATGGTTGGGATTGGATTCTAAAGCCCCCCTTCCATTCTATCTTTAAGCGGAGGGGGGGGGGTCTGGAATTGGGCGCACATTTCTCGAGCAGTCAGGATTAAAGTACCCAGATCAACGACTCTCATGCGATTCGGGACCCCCCTTGCCTTTCTGCCTTTAATACGGGGGGGGGGTCCAGAATGGTGGGGTATTGACGAAGGACCCCACTCCCGACGTGTCACCTTTTGTATCGTTCTCCACCTGCCTGACTGTGTGCCAAGGCTCGTTCCCTTTATCTCCTCCTTGTCCTCTAATATCTGTCCATCTCTCGCTGATGTGACCAAGGGCTATGACCATAGCCTTATGCATAAGGCACTTTCGTGATTTCGTGACTCCTGTGGTGGGAGTTCTTGTCATCTCCATCTCCCGATTTTTGAAACTCCGAAGTGGAGAAAACCTGCTGACGTCACACGTGGATTGACACGTGTTGAATACTTCCATGTGTCACTCTAATTTGTGAGTTACATGTGCTTGAAGTGTTGAATCGGTCTAACACTTGTTATTACCTGGCTGTGCCACGTGTTCCTAGCTGACGTGGTTTGCTGACGTGAGTCGGGTCGACGGTCTAGATCACATCTTGATCTGACGGTTCCGATTCAGTCGAGATTTCACACATCACAATTTCAGGATTCTTGATGTCAATATTCTTTGACATCTCCAACTCCCGATCCCCGAAACTCCGACAGGGAGTCGGATCAACGGTCCAGATCTGATCTTGATCTGACAGATTAGATTACATCGCGATTTCACATATTGCGATATCGGGATTCCTGATGTCAATAATATTTGACATGTTTACCTCGCGATCCCTGAAACTCTAACAAAGACTGGAATCAACGGTCCAGATCAAAGCTTGATCGGACAGTTCAGATTACATCGCGATTTTTCATATCACGATATCAGGATTCCTGATGTCAATAATCTTTGACATGTTTACCTCGCGATCCCCAAAACTCTGACAAAGACTGGAATCAACGGTCCACATCTGATCTCTAATTTGACAGCTTAGATTAAATCGCGATTTCGAAAGGTTAGGGAACATCGTTCCTTTGACTCTCCAGTCAGCGAACTGACGATCTATCCCCATGTGTCCTGCCTGAATATGGATGGTCTTCCTTCTTTCGGTATTTTGTGAGCCCTCTGCTCCTTGCACTTTAAAGAGCATGCAGGTTCTCCTCGATCCAATGGTGGTCAGACCCTGCGCTCAGATCTAATGCCTAAGATCTATCCTCTTCTTCAGCGCGCTCTTCTTGTCTATATTCAGATTTGACGGCCATTGGGAATTTAGGATGAGATCCAACGATCAATGGCGCTTCTTCTTCGGAGCGTACTTTGTCCTTGTTTTTCCTTCGCTGCATACTTTTCGACTGTTCTGTTGTCGGTGTGGACAATCTCTCAGTAGATGCTCTTCTCCACAACCCTAGCATTTCAAAGGTTCTCTCTTTGGGTTATCAGTCTTTACTAGTATAGGTCCAGAAGTTTTATTTCCATCCGATGAGGGAAAGTTCTGTTGGAGTACACTCCGGGCTGGAAAGTTCATTCTGGGGTTCTTTTTGTAGTTCTTAAATCCTGAGGATTTGATCCCCTTTTTCTGAAATCTCGAACCACTCTTCTATTTCCAGTCTCCACGAGACTTTGCCCGATGTCCATATTGTTCATGACAATATGTTGCCTTTCGAATAGTGTCTTCTAAGGTCTTTGGCTCATCAAATTCAATTATGTTCCGATATTCCTTGGGTAGCCCACTGATGAAGCGTTGCACCTTTGCCTTCTCTGCTTTGATGTAGGGTACATATCTCAATAAGTCAAAGAATTCGCTGACATATTCCTCTATAGTGAGTTGCCCCAGTTTTAGTTCATAAAACTCTTTAGCCTTCTCGTCGAAATATTTTTCCGACAAATACTTCTTCTGGAAGTATTTCTCAAACTGTTTCCAGGACATGTCGTCCTCGCGGACCCCTTTCATATTCTTAAGATCTTCCCACCAGATGGAAGATTTTCCGTTCAGATTGAAAGTGGCCACTCGGGCCTTCAAATTCTCTGAAAAATCATGGACTCTGAAATGTTTCTTCAGTCCAAGTAGCCAGGCCTCGACTTCCTCTCCCTTGTTTATCTCACCATCGAAGGAGGGAGGTTTGGCCTTTCTGAATTCCTCAAATTTATGATCCTTGGAAGTCTTTTGCTTCTTCTGTTTTCTTCGAGAATAGGAACCGGTCCTGCTGCTGGAAGAGCCTTCTGAATCGCCAGCTTCCTTCTTAGAGGAATCGTCTGGCACTGTTCCTTTACCTCTGGGGTGGACCTTCCTTGAGGTGCTCCTCTCAGTATGGCCATTGATATGACCATGTTTTTGCATCTTGGGTTCATGTTGCATTTGTCGCTGTAGGTCGGATAAGCTCTACAGTAAAACTGCATTAATTTCAGTTTTCTTTTCTTGTTCTTTCATCATCTTTTCATTGTCGGCCTTGCAACTTTGCAATTCAACCATGAGACTCCTCACAGTCTCAGCTAGATCTGGAGGGGTTCCTATTGCTCTTCTTTCGTCAGACTCTTCGTCTCTATTGTGGGAGCCTTCTCCCATCTCTTGGTGAGTCACCATTCTCTGCATCTGTAAATTCCCGCGGCTGATCGTCCGCTTGGGTGAAAAGACAAACGCTAGTTATTAGTCAAGAGTTAGACACATTCTTATAACCTGCGCATAAATTCATAACTTTTTCACATGCATACACAGTCAGGTTCTTGTTTTGAAGTTTTGATCCTGGATAAGAGAGTTAATTTAGGGGGTTACTCCTCTTAGGAGTGCTTCGAACGGAGCTTATGCACAACTCGTTCATGAGCTCAATCAGACCGAGTGTTGTCACCATGCTCTGATACCACTTTGTAACACACCCACTACCATAATCAAATTTTCGTTGATTTTCGCAGAATCAGAGCCCCCAAAATATCTACGGAGGCCTAGCGTAAGCTAGCTCTTTCTCTCTCTTTGCTCCCATGTGATCGCGGGTCATGATCACAGGTCAAATAATCATGGCACCTCTTTGTATTTTGCGCCTAAGTGCTACAGGGATGTCGAATCATTCGACTTTGCAACTGTCGAAACCCGACAGGATTAGTGACTGGCCAATAGGGACGAATCCCTACAGGGTTAGCAAATGGCCATTAAGAACGGCACTGTCGCGCGGTTGAGTGGAGTACAGGTGGTGAGAGGGGAAATAGGACATGGTGGGCGACGTGATAGGAGACGGGTCCCACTTCACACGCCACACCATTCCGGACCCCCCCCCCAAACCATTAAAGGCAGAATGGCAAGGGGGGTTCAAAATTCGCCTGAATGTCGTTGATCAAGGTGAATAAATCCTGACCGTTCCAGAGTTGCGCATTCGATTCTGGACCCCCCCCCCCCTCACCGCTAAAGGCAAAACAACAAGGGGGCTCCGGAATGAAGCCTCAGCCGTAGATCTGGGCAGGTGGAATTTGGCCGTTTAGATCTGTTGGCCACTTACCCTAAGGCGCATTCGCGCCCCAGCTTAAAGTTGACATCTCTTCCTCGCATCTGACGGTTGTTATAGATCCTGAGATCCTTTGAAAGAATCTCGTCCGTTCATCGAGACTTAACCACATGCTAACATCTTGATATTTATAAGTCTGGATTTCGGGGTTTGAGAGCACGAGGGAACATGCCCTTCGGTATCCCGAGTGTCAAAACGCCGAAGTGCCAAAGAAGCCTAAATCGGTGATTAGCCCCTTGGGTTATGCCTTGGTCAATATGACCCCTTCCCACATGACCACACTCTCTCTTCCGTCGGGATTTATCAAGGCGAGAGCCCGACTTCTTGTCAATGGAACTCCCGAATTCTCGATTCTCGATTTCCCGAAATGGGAAATCTCTCGACACGTAGCCTCCCGAAATCGATCGGTCTACGACTGCTTCGGGGTTTCCACCCTGGAACATCCCAATCTCTCGTCAACGGAACTCCCGAGTTCCCGATTTCTCGAAATGGGAAATCTCACGACACGTGGCCTCCTTTAATCAGACGACCCGAATCTACTTCGGGGTTTCTACCATGGAATGCCCTGATATTTCGTCACTAGAACTCCCGAGTTCCCGATTCCTGATTTCCCGAAATGAGAAATCTCACGACACATGGCCTCCTTTAATCGGACGGTCCAGATCTATTTCGGGGCTTTCGCCCTTATTCACTGGGGGTTTAATCCTCGGGTATCTCCTGACAGATCCAACAGCTGTCGGGTTTTCCAGCCGAGATCTGACGGCTCAGACAGGTTCCTAACTTGTGCATTCTCCCACGACTTCCTGGACGTGGAAAAATCAACGGTCCAGATGTTCTCATGGACCTTGGGGATCTACGATCCCGATCTCCTCGCTACCCACGAAGACACAGAAAGACAAAGTGGTAAGACATTTAACCCCCTACTTTCTCCTACCAATCTAACGGTCGTGGGTAACCACAGATTTCCCGACGGGATCTCGTCCATCGATCAACACCTATTCAGGGTTAAGGCACTTAACACTCCAGTTTCTTCTTCTGATCTGAAGGTTGTGAATGACCACCGATCTCCCGATGGGATCTCGTCCATTGATTCGATACTCATCAGGGATTTCTTAAGGCCTTGCGCCTTCACGTCCTTTTTCCAGGTTCTTGATGGGCTTTTCGAGAAGGGTATCTGTATGGGGAGGTTTACCCAGGGTACTATCTAAGGCAGATAAGGGTATCTCTCTCCCGAGAACTAGGCGTGAAGTCTGAATTAGATTAGTATGCATATAAATAACGATTTATGAGAACATAAACCATACGTAGTCTTTCCATATAAACATACAACTACCAGTACTGATCAAGACACCATACAGAGATTCTTATAATGAAATCATTCACAATTTCACAGCTTATGATCATAAATGTCAGCATACATATATTTCAAGATGCCTAAAGAAAAACACTTATCAGAAAGTAACACCAGGGGTTATGCAACTACTGAGAGGGGTGCTTGTTTCCACCCAACCGTAGGCTCAATGACTCCCAGTGGACTTACCACTAGCCACCCCCGAGCTGAGACCACGATGCTGTGAGACTGTGTCTCTGTTTGCCAGTGACCAGGAGCGAAGGTTACTCTCCTTCCTCTCTGCTATCATCCACTCTGCATATCGCCAGATCTCTCTTTCTCCCCTTGCATCTACCCCCAATCACTTCTCCCCCTTGCCTTATCCTCTTGCGAGGTTGCGTGTGGCGCAATTTCTCCATCCCTCATTAATTCCTGAGGAGCCATCTACCTACCAACCTGCGAGACATTTAATTCGAGGCCAACGAGTTGCTTTTGGTTCTTCGAGCCAGTGAAGTCCAAATACGGTATTGATTTTCGGTGGAAGTTAACGCCATCTTTCCAGGTGCCTTCCACCGCCTTTCTGTAGCCACCGTGGTCTCTTTTTTAGCATATCCCCTCTCAACAGTCCTGCAATATAAATTCATAATATTATTCACATTCATCGACCTTTTCCACAAGGTCCATTCACATCACATATTCACATTTCTGAGTTTGCCACAGTTCTTGGCCAGTCTAGTTATTTTTACAAACTAGGGGAAACAGGGTGTTACAGAGACAGAACCCTCCCTGCAAGATTTTGGATGGAGGTATGGGATACAACGACGCTACCCAAAGTAAACTTCTTCTTCTGGACATTAATGCATAAAAAGATCCTGATTGGTGAGAATTTAATAAAAAGAAATATCGTTGGCCTACACAGATGCTCATTATGCAAAGAAGCCATGGAAACCATGGATCACCTGTTCGTAGACTGTCTATTTGCAAATAAAGTCTGGATCCTCACACTCCATGGTCTCACGGCTGCTGCCCCCACTAAAATTTCAGTAGTAGAACTATTCTCTACATCGAAGGACCGTTACCCTTCGCTCTCAATCAATTCCTTATGGGCCAAAGTCTGGATCACCATCCCCAAATTCGTGTGCTGGAAGCTCTAGCTTGCCAGAAATAAACAAACATTCAACATTGCAGCCTGGACCCCCAACATGGTAGCAACAAAAGCAAAAGGCCTTCTCCTAGAAACACTGAACTCTCAAAACCTCAAAGTTGACTCTTCGTTGCAGCAGGAGGAAAAGAATTGGCTCAGTACCTTTGTATTTACCCAACGGCTCCATAGCATTGAAAAACCCCATCCCAATCCTAAGTGGAGGCTAAGAGACAAGGATGAAACATTCCAGAGCTGGTGGAGGAAGCAAGGAATAACTACAACCTTCTTTGATGGAGCCTCCAAGGGAAACCCTGGGATAGCGGGAGCTGGAGGACTTGTATACTCTTCTGATGGGAGAACAAAAGAAACCTTCAGCTGGGGACTAGGACAACGAACCAACAACCAAGTAGAAATCTCGAGTTTGATAAAAGTCTGCCATATAGCTAAAGAAAGAGGACATCGAGAGCTGCAAGCATTTGGCGACTCTGAAATCCTGATCAAAATGATACATTCGAAAGGTCAGTTTAACGACGTTGGCTTAAACAAGAACCTGCAAAGGCTGAGATATAACCTACAAGAATTCACCTCCTTCAAATGTTATCATATTCTTAGAGAATCAAACAAAGAAGCAGACAAATTTGCCAACAAAGGTTGTCTCTTGGCCCAAGGAGATCTCAGCATAAATGATGAAGATCCAGTAAAAAATTGTATCCCTTGAATAAGACAACTTGTTGAAATAGGAAACGATAGAAACCATGTTCTGAAGGTTGTAAAGCTGCAGCTAGTTGGAGTTCCCAATTAATAAAAATTTATACCCGTTTTAGTTAAAAAAAATATTATTTATTAATTTAAAATAATATAATAATTTTTTGATATATCTTATTTCATGTGATAATATTTTTTAATTATTTAACTAATTTTTTAATATATCTTATTTCATGTAATAATATTTTTTAATTATTTAACTTTTCTTTAAAATATTTAACATTTTGTTTCCTTACCAAAAATCAAATGTAGTATTTGTTCTTGTGATTTCTTACCAAAAAGCAAATGTATTATTTGTTCTTGTGAGTTTATGTTGTTACAAAACATTAAAATGTTGAGATTGTGAGTTTATGTTGTTACAGAATATTAATGTTGAGATGTGTTTGTCAATTGATAATAATGATAGTTATTATTGGCTTTTCACTCTTGTCAAATATTGCCAAATGCTCTTTACTTATTTCCTGATTCTTTATATTTAAAGAATATGAACTCTTAATCAATTATAAGCACTTGTAAATAAGCACTTGTAAAACATTTATAAATGTTCGCTAATAATACTCCTACCCCACCATCATATATTTCAAACAAATATAGAATAACTTAAATATTCAACTTTCCACATAATATAAATGGCTCCATCATTTACAAACAAAATAAAAAATTTAATTTTCCATAAAATATGAATCATCAAATTAATTTACAAATAAAATAAACTAAACGAAGTGAATCATCATATTAATTTACAAATAAACTAAACTAAATTTTCCATAGATTATCATAAGAATCATCATACTAATTTATAAACAAAATAAAATAAAACTACTTAGAGATATCTTGTATTAAATTTTTTAATATTATCAAGTTAATCTTATTTATAAATAACCCAGAAAGAAACATTAAATAAAATAAAGGAATCCATAAATAAAAAGAAAACTATCAATAAATGTCTTGTTTAAAATTAAATTTTTAATATTATCATATTAGTCTTGTTTATGAACAACAAATGTCTTCTTGTAAAATTAAATTTTTAACATTATTACATTAGTCTGGTTTATGAACAACCAGCAAAGAAACATTAAAAAAATAAAACCATCCATAAATGTCAAATGTCTTGTTGTAAAATTAAATGTTTAACATTATCACATTAGTCTTGTTTATGAACAACCAGCAAAGAAACATTAAAAAAATAAATGTCTTGCTGTAAAATTTCTAACATTATCATATTAGTCTTGTTTGTGACAAGCAGCAAAGAGTCCAGAAAAAAACCATTAAAGCTATATAGAATTTGGAAGAATAAAACATCCTCAAAAGTGAACAACAAACATGCTTTATCCCTTCACATTCTGCTGCTGCTATTCCAATTTGTCTCAATAACATATACAATAAATTAAATTAAAGCCTTTGGATACTCAGATAGGATGGGTAATATAGAACATATACAATAAATTAAATTAAAGCCTTTGGATACTCAGATAGGATGGGTAATATTGATGAGAGGGTACACTTCTGAGATACAGAACTTTGGAAATCAAATCATAAAGCATGATGATTTCAATATGACCAAATGTGAAAATCTACACAATTGGATCATAAAGCATGATGTTCAGCATTGGTGATGTTCAGCATGTTCAGCATTGGTGATCAGTACCACATGTTATTATTACTATAATTCCAGGTATTATGAATAACTCGATTGTCCAAAGAAACTCCAGCTTCAGCACACTAAGAAACAATATAGAATACTCAGAGGGAGGGGAGAAAATAAACTCCAGCTTCAGCACACTAAGAAACGATATATAATACTCAGAGGGCGGGAAGAAAATATGGAAAAATGGTCATGATACAAATACTGATCTATTTGCTGCAGTCACAGGGGCCATCCCAATGATCCCACTAAAGGGACCTGTGGGATAACCATTGATTACATTCTCTTCATCATCCTCCTGTATAGAATACACCTAAACATGCCAACATCAATTACCATTTAGTAATAACGAACCTGCAGAAGGACAAGTTAGATCTTCATCCTAGTACACCTATAATAGACTTCCGATGGACCTCTAACCATTATAAAAAAACTAGGTTAGTTTTTCGTTCTTCTTTGGAAAAATGTATAGGGCATGGCTTTCATCTTATTCGAATGATTATGCAAAAAACTTTTAAGAAACAAAAATGTCCAGAGAGAATAATGCATTTTCAGAAACAAATCACCTCCGTAGAGTACATGCTCAGTTAAGTCATTAGTCACTCTGTTAGGCCTATAGGCAAAGAAAAAATAGGACCAGACTGGAAGCAAAATTCAAGAATTTATGTACGATGGATTATGTAAAAACTGGAAACTGAAAAAGTTGGGATTCCTCAAAATTGTTTCATCAGACGAGTACCATGCTCAGCTATGTTTAATTAAACACACAGGAAGATTAAAGATGGCATGGTCTGGGGTAGTTTCTAAGGTACTGCCAATTTTTTAATGAACACAGTGAAAATTCATGTAAAAGACATGGTGAACTTATCTGGGGTAGTTTCTAAGCTACTGCCAAGATTTTATCAGGTAGAAAGGACCAAAATAGAGTTCAATATTTAAGAAAAATAAATAGAAAATTAAAGACTGCAGTGAAAATTCATCTAAAAGACATGGTGGAAAGAGAAGTTGGCAAGCATCTGGATTTTACTGGATGGAAAAATGGACTAATTTTCCGCATCAGCACCGACAGAAACCGTATAATTCACAAAATGTGTATCCGTTTGGCTGTTAAAAGACAATCTATTCAGTCATTCTTCAAGAACTCTCAGAAAGAAAAATACCACAAGACTGACAACCCTAACACAGAGCAAACATATATATTTTATATCTAAACGAAAATATCTAAAATGAAAACCAATCTCTCTCCTCAATGCCCTTTCTCAGCAAGCCTTTGGCATATCGCTGGATAACAGAAACTATAAAGCACAGAGAAGACATTACAAAACCAACTTGTAAAAAACCAACAGAGTAATTAATTGTTAAACAATTCCATTGCATATACTTGGAAATGCTGCTTACTATTTTTGAATATTCAAAGAGTATTGGAATGCAGGCATGTCTAAACTTTCATGCAGAGAAAAAGGGCATTTTTCATGAATCAATCCAGAAAGAAGCTGATGTAATGACTGACCAGGGAAACCATACAAAAAGTCAATTATTTGTTTTATTATACCAGTTCTCTTTACGTGGCTACTGTTAAACAGTACCCAATTGACAGCCACGATAGCTTGAATAATATATCACCTGTATAATATCTGTCAAAATAAGGCATTTTTTTTTAATATAAATTCAAAAGAGGGCAAGGGTGCAGAATATTCTGTACTTTTGCTCGGTAAAAAATATAGCTAAGCCTCCCCAACAAGGCCAATCCACTTACGACCATTTATAACATGCAGACGAGGCTGGAAAAATCATCTTTCGTCCTTTGTTTATTCGTTCAACCATTTCTCTATGGAAAGAAGCGTAAAACAAAACTGACAATCTTAAGGTAGGAAATAAGCATCACAAAGCTATATGTGGGAAGGACGTGTTTTATTTCAAGGAACAAACACAAGGAATTTTCCTCACAATTTAGCACGGGTTTTAAACATTCACACTTCACAGCCCCCTTTCAGATGCAATTTTATGGGCGTTGACTAAACGTTCTATCTTTTGTGTTTTTTGGTCAGAATCCGGCGATGTAAATTTGGACAAAATCGTTATTTTCTGTTGTTTAAATTGCATTTCTGAATGCATAAATGGATTCAGCTTGCTGAAAAACCCCTGGAGCACTTGGATTATACAAATTTAGCCACTCAAATCTGCAAATCCAACCATTCATCACCTGATTTCGGGCAAAATCAAACAAAAAAAGTTGTCGAAAACAACCAAAAGATAAAACGTTTAGACTACTACAATTTCTTCACAAGGTTTGTGGATATTTTTTTCCTTCTAATGAAAGTTGCATTCAAACTTTACTCATCAAAAACAGGGCACCATCTCTAGTCTTTGTTGATTTTCTACTTAAATTTGGCAGGGTACCTTGTAATGTTTGGCTGTTACCTTTATGAGTGTATCTAGTTCCATCTACAAAAACTTTCTGTCAGGATCACTTGCAATGCAATGCTCAAGATTAGCAGTATTTTGATATATTTGTGAGACAAACGTTATTGCATAACCAAATAATGTTTGAATAATTCCAAATGCCATAAAAAATATCGCCTTGAATCCCATCCTTTGGCCTCTTACAAGTTCAGCAAGACCACAGTGAGGTATTTGTTCCATTACACATAATTCATACAATATAGCGTCTATCCATACCACTTCTTCCTGGTCTTCTTCAAGGTGTGCATTTGCACTAGATCTTTCTACATCTCGAGTCTTTGATGCAAATCTTCCTCTGACTCGTGGTTGATTGTCCGCTAAACTTTTCCGACATGCATACTACAAAACAAACACAAAATCAATGGGTGAAAACTTAAAAGCATGCTAATAATAAAGATACAGAATCGAGCCTCAGAAGCCAGGAAAAAAAAAGCAGAAATTATCCTTAACAATAGAAAAGGCAAGATGAAATTGTTAACTCTACCTTGATCTTTTTGTTGAAATTTCTTTCAGTACGTTTCTTCCGATATCTATGGATACGTTCCCTGCGTTCTTCCACAGTGTATTGTCCAATTCTGAATTCCTTATCTTCAGAAATTATGCAGTTGGATTCAAAAGGGACTGTAAATCCTTGAACTGACTGCATGAGCCAACAGGACTGCTCTAAGAATATTGATAATGGCAACTACAATGTAATGTATAGTTTTATGTCCCTTGTGGGCCTCTAAAAGGACCTATTTAATTAATATCTTTACAATGTAAACTTTGTTCAAATTGCAGCCTTCTTTACCTTGATGTCTCCTGTACTGTACACACGCCGCATTGGCGTGAATGAAGGCCTCATACTCAATCCTTGAAATTCTGAAAATTGGAGGCTCGGTTTTCCATGCATTAGCGAATATTGACCTAGTGCATGGCTGCTGAAGCTTCTCTGGATCTTATGGGGGCTCTCCATGTATGTACTAACTGGAGAACTTGAATCCCCAACTGCCATGTTTTCCTCCGAGCCTAACATTGGGACATCATTGGAGTCCTGGATCATTGGGACATCATTGAAGTCCTGGATTCTCTTCGACAGAGAAGGAAAACATACTTCAGGGCTCTGAGAGATGGACACAAGCTTTTTATCTGACATTGGGACATCGTTGGAGTCCTGGATTCTCTTCGTTAGAGGAGGAAAACATACATCAGGGCTCTGAGAGATGGACACAAGCTTTGCATCTGAAACAACTACTTCAGCAGAGGAACTAATGAGATTCCTTGAAGGGCTACTAACTTGCGTGGCAATGAGAGAGGGGCTGGGATTAGGCTCAGTTATGGAGCTTGGCAGATCTCGCGCCCCATTGCAGGTGTACAATAATAGCTCATCTTGCAAGCTAATTTGCATGAGAGCTATATCTTCTTCTGTCACCAGAACTTCATTTTGAGTAGTAGTATCATTGCAAATATCAGCTGAGATGGGGGCCTTGAACAGGTCACTTTCCTCAAAATCAGATGCCAACATGGTTGCACTATCCACAAAATTTCCCTGCGCACGGCATGATTATACTATACAATTAGAAATACCCTCTTTTAAAAAAAGAGAGGAATCCACATAAAATATTAATCAAATAAATATCCTCAAACAGCAAACAGTGATACCACATAGTAGAATGAATTTTTAAAATCAAAACCGAGGAGCCCACTAACAAAAATCGGTACGGCAGAAGTACCCACTACATCAAACAAATGAACCCACTTACAGGAATTGCTGTGACAAGTACCCACATAAATTTCCAATCATACAGAAGAAACCATTTGCCAAAATTGGACACACAGAAGAACCCACCTAGTAAAATAAATGGTTTTCCCCATTAAGCAGAGGAATCCGAGCACAAAAGATTGTGTAAGTTGTAAAAGAAACCAAGAACCCATATGCAAGGCATGAATTAATCAAAGAAAATACCAAAATGGTACAATAAATGTCTTATGCCAAACAAAGAGAACCCACCGACCAAAATTGTTCAAACAAAAACACTGACCTAACAAACTGTTTCTGCACTTGATCCAACAGAGGAACCTAACAAAGTCATATCAAATACTGCAAATGGAAAAAGGAACTCATTAAAAGACTCAAGCACGCACATGACAGATTGAATTGATTAAAAACAAAAGAACCCACATTAAAAAACCGTCATTGACCAAGAGTTTACACCAAAACCGCAATTTGAACTCAGCTCAGGCACGTTTTGCAGCAATGGCGAAATCGGATCTTCTGTTCATCCAAAATAGTTACAAAATTTCAAAATTCCAGCTGCCCCACAGGCAGGAAAACCCAACTCTGCAGAAAAAAAAGAAGGCAAGGTGACCTTTTGATACTCACAGTGCTCATAAAAACCCCTTTACTACTCTCCTCCCCATTGCTACGGTCCTGAACATGAAACGGAAAGTAGGGTAACATAAAATCCATATCTGCATACATGGTTTGCAATGAATAAACTCAATATACTGTATGGCAATGCCAATATGGGCGGAATACTTATAATGGAAACGGACTCCTGTTCCTCTACTTTATTGTCATTGAGATGAGATTTCAGAATAATAATAAAGCCATGCCTCTTGCCCCCTATATAGAGCTCTTGGCTGAGTGCTCAGAATCTGAGAGACGTCTAGGGTTATGTCGTCCAGCTATAGCCGTGGTAAGCATAAAATGTTGTCCAGCTAGCTCTCTATACAGCCTGTAAATTTTTAGCGTATTATGGATGGTAACAAGTCTGGATGGCGCTTCTGTCACGACAAGTGACGGTGACTCACGAATCCGAGCGTGCATCCATCTGCCCGTCAGGCCTGTTTTTGTTTTTTTTTTTCCTCTGATTGGAATAAATTTCCAAATTTCCCACGTGATAAGCTCCTCGCCGCAGTTTGATTGTCGGACGTGGCGGAAGAAATCGACCGGTGACTTATCATGGTGCGCATGGCCAACCAGCGCAGCGTGAAAGTACACGTCATAGTCGACTTGTCGAGAGTGGTTGATTAGTGTGTTGATCATGGGGCCATCATCAATTGAAGGGCATGACAAGGAGTCAAATTAGAAATGCACTATCACATCTACAAATTTGTGGTGGGTGAATGTTGAAAGGATGGTTTTTAAAAAGACGGTTTGCAAAACCTGAATTGTTGGAAAAAAGAAACGGTTTAGAGGTGGACGGAAGGAGTCCGTCTAGCAGTGGACGGAAGGAGTCGAAAGGAGTAAAAAAATAAACATGTAAATTGATGTATTTATAATAGTGAGGAAGTTAGTGGTTGAAATCACAACCATTGATTTATTGAGACTACTAAAAATATTCCATCAATATTTAATCTTGTCCATACAAAACTAATTAAGCACTAAAAACCTATTAAATGTACTCATAATCAAAAGATGTACACCTTTCAACTTAAAGAGCACAAAAACATATACACATGGCATGCTATAAACATATACACAATAATACCAAAAAAATTTGTGTTATTAACGTTTAGGTGGTGGTTGTTATTTTCTTGCTCTTTTGGAAAATTTTAAGTGAAACTCAAGGATGCTTCTTCATATTTTTCAAATCTGTTATGCTAGATTAGTGTATTTAATTTAATGGAAATTTATTTGATGCGTTTAATTAAGGAAAATTAAATATAATATTTATTAATATAAAATAACAAATTCTCAATAACATTATTGATGACATTATTTATATACATTATTTTTCAATAAATATATACTTTATACCTTTCAATCATATTTTTCTACATTACTTTTTTAATAAAATTAATTATATAAAAGTATACTTTATAATATACAATCAATTTGTAATGTTTTTATATAAATATTATATTCATATGTTCTAACTTGCATAAAAATTAATGGAATTGTTTTTATATAAATATTATATTCATATGTTCTAACTTGCATAAAAATTAATGGAATTTTTTATAGATTATTTTTTTAACAAAATTATTTATATAAAAGTATACTTTATAACATTCAATCAATTTGTAATGTTTTTATATAAATATTATATTCATATGTTCTAACTTGCATAAAAATTAATGGAATTTTTTATAGATTATTTTTTTAACAAAATTATTTATATAAGATCACAGTTTCATAACTTTCAATCAATTTGTATATGTTTTTTTATAAATATTATTGTGTTTGGGTGCTTCAATGCAATATAATATGAGAGAGATGTACAATTTCTTTAGTATTTAACATGGATTTGATATGTGATACTTCAAAAAAATATTAATAACCAAAAAAATATTTGAATATTCATTTTAAGTAAATAACTTTATTCCGCCCTTTCTACATCTTAATGTCTCAATATGAAGGAGCAATTCCTTTAACATGGAGTTTAGCATTTAAAAAATATTAATAATAATAATAAAACATTGTCCCAATGTCCAAGTCAAGTAAAATATTTTAGTATCAACTATATATAGAGAGATATTTTACTTAACTTGAACATTGTCAATCCAAGTTAAGTAAAATATTTCATTGTACAAATTTTCATGATTTTCTTAGTGAAAGTGGTTGTTGGTCAATTCTCAAAAAGTTGTGGGATGAAAGAGTTTGTCACATTTGTGACACTAAGAGGTTGAAGATGAAAAACCTTTCTCTTAATGCTTTTCAAGTATAGAAATAAAATTCTAAAGAATTCCAAGTAATCTCTTACCTATTAAGGTATGATAGACCAAATTCGGTCTAAATGGACCTTAATCATCAAGTAAAAAAAATTATTATGGTTAAAACATTTCAATGGTGTGTTATTCAACATGTCTAATTTCTTTCTTGCTCTGCATGGAGTTCACGTGACTCACACACATATATATAAAAAAACAACTTAAATTAGTCCATGGGAAAAATTGGGCTAAATTTTTCCCATGGACTAATTATCTATGTTTTTTTCAAAAAAAAGATTTGTCAATTTTAATTTTTTTTCATAAAATGATTCTCCCAAATTCTATAAGATACAAGTATAAAATCCTTAAAATTTTGAATATTTTTATAAGATATCCCTAAACATTTTATGGTTGACATTTAAGAATTAGTAAGATTAGTTAAGGTTTCTACACTTTAAGATATAAATATGGATCCTTAAAATTTTCCTTGGATCCATCTTAACTTTAGATCTATCATGCCTCAAGAGGGATCAAATCCTTGGAGGTGAAAACCTTTTTTAGATTGAAAAGTTTTGAGGAAAGGTTTGCATCTCAAGGGATTTGATTCCTCCTAGTACATGATAGATCCAAAGTTAAGATGGATCTATTGTGGTAAATATTATTGTGTTGAGAGGCGCTTTCTACAACCCAATATGAGAGAGATTTGTAATTCACACTTAAAAAAATGTTAATAACAAAAAAATATTTATAGGTTAACCATAAGTAAAATATTTCAATGTCAAGGGTGCATTGCTCACTACTATCACTACTATGGAGATGTGTAATTCCTTTGCACTCAACATGGAGTTGACACTAACACTATTATGAGCAGAGAAGGATGAGGTCCTAATTGATTTAAAAAAGGATGAGCTAAAAACTTACTTTTGTATCTTAATTATTGAAAGATAAGTGAAAACAATCATTAAAAAGATGGCATACTATAAAAATCTTATCAACCTTCATTTAACCAATCAAAAATAAGTTTCTAACATTATAAATTTTAAAATCAAAATGAATATTGTTAAAATTAAGACCAATTTCCAGAATCTACATAGTGAAATTAATCATTAACTAATTCGAAAACATTTTGAAAACTAACTCTAACTCATCCTACACTTTACAATGAGACTTCGAATTTTTTTAAGTGTATTAAACATCTCGAAAACCTTATCACATACAAAAGAAAAAAACACATAATGAAATTATATTTCATTTTAAGCTATTTTAATTTTTTTTATTTATTTAATTAATTACTATTATAATAATAATAATTTATTTTTAAGGTCACGGCCAAGCCAACACACCAAATTGGTGTTTGGTGTATGAGACCCCCTTGCTTGTGAGACACAAGGGACCTCCCTCTGCCCATCGATTTGACTGGTAAAATCTACGAAGATATACATACCCTACCCCCTCTGAATTTGAACCTATGACCTCTTAAGAGAAAACTCATGTTCTTAACCATTAATCAATCATATAAAATATTAAGAAATTTAACTTTTCAATTTTAAAAATAAAATTCAATTTACATCCAAATCAAAATGAGAGCTACAACTATACTAAAGAAAGGCCCGCAATTTAACATTTATTATGATAAGCAATGATGTACACTAGGTGTTGATTGGACTCCTTATAGAAAGATTCAATTTTAAAAGGATGAGTTAGACACATAATGGATTTTTCCATATTTAGAAGAAAATTATATTTAAAAATGAAAAAGACCAAAATGTTTGAGATGCTTAGAAACTTCACGAACTAAGTGAATGGATGGTATGGACATTCATGAACGACACATGGCGGACCACAGATGAGCTATGCGCCTCAATTTTGTTGCTATGCATTTGGTGGGTGTCCATCGCTGCCATTTTTACTCTTCACATTTTGTCAACGCATCTACATTTCTGGTATTGTAATTTTAATCGTGTAAATTGTGATTTATTTTATTTTATTTTATTTTAAACATTGTGTTCAAATAAAGTTAGGAAAAATGGGTGGTTGAGTGACACCATAGGGTTATATGGTTATTGAAGTGTACTAGCGAATGGATCATAGACATTATTTTTAATGTGGACCTATGTGGATCTTAAGTAAGGGTGTGTTTTTTTTTCTATTTTTTTTTTTTTTTTTNTTTATGTTGATGAAAATGAGGGGTACAATGGTATTAATACTGTGAGATTTGTTAGATTGGTTAGATTTTCTTTTATCTATGATAATAATGTTTTTTTTAATGTTCATAATTTTTACAAGTAATTTAGAGTTTTCTAGTTATTTTGTAAAAATGATGAACATATCATTAATATAATAAATCAAGCTTATGATAGTTAAATCTAAGAAGAGAAGCTATCATTCAATTTAGTATGGTGATAATGTTTTTAAAGGATCACAATCTTACAAATACTTAGACATCAATTTGGATTGTCATTAGTAATGGAACCATAGTGTTGAGACGAGAAGAGTAGGCGATTGAAAAACTTATTATGGTCTTGAAAACAACTTCTAAAAATTCTAAGCTCTTGCACTGGTAGAAAAATAAAATCATTTTCAACAGTTTAGTTATCCTAATTATTCTACATGGTTGTGAAGTATGAGCCAACATCATCTCTTATGAGACTTGAAATAAAAGTGAGCAAATCCAAAAATGTTTTATAACCTATAGTTTTAAAATCAAACATAGCACTCCTTACTCAATTTTGTTGATTAAAACATGAAGTTTCGTGTAATCTAAAACTATGCTTAGATATTTTGAATACACGTGGGTTGCTCAAATTTAACAATGATAGACTTCTTCTTATTGTTTCTAATAAAAACATATGAAGAATACTCATATAAATATTCTATATTTATGAGTGGGTGAGATCAAGATTTATGAGGAGGAAGAATGTGAATGTTAGTGGAGCATTTTATGAAATTCTAAAACAATATGCACTCGTGTGGCCAAGAAAAACCAATATTGAAGTCTTGTAGACACTTTAATATTCAAGAAGAATAAGACTAAGGCGAATAATATAAAAGTTGATTGTTAAAAGTGTGTGTGAAATGGGAATTTTCTGGCACGAATCCAAGCTTTCTTAATACTTTGGGTGATGAGATGGTAACATATGGAGATTCAATGAATATGGGTTTGAGTGCCAACAATTAGGTAGGAATCTATCCCATTCAATATATTAAATATGGATTTTCCAAAGTAAAGGACATCACTATAACTTTTGATTATGGATTTTCCAAAGTAAAGGACATCGATGATTTTAGGTTGGTTTTAAAGGGTACGTTATTCGTATGTGAAGAGGTACAAACAAAACCACTAGTCCAAATCTATGGTAAATGAGTTTTAACCTCAGCTTGTACAAATAAAGTATTACCATAATGACATTTGAACATTTTAAAATAGTGGGAAATGGACTTTTATAGTGCACTAAAGCCATTACCTTTGCAGTACATGCGAAAACCAAGGCATTAGCTTTGTAGAACCGACGAAAACCTAAAGGAAGAGTCCAATTCCAATTGAATGAGAAAAACAAAGGAAAGTAAGGATGCCCCTACCTCATGATTGGATTTTTTTAATAGGAAATGGTGTTGTAAATGGTGCCACAAAGTAACAAGATAACAAGACTTGGAACAATCATTTAAGCTATAATTGTATTATGCAGCGAGTTAATGATTGACTTACTGTTTATTTTGTTCATTTAATATGTATTATTTATGATTGACATGATGTACTAGGCAATGAACCAATCATTA
>ML792191.1:9611-25005 GCA_009831015.1 Picea engelmannii
GTCTTGTTGTTAGTCAAGTGGCATCGTAGAGTTAAGCATGTTGTTACGTCCACACACGCGCACACACCTTCAACACAAAAAAAAAAAAAAAATTTGCACCTATCACTCGAACGGTTGGCGTAACGAGGCGGTTCGTTACATATATGCTTCCCCACACGATATGTGTTTATCAAAGTAGGTGCACTACTCATCTTTTAGAAGCGATTATATGCTACCTTAAATATCTAAATGACAAGGTTGTCCTAAAATTCAAGTCCTAAGTAATTCAACAAGTGTGAAGATACAATTCCCTTAAATCTTTGAGTACACTTGACTTAGTTTAAGAGGATTATTCCCATTACCTATTCAAGTTTGATCAAATAATTAGGTGGTTTAAGGAAAATTGGTCATCATAAAAGGGGTTGGATCTTAGCCATGCAATTATCATCTAAATTACCCAAAACTACTTTAGTGGAATACATGTATTCCGTAGATGGTGATATCACCTTATTATGCAAGTTGAGTTCCCAATCTACATAACTACACAACAACTACTAGTAGAAAGGACAAGGATATTATGAGTAAAGGATCAACAATATCATCTAGTAGAAGTTTAGATTGGGTAAGATCAAGAACAAGAAATATAGATATCGGGCTAATTGATATGTGAAATGAAAAATATCATCTAACCATACAAGTGTGTTAAAGAATTAATTATTAACTCCATAACTAGAATCACAATAAAACAACACTATGCAGAGAATAACTTCAATTCAAATTGGCAACCAAACAGTAGAGAACTTCTAAGGTGTAACTATCATTAGAGTATTATTAAAACTTAGGTAATGAGAAAGATTTTACAGAGCTCAACTTGCAATCGACTGCAATAATTTAATACTCAACACAACCATCCACACAACCACCAAATTCGCCGGAAAGGGTAATTAAAATCGCAGCAGTAAATAAAAGCCAGTTACACCACACGCAGCCACCCAATTCACTGGAAAGGGTAATTAAAATCACAGCAGTAAATAAAATCCAGTAGACTATACGCAACCAATCTCTGCCATAGATAGCGCCATCAATTACGCCATATGAATTTAGAGGCACAAACTCGCTGCCAAAGAAAAATAAGGAAGCTGCTGGCGATGGGGGTTCATCAACGGACGAAGGTAGCTCGTGAGGGAGTGAGGAAGACACAAAGATAAGGCAAATCGCCCAACAATTTAAAAATTGAAAGCAGACATCACAAGTTTGGAAATTTGCCAGTTATACACCAGCCACAAATTCAGTCTTTAAAGATGGCAATGCCCAGTAAATAACAAGGGAAAACGCAGTCCCAACTAGTGACCAAATGCAGTCTTAATATAACAAAAACTTTGCCATCAAATTTATAAATTGCAGGGTAAAAAAACACGTTTTTCCATTGCCAGGATGCCAATATTAAAAAAAAACGCAGACAGGGAATTTAGAATGTTTTTGGATTGCCAGGATACCGAATAAAACAAAAACGCACCAGAAACGGAATTACATTGCTGTCAATAATATAAAAGCAAATCGTTGTACAACATCCCAGGAAATAAGGGAATAAAATGACTATTTGTAAGATGTAAAGAGAAGATAGACCGAAATTTAATCGTTCGTCCACTGCCAGGATACCAATATGTAAAAATTGCAGAGTGAGATTTAATCTTTTCAATTTCAGGATATCAATAAAAATTTGCAAGCTAAAATTAAATTCTTTGTCTTACCAGGATACCAATATGTAAAAATGTAGAGTGAGATTTAATCTTTTCATTTTCAGGATATTAATAAAAATTTGTAGGCTAAAATTAAATTCTTACAATACCAGGATAACAATCCAACGCAGCCAATAGTAAGGGAACGCAAGGGTCCATTGGGATAAATCATTGAAATGATCGTAGGTACAACCAACACAGACTCAAGAATTCCATACACAGAGGTCGTTTCCAGATGGCGTAATCAACAATCAGCCAGGGACAAACATCAAGGGTAGCTGGCTAACAGGTTTGTCCTTCGTTCATCATCCTCACACAGAAAAGCAAGGCATTGAGATCCATAGGTATTTTAACGCTAAGGCGACGACTCTAGATCAGGCTCCTGGACGACTGCTCAGACGAGGACTAGTGAGCTAGGGAAAAAATCTAAGAAACCACAAAGGACACAATCAATCCCAGCCAGGTGGTCAAGGCATGCGGGAAAACGAAGGCCATGGGAGCCAACAACCATCGAGCTAGGCTAAGAAAATTTCCATCATCAACTTAGAAAAAACATCAGTTTACTTCTCCAATAAATAAGCAGATCCAAGCATAAGTCCTAATACAATCTACTAAACAAAAATGAAGAGAGGGTACCATTGCCTGATCGTCTGCTCTGAGTGACGTCCCACGCGTTCCGTGCCACTTCCGCTTGCCGACCGACGAGACTTCATCGGTACCTCCTAGCCAATGCTAGGGGTACTCTTCTTCCCCCTTAGCTCCCTGAGCCACAAAGGGGCCACACACACACCATCCAGAGATTTTAACTAGCTCCTAGCTCGCCTCACAAGGCCGAGCTATCACTCCTCTCCGAGCTGGGTATCCCAACTCCCACAAGTTAAGTCAATCAAACAAATATTTCTGCAGCATAACATTACACAAACATAAGAAGATCCTTCATCCTTCTCCTCCCTTCATTATATAGAGTTTTGAAGTCCCTTACTTTCCTAAAATCTCATTTAATTAAGTTTTTAAAAATTAAATCCTAAAAATTCCTTCCCATACAAGTGTCACCCATCCCCTTCATTCCTCCACAAATTAATTTCTTTAATTAATTAATTTCCCTTATTTCTCTCACCCACCTAGAGTCACTCCTAGAATTTCTCCTAGTTGTCCCCAAATTCTCTTACAGGTTTTAATGACTTTCCCCATTATCAATTTGCTAGTTTAGTTTAAAATTAGAAAGTTCTTAATGGTAGATACCTTACTAAGTTTGACTTTCTGCTTTTTCCCTTGGGTTTCCCTTTTCTTCTTATGTTTCCCTCTTTTCCTAGTTTCCTAAATATTTTAGATTTCCCTCTTTCCCCTTTTCATTTAGGAATCAAATTGGAAGGTGTAGAAATTAAACCCCTTTTTCCTTTTTCCCTTTTTAGTTAATAATTCTAAATTATCATAAAAAAAAATAAAAAATTATTTCCCCTTTTTTTTAAATTTTACCCTAACAGATTTTTATGAATCATTTAAATTGCTTACCCCCTTATTGTTACAAGATTTAATGAGAAGTATAATTATTATTTACGTTGTTTTTATTTATATCTATATATATATATATATATATATATATATATATATATATTTTAAAATAGATAGATAAAATTTTACCACTAGCATAATTTAGACTTAGACCTTAAATTTTCGTACTGGGCGACATTTTATTAGGGAATTTGTTTTTAAAAATCTTAACACGTTATTTGTCCTAAGGCCATCTAGGTTCATTCATTTATCATCAACAATGCGACGTGCCCTTTAGGACACACTAGGTGCTCCAAGGGTACCACTCGCCTTAATCTGTTTCCTTTGCGCGATGTGCCTTTCGGGACGCACTACGTGCTCCAAGGGTGCCACTCGCCTCTTTCCATTTTTCTTGCGTGACGTGCCCTTCAAGACGCACCATGTGCTCCAAGGGTGCCACTCGCCTCTTGAGTGACTTGATAGACATCAAAAACCCCTGGAGTCAATACTCCGCCAGGTGAACTTGTGGGAGACTAAGGGCCTCTAAGGAATAAGGCTCCTGCCTTATTGCGCACCCCTTAGAATCATCATGAGCGGCTGTCGCAATATTCCCTCACGAAATCGTGGGTCCTCTCGAACTAGGTAATCATCAACCTACAGTTCGAGCCACGACAAGAGTGCTAGGTTGTGGCAGGGTTGTTGTCCACACCTCTCCCTCAACATCTCTGGTAGTCGTGCGTGACCCCTTTACTCCACATGTGAGTCTGGTCAGAAAGCTATCGTCAGCCTGCATCATCAACAAATCATGTCAGAATATATCCATATCATATCATCTAATCAGATGCACTAATATCACAGTAATACAATCAAACCCCAATGTTACACTCCCTGACTCGATCCAGAGTCCAAGGGTTCGTTTGACGCCTCTGCATCATTGAGGTCCAAAATCCTACACACTCAGTAAAACTGAGTCAATAACACCTGTCTATGTCACTGCAATAAAACAACATGTCATCAACCCATAATGCCTCATAATCAAAATCAAGTGTTTTAATAGCATAATAATCCGGGTCACTTGCAAGCAAGTGTCCTCAAAGAATAAGTTCGCTCAGTGCGCCAGAGCGGGATGTTACAAACTCTTATGTTCTTCTAAGGCCAACAAAACATTTAGTCTTTGAGGGATATTCATAGAATTAATCTCTTTAGCATGCAAGTCTAATTTGAGAGAGGTAAGTTCAATTTCAATAGGCACGATGGCTTCCTGGCCATATAATAGATGAAAATGGGTATGACCTGTGCTCGTCTTAGTGGTTGTATGATTTTCCCATAAGGCATAATTCAATAAGGTGTTCTACTACCAGGGTTTGTCACTAATGACCCTCTTGAGAATTTTAACCATATTTTTATTTGTTGATTCAACTTGACCATTTCCTTGAGGGTAATAAGTTGATGAAGTGAATTTTTTCACTCCAAATTTATTAAGGGATTGGGTCAATTATCCAGATAGGAAAGTTGCTCCATTATCATAAATGATCTCAATTAGAATACCAAATCAAGAGAAGATGTTTGTTTCAAGTAAGGTGATTACTTGTTCATATTAGACATGCTTAAGAGGAAGAGATTCAGTCCATTTTGTAAAGTAATATGTGGTAGTTAGGAAAAAAATATGATGTATGAAAAATAGAGGATTAATTAGTCCAACAAAGTCTAATCCCAATTTAGAAAATGGAAAATTAGTTATAATTGGTTATAAAGACTTGACATAAATTTTTTCCCTATCGACAACTTTTTGACACTCGATACAAGCGTGTACAAACTTATATGAATACTTAAAGATGGAACACTGATAGTAACCAATTCTTAAGATTTTATGCGCAATGGCTTTGGAAACAAAGTGTCCACCCATGTGAATATCAAAATCTGTTGATCCATGATTTTTTCTCAAAATCATTTGGGTTGTTATATCATCAACACAACGTAATAATAGTCCATCAACAATCCTGCAAAAAAGGTGAATTATTTAAAATTAAATATTTGGAAGTCTCAAGTCAAGTCGTCCTTCGTTCATGATGCTCAAGATCATCATGACATTTCATATTGTAAATAATAAATTATGTCCTGATACCAGGTATGTGCGGCTAGATCACGATTCTCGTATTCGATTAGGAATAATGTCGACAAGGCATTTTCATTATTTTCAGAAGAATGTTCTGGTTTAGGATGTTGAGCCAAGTGTAGAGATAGATCACATCCCTTGATTGTATTAGATATTGTAATAGTGAAATCAAGTTCTTGGATTTTTGCAAGCCAATGTGCGATCTTTCTAAATAGATGTGTTTGTGAAAGAAAAAAATTGAATGCAGGTAAAGGGAATTTTACTTGAGTATGCTTACGAAGAATGAAATGACAAAATTTCTCAATAGATTTAACAAGAGTAAATGTATGTTTTTCGATTAAAGTATATTTGAATTGAAAAAATAAATTCTTCAGTGGAATTAGTATATATCACTACAAGGAAAATACCCTATAGTGGAGGCTTTTGCAGAAGCCCTGATAAAATTAGCCCAAAAATCCGTTTGTAGCGGAGGTGCGCAGGCGGATGTTTTAGCAGAATGTTTTTTAACAATGCATTTATAAGACTATATCGCATCGGTGCGCCACAAAAAATAATATACTAGTGCTAATAGACAATTGTGCATCGTTGAAGAGTTATTTAAAAAAATTAGAAAAAAATGGTGCGCATCATATAAAATAAGCTTGCGAGCACCGGTGCGCATGAAACAGGTGCATCGGTGTGCAACAAACATGTGCACCATCTTCATGTTTTTCATTTTAAAAATGCATACCAGTGTGTTGTTGTCCATTGGGCACACCGGTGCGTTGCAAGCTAGTGCACCATAGCAAGTTTTTTTTTTAAATAACAATGTGCTATTTGCAGTGGTGCACCACTAACAATCAACACACTAGTGCGAATAGACAATGATGCACCATTGCAGATTTATTTAAAAAAAATAAAAACAAATGGTGCACATCATATAAAATAAGCTCACGAGCACTGGTGTGCAACAAACAGGTGCATAGTATTTGTGTTTTTTTTTAAAGCGTAATGGTGCGCCTTTGTCCTCTGGGTGCACCGGTGCTTTCCATATGGTGCACCATCACATAGTTTTTTAAAAATAATGGTGCGATGTTTGCAGCGGTGAGAACCAGTGCACTTAACACGAGCGCACCAGAACAAGGGTAAATAAATAAAACCGGTGGTAAAAAACCATTTTTACCATTTCCAGTGCAGATAATCTCTCAAGCATCGGTGCCACATTTTCCCAACTGAAGCACACCATCGTCGGTGCTTCCGTCACTTTCTTTGTTTCCATTCGTTGCTCGGTTTGTGGGATTCCATTTTTTCCATATAGTGGGAAAAATTCATTTTTTTCACTACATCCCAACCATGCCTCCTCAACAAGAAAATGTCCAGGTAAATTCTTTATTTCTTTGTACATTGTATTTTTATTGGATTAAATTGTTTAATTGAGTAAAATTTGAATTGTTTTTCAATTTATTTTTTTTCTGCGTGGTGCTTTTGAGCTGTTCATCTTGCATTGCGCACGGTGCACCCTGTAAATTTTATAGGGCGCACTGAAAATGTATAGGTTGTTTTCACCAGTGCGTCATAATACAGAATGCACCGGCGCATACTTATAAATGACACACCGGTGAATTCCCAATAAATGACACGCCGTCGAAAATAAATAGTTTCCATTAAACGGTGCATTTTTTTTAGTGAATGCACCGTTGCATTCATAAAATTATACACCTCGTTTAATGGAAACTATTTATTTTTGACAGTGTGCTCCTAATAAACGCACCGGTGCATTGTTTATAATGAACACACTGGTACATTCATAATCATGATACATCATCGAAAATAAATAGTTTCCATTAAACATTTTGTTGTTTATAGTTAACGCATCAGTGCATTCAGAAAAATATATGCACCGTTGAAAAGAGATAGTTGTTCAAGTGGTGTGCCCTTGATAGTTAACTCACTGATGCGTACACAATAAACTACGTACCATGGACATTATTTTGTTTTTCAATCGGTGCACAAGTAGGGATACGACACACCGTTTAAAATAAGTGTCTATTTTACCAAGGCATTGTAGTATCTAGACGCATCGTGCTTTCACGGTGCATTGTATACAATGGGGCACACCGGTGGGTTGATAATTACTACACACTCCCTAAAATAAATTACAGTTTTCATGTGGTGCGTAAGATATGTGTGCGCACCATGGGTGGTGCGTTACTGTTTTGCAGGTGCACCGATGATTAATTTTTTGTTTTTTTTGAAAAAAAAAATTGTTTGCATATTTTGAAAAAACTTTCTCATTTATTGAAAAAAAGTTACGCTTTTATGTATGATGTTGATGCAATTTATATGTTAATTATGTAGAGACATTAGCGCATGGATGAGAAACAACAGAGAGTGGACCAGTACAATATGGTCAAAGAGTGGGAGGCTAGAAAGAGGGAGAGGGATTTGTACCCTCGGCCTAGTACTGCAGGTACGCGGGTCCTCTTGAGGAATGTAGGCCTCCTCAAGTACTATGAGGAGGATACATCCCTGAAGCGTAATTCAACCTTTCTTTCGCAGTTGATCCATCGATGGGATGCCCATCAATGCATTCAGAGTTGGTCCTCATCAGTGGTACCATCTCATTGAGGAGGATATTTATTTTATCACTAGGCTATCTAGGAGAGTAGAGGATTTTCCCTAGTTTCTTGATGTCCCAGTGGGTGTTGAAGATGAGAGTCAACTTGCCTACTCTCAGAGGTATATTTAGTGTGATTTACCTTCTCTTGGTGATTTTCAGGTGGATGGTGAATAGTTATGGATTGCCTTGTTCGATGCAGAGGACGTTAGGTTCCTCTCACTATTACTGTCGACCATTTCACACTTTACCGGTGATAGTCAATGCATTAGTTGCACACTTTTATATTATTTTGATTATTTGATACAGAGGACATGAATTATTAGGTGGTATGCCATTTTATTGAGGCATTTTTGTATAACACTAGATAGATTTTGTGCTATGATAGATGGGAGGGCGAACTTCCATTTTCTTCAGAATTATTTTGTTTGTTTTTTGAGAGGTTTCCAAAGACGAGACCTAGTTTTTTTCGTCGGCCTCCTAGGCCGATGACCGAGGTGCGGATGCACATGTGGAGCGAGATAATTCCCAAGAGGAGCATGCCTGATTTTCCAGCTAGGATTTCCAAGGAAGCACTTCAACTATTAGCTAGTGAGGCATATCACATGTTCGTGATGGTGTCGTGCCCTTACGTGGAGATGGATTTGAGAGGATGTCCCAACATCCACTTCACAGTGGATGAGCCACCAGATGATCGAGGTAAGATTTAAATTAATCTTGTACTTTCATTTTATTATCTTACTTAATTTGAATAAATTTTATTCTAGCATGTTCTTTAACATATTTTATTAAATTTTTTAATGAAATTGTTGACTCATTATTAACGTGTGTTATATTTTGCAGATGTTGGAACATTTTTTGGGGACATGCATCCTCCCCTTCCATTTGATGCAGATGAGGATATGGTTGAGGCTACGACGGGTCAGGGTCCTTTGCCGCATATGCCACTTAGCATGCGGTGTAGGCCTGATCTCAGATATAGGATGGAGGTGTGTGACATAATGAGTGTAGTTTTGGTTGGCACGGGAGTTTTCCCTGTCCAGATGCAAGAGATCAGGGATGACCCTAATCTCTTGCAGCTTTTGATGGACTTGTCACACGATATGACGTCTCTTATGCATCATATTGTTGCAGCTGCAAGGTTACTGGTAGGGATGAGGTATGGTGCGTCCTCTAGTACGCATGATGATGAGGGTGGTGATGGTGATCATCAAGGTGCTGATGGCGCTTTTGCTTCAGTACCTCCTCCTCCTCCTCCTCCTCCTTCACCTCACCTGGATGAGAAGGGTGCATCACCTATTCCTCCACAACATGCTTCTCATGAGAGACTACAACTAGATATGTAGTTATATCGGTTATTTGTGTTGTTGACCAGAAATGTACATTATAACAATTATTTTACTTGTTCATATATATATATATATATATATATATATATATATATATATATATATATATAGATATATATATATATATAACATTTTTTTGTTCATGTTGATACAATTAATTTATATGTTTATGCTGATGTTAGGTCATGCTATATAATTTTCTCCATAAAGTAAAGTACTCTTAATTAAGTACTTTATTTTTTAATATATCTAAAATAAAATACTCATGTATAAAACAAGTGAAATTAATAGTAAAGATGCTTATACCTGCCTTTTAGAAATGTTTTGATGTATTAATTGTATATAGTACAAAGGATATATTTAAATAGGTTAGATTACAACAATTCTAATTAAGTTATTATGTTGTCATTTTTATATTTGAACATGATGAAAATGAAAATACCAAGTTTATCATGTTTTTGTAGTTAAGAGGTCTTGAAAAGTAAATAAGTTATAAAAATGGGTAAATATTTGTCTTATGTTATTAATTAGAGTTTGGGCAAGTTAAAAGTAAATTATATTAATCTTCAACTTTATTTTGTATCAGAATTTTACAAATTAGTTTACTTGAAAGTACGATGTGAGAATTGGTTAGAATATTGCTTTTGTTCATAAGTTCATAATGAATAATTAAAAATAGTTATGATAATCTCAATTAACATTTATAAATCTTTGTGAAATTTTAACTTCCTCTTAATTGTAATTTGGTCATATTTTTTTATATTCCCATAATTAATACAAGTCTCAAAATCTCTAATTCAACATTTTTTTACTATACTATAAGGATGCATGAATGTCAAACTTAACCAAGAAAAGTAAATAAGTTATAAAAATGGGTAAATATATGTCTTATGTTATTAATTAAAGTTTGGGCAAGTTAAAAGTAAATTTTATTAATCTTCAACCTTACTTTGTATCACAATTTTACAAACTAGTTTACTTGAAAGTACGATGTGAGAATTGATCCTCATTTCAAGAATATTGATTTTGTTCACAAGTTCATAGAGAATAATTAAAAATAGTTATAATAAGCTCAATTAGCATTTATAAAATTATTGTGATATTTTAACTTCCTCTTAATTGTAATTTGGTCATTTTTTTTTATATTCTCACAATTAATACAAGTCTCAAAATCTCTAATTCAACATATTTTTACTATACTATAAGGATGCATGAATGTCAAACTTAACCAAAAAACATGTAAAAAACATAAAAACATTAAATATTTTAATTCTATAAAATTTATATCCAAAATTAGCTATTAGGAGCCCTAAAATTCCTTACCCACAAATAAAACGAGGGGTTAAAGATAGGGAATAAGGGATAAAAAACTTTATGATCTTCATGTTTAATTCAATTTTTAATTATATATTTTATTATTATATATTATATGTAATATAAAATTAATATATAACTTAATATATTATATTTTATCATGTTATAATTAATATATAATATAATGCATTACAATTATATTTATTATTTATTATATTATAATATTTATAATATAAAATTAATATACAACATAATATATTATATTTATTGTATTATAATTAATACATAATATAATATAGTACATTTATTATATTACATAATATATTATGTATTTGTTTTTTTATGTAATATCTTAAGTATATATTATTATACGGGTTTAGAGAGGGACACATGCATTAGTTATTTAAAGACAATGATTTTTATGTAAAGAACACATGCATTAGTTATTTAAGGACAATGATGTTTTTTTGAAAAACTCATTTAAGAGGCTCATTTTAGATATGAATATTCCCCTAATTAGTATGTATGAACTCAAAATTAAAAACTAATACAATATAATATGATATGGTAATGATATGAAATGGTGGATAACAAAAACCCATTTTAAAATTATGATATATAATATTTGATATTTACAATACAATAATATATTGTTTTTTAAAGTAAAATTTAAAATTAAAATACCAAAAGTTCAAATATCATCTAGATTTATAATGGAAAAATATTTATATCATTTACACATAACTTTTAATTATATCATCCAATCAAAAAATTAATAATATTTCATATGAAATATTAAATACTAAAAACATTATAAATTTAATAATCAAATTATTAAATCCACTATAGATTTGAAAACATAAAAGTAAGTAATCAAAGAATAAAACATGTATAATATATCACTCTTTGTTGTCATCGTCCTGATTATCTTCCTCACTTGGCATGATAACACTGTTGTTCTAAAAAATATGTTTTGATCTAGGGTCGTGTCTTAATACAAACCACCAATCCCTATCCAATACATTTGGTTAAAAAAACATTTGGTTGCAATGTTTTTGGAAAACATAAGGCTCCTTAGCTTCATCCCATATATTTTTAGAGTTGATATATATCATCCCACTATCATGATATTCCTTTACATTATTCCGATCAAAGGTGTCCCACCACTTGCACCTAAAAATAACACATTGGAAAGAAGATAAGTCCACTCGAATGATCTCTTGTATCTTTTCGACGCAACCTAACTTCCCATGTATGGTGTTTTGATCACAGTGACTAGCATGACTAGATTGGTCGAAATCGAATTCCACTCCACAATCTTGTGTCATGTGTCCATCATCGACATCCTTTGTGCGAAAAATGATGTCCATATACCCACATAGATGGGAACAAATGCACCTATAAAAAAGTGAACAAATCACATTGTGAATATGTATCTAATAACCAGACCATTAAAATATAAAATGATATAGATGTACTTACAATTAAAATGTGCATTACGAAGTTAAAAATTATGTACACAAAGAGATTATTACCAAGTTGCTGCAACCAATCCCTATTTTTAGAGCATCCTCTTCTTCATGCGGGTAATGACTAGATGCACCATATTTTTTTATGACTTGGTCAACAACCCAACTGTTGGGGCATATCACTAGCATATTTTATTTTAAATGATCAGGATAAGGCATTCTTCTACCATTCAACCGTTTGAATTCTTTCCTGTCACTTTCCCATTTCCTCCTCTTTTGTTCATACAACACAACCCACAGTTGTGTTGCCTCCGAATTGTAAAGAATGAATTTATTAATGGAATCAATTTATGAATTCGCTGATGTATTCATGAAATCAAACCAACATATAGTACATATGATATCATGAAAATATACATTATGAAGTTCAGTGTGAATAGTTACTGTGTCGAAATTTGACAAACGATAAGACACTTACTCTTTATCAAGCACCTTTTTCCATTCATTTGGAGAAACTCCCCTTCTCTTTTGTCTTCATCCCTTTCGTCATCCCAAATCACTGCACCTGTTATGTTGTCAATCTGCTTGATGTACTCACTGGGATAATATAGAGACTCATATGATATGTACCTCTCTTCCATAGACCCCTCATATTTTCCATTTGACGAACACATCCTTTCAATTTCTTCATGTACCTCTCTAAAAAAAACATTCAATGAAAAGAGACCACCCTGACTAGATCAACCTCATCTACTAGGTCAATTAGAAGATGAACCTGCAAGTCCATGAAACTCGGCTGTAGTTCCTTCTCAAACATACAAACAATCTCAACTATCTCTTGACATCACCGTGGAATGCTAGCCATATGAATATCCTTTGATGTTTGATGTGATCCAATGTACAAATGCAGATAATTTAGATATGGAACACCTTAGGTCATGGGAGAAGTCATTGTTCACACATCCACACACGAGTAGAGGATAATCACACTACAAAGTAAACACATACAAAATTAATTTTGTTTTATCCCATGGCATAAAAAAAAAATTACAAATAACAAAATCATAGTTTTTGACATACAATGTACCTTTAGAAGGTTCAAATGGTCATGTGATTTCAACCCTGACAAATGGTATTGATGCACAATGAATCAATGTCATAGGAAAGACCCATATAAAGAAGACACCTTCACACCTAATATAATTTCCTTTGCTAAAGAAATATCTTCTTTTTTCAAAATCCATGGGACATCACCTTGTTTGAAAGACCAAGAGGGACCAACCTCTCCTTTACTTTCTTGTCTTGGACAATGTTTAATTTTAGTTTTTGAAGAAATAAGATCTCTCCTCACAACCAATGTGTCACTTTATTTCAATGACATATGCCTCCATAAATAAGATGAGACATTTTTAAATATATGCATGGGATATAGTAAGTGGGAAATCTTAAGATGCTCCCAATATGGGAGCTCATAAAAGATAGATTTCTTTTTCATCCGAATGAGCAATTTCTCAACATAGGTGTCGAAGAATTTTGTATCATCGAACATATGCTCCCCATTTGAATTGAACATTTCTGTAATATCCTTCTCCTTTTCTCTCTCATACGCTCTAAGCCATTCTTTTGGTGTCATTATGGCAGGCCTTTGGGTTCTCTCTGGTTTACCATTGAAAGCAGATGTTTCTCTTATATAAGGGTATTCTTCTGGGAGGAATACCCTCGAGCAGTCATACACTGGATTTTGTAGGTGGTTGGACCACCTAGCCTCTAGAGAAGGTTCACAATATTTACATCCATGATATCCTTTAGTTACAAGACCCACAAAATTATTATATACATATCATGTTAGAGTTTAAGAATAGAATGTCAATCACAATGAATTAAATATGCAAATAAATATCGTTATGTATATAAATGAATCAATAAACATGTTAATTACCAGAGAAAATGCCTAATCCTCGATAATTATTTGTGGTGTAAGCACATATGCTATACAATGTCAAACTCCTCTCTGTTGCGATGGGTCTTGATACATCGTATACATGTATCCCTTCCCATAATTCCTTCAATTCATCTACCAATGGTTGTAGGTAGAAATCCATATTCCTCACTTTTATTCTACCAAGGACTATAATATCCAACTTAAGATGTTCATTCTTCACGAAAAACCATGGGGGGATATTTTATTGATTACTACTACAGGCCAAATACAATAGTTGGTGTTTTGGAGGGAATATGGGTTCACACCATCCATTGATATGCTGAGTCGTAGAATTCATACTTCATACTTGAATATTTCTTGCCATGTATCCTCTATATGCTTCATGGCTATCGAATCTATTAGGATTCACATAAATCCCAACTCACTTATGTGTGATCATCCCTGCAACATAGCTAATTCTTTGCAACAAAAGAGCCTTTGAATCCTTGGGATTATAGGCATGTGCCTCAATATATTATGAGTAGAACCATGTGATTTACCATTTTTATTTGATTTATGGTACCTTTCATGCCCACATTTCAGACATATCTCTTTGTCTGCATATTCTCCTCTATATAGAATACAATCATTCAGACATGCATGACATGATATGTACTCAACACCCAACATTTTCAACAACTTCTTTGCCTCTTCATAGCTAACGGGAAAAATATTATCACTGTAACATCCCGCTCTGGCGCACTGAGAAAACTTATTCTTTGAGGACACTTGCTCGCAAGTGATCTGGACTTTTATGATGTTAAAACATTTATCCTTGATTATGATGCATTGTGATAGATGACATGATGTTTTACTGCTTTGATGAAGACAGGTGCTATTGACTCAGTTTTATTGAATGTGCAGGGTTTTGGAACTTGAGGATGTAGAGGCATCGGTGGAACCCCTTGGACACCGGATTGAGTCAGGGAGTGTGCTATTTGGGTTGATTTATTTACTGTGATATTTCATTGATTTGATGATATGATGTTGACATGTTCTCACACGATTGTTGATGATGCAGGCTGACGATATCTTGCCGACCAGACTCACATATGGAGTAAAGGGGTCACACACAATTTCTAGAGAGGTTGAGGGAGAGGTGTGGACAACAGCCCTGCCACAGCCTACTAGCACTCCCTCCGTGGCTTGAACTGTAGGTTAACGATTACCTAGTTCGAGAGGATCCACGATGCCGTGAGGGAAGAATGCGACAGTCACTCATGATGATTCTAAGGGGCGTGCAATAAGGCGGGGGCCTTATTCCTTAGAGCCCTTAGTCTCCCACAAGTTCACCTGGCGGAGTGTTGACTCCAGGGGTTATAGATGTCTACCAATCAGTCAAGTTGGCGAGTGGCACCCT
>ML792191.1:41023-79230 GCA_009831015.1 Picea engelmannii
TATTGGAGTTTAGTCCTCCATACTCTTTTATCGTGGTTGGTCTACACACAACAATGTATTTTATTAATGATATGAGTGTTTACATATACAAAAATAGGCTCACTAGACTTTAGCATCTAGGCTCTCTGTCCTAATAATCACATAATCCTTCTAGCCTATAATAACCTGGCTCACCAGCCTATACGACATATTCACATTTACAATTGGGGCTCGGTATTTGGGTGTTACATCCCCCTCCCCTTATTTATGCACTGTCCTCAGTGCAATATATATACACATTTACCATTAAAATTTCAAAAACCTTAAAAAATATGTGGGTGTTTTTCCCGCATAGCATCCTCGCGCTCCCAAGTTGCATCCTCGGGACCTTACCAATTCCATTGGACCTTTACTATCTCTATCGATCGATTCCAAAGATTCTTGATATTCTAGTCCAATATGCACATCAGATGCACCTGGAAAGCACCTTCTTGCTCCACCTGAATCACATTCCAATCAATAACATGATTAGCATTAGGTACATACTTTTTGAGCAATGATATATGAAATACATTATGAATAGACATTGATGCAGGTAATGCAAGAATGCATGCTATAGGCCCAATCCTCTCTAGGATATCAAACGACCCACAATAATGAGTTGCCAACTTTGAACAATTTCCCAACTTCAGGGAACTTCTGTTGGTCTTCACTTTCAAGAATACATGGTCACCCACTTTAAATTCCTTGTGAGTTATGTCCTTATCAACATAGTTTTTCTTCCTATATTAATCAAACTTTAATTTTTTTTTTTTTTTTTTGATATATTCTCTTCCATTTCCCTGAGTAAATATGGCCTAACCACTGTTATATCTATTGGGTTGTCCCATCTTACAGGTGTGGTGTACCTTCTGCCATAAAGTGCCTCAAATGGGCTCATATTTAGAGATGCTTTGTACCCATTGTTATAAGTAAAATCTACCAAGTGTAGGTAGTATTCCCATTTTGATGGGTTATCCATCACATACATCCTCAACATATCCTCAATCACTTGATTCAACCTCTATGTTTGTCCATCATATTTTGAATGACAAGCTGTGCTAAAATTCAAATTTGTTCCAAATCCTTTAAACAATCATTTCCAGAAATTCAATGTAAATTTTGGATCTCTGTCAAACACAATTATCTTTGGTATTCCATGCAGTCGAGAAATTTCTCTCATATAAATATCAACAATGTTGGTTTCCTTGTGATTGAGCTTCATTGGAATACAATGGGTAGCTTTGGTAAGCTTATCCAACACCACCATGATAGAATCATGCTGCTTGCTTGTTCTGGATAGTTTGGTGATGAAATCCATTGTTACCACTTCCCATTTCCACACAAGGATGGGTAATGGCTTGTTTACGCTTGAATCCGTCAGGATCGAAACAACAACCTCATGAGGGCATTAGTCCCCCTTCATTTGTAGAGAGGCGGTTCTCCTCTTTGGCTAAAAGATATATCTTTGAATATCATGGAGTAGGGAGAGTACTAGACATCAAACCCTAAATCTTTATTGCTTGGATTTAAATGAAAATGGTTCTTAAATAACCCAATCTGATCTTTATATGTAAAAAAAATCTTTTAACAATAGGAACATATTGAAGGAGGGCTTCAACATCATAATTAAATTGTGATCAACATCACACACAATATTCTTAATAATATATAAATACATCCTTATCTTCTTCATAGGAGAGAATGATTTGATCATTTCAAATTATTTTAACAGAGTATTGCAATCAAGATCAAAAGAGAATTTGATAGGTCGACCTCAAATACTTTGTACTTAAAACTCAAAGTTACAAGATACAGTCAAGATCAACCCTGAAGAAATTCTTTGTGTAGTTTTATTCATGAAATGTGTTCTTCATTACAAAATATTTGACAGCCATATATGTGGCTACAAATAATCCATGATCATATAAGAAAATATCTTAGAAGAATATAATAAGAACACTCAACAACTTAGCCTTATGCCCAACTTTGAGATTCAAACATAAAACTATGAGAAGTGGTGTATAAGAATATATAAAAAAAAATGGAGAAGATGGATATTTCTTTATTTTGATAAAACGATTGATTGTGTATCCATGGCTGTACCTTTTTATTCCTTTGATATTTTTCTTTTCTCCTTTGACAATACTGATTCTTGGACCATTTGAAGAAACCTCTCTTCTCCTTTTAAGGTGAGATTTTCTAACTACCCGAGTAGTTAGGGTTTTCTTTCTCTCTTGAAATTTCCATACAAGTTTCTTCTTGAAACATTCCCTTTAATCAATTCCTCATTAATTTCTCATTAATGAATTCACATCATTAATACAACTATATTGAAAGTGGTTCCCTCTCCTTTTTTAATAAAAGTTTTAAATAAACTTTTATTTTAACAATTTAATTATTTTCCCATTAAAATAAGACGACTGTAATTTAATTTTATAAAAGTGAAAACCAAAATTTTAACCATGTATACCAACTTCTGATGTTCTCTTCATCATCTCATATTTCCAATGATACAAAGTTTGTGCAAATCCATCACCCGAATCTCAAGATATGAGTTCGTGAAGTTGAGTTGTCATGCACGCCCATTAAAAATGAAATTGAATGATATTTTAATTTCGAAGAAAAATGTATCAACTTTCAACACTTGAAACCTATACCACCATCTTCTACGTTGAAATACATTTCCAACGGTATAACGTTTACGCAATTCCGACACTTGAAGCTCAAAATATAGCCTTTGCAAGATCGTGACTCGACCACTATCGATCAAGTTTGATTGGTAAATGTGGACCCTTGATTTAATTTCGACCTCCTTTGTTGAATTTCGACTTTTCTTCATTATTATTATCCCACATGTATAAGAACAAATGAGTCTTAGTGGTATGTAATGTTAAGTGTAACATACACTTGACAGGAAATAAAGAAGAGAGGAGACTATGGAGCTTGGAGGATTCGTCCCTTGGAAAATTGTTGAATATAATAATAATTTTGCATGCTTAGTCAACCACCAATATTCCTAGTCAGCAATGATGAGTCACCCAACCAAATGTTGCCACATGTCATCACTCAGTAGGATAACAATATGCGAATAATAATCTGCCATATGTCATCCAATAAAATCATGCTATGTGTCACATTTTGTATGATGCCATGTGTCTCCATTAATTTGTTGACACGTGGCACCATCCATTTAACTGCCATGTGTCTCCATTAATTAGTTTCCATGTGGCATCATCCATTTAAATGCTATGTGTCACTTGGAGATGTTCCTCATAGAGCTTAGGATAGGAAAAATATTATTAAAATAATATGGTAGGTTCACGTTACATGAATGTAGAGGTAGGTGAGGAAATCACTGTAGAGCCGCGATAATACATAGTAAGAGATGAGTGTAAAATATTCTAAGTGTAGGTGAAGTGGAGAGGTAAATAGTAGTAAAATGAAGTTGTAAAATGTTCTAAGTCTTTAGAATTGGTGGGACAAACTTGCATATAACATATGAAATAAGTATTATGAACCCTCGCCAACCCGTGAACCCACATTAACTCATATATTTGGGTAAGTGTTGGAGGAGTTGCATAGTAAAGAGTAGTAAAAAGAGTTGTGTGCATTACGAAAATGGCTGAAGTCAAAGTGCATTGTGAGGGTAGTGGAGATAAAACATACTCTTAAGAAATATCACCAACCTGCCAACCCGCGGTAAGCCATAGTAAATAAGACTAAGTCTGGAAGTATATAATGGATAATGTGAAATATATGGGAAAGAAAAATAATTACGTGAAATTTGGGAAAACAAAAAGGGGGAAATGAAAGAAATGGAAAAATGGGATAATGAAAATGGAAAGCAAAATAAAAAGAAATGGGAAAATAAAGGAAAAGGGAAATGAAAGTGAACATGGAAAGGAAAAAGGAAAAAAGTTTAAGTGTGGAAAAAGGTAATGGGAATATGAAAGTAATGAGATAATGGGAAAAATGACTAAGTGTAAAATGAGAGAATGATTAGAGGTGAAGGAAAAGGGGAGGATAGAACATGTTACTTAGAACATTTTTCATATTTCTTCTTGTAATACCTCCATTGGACTTCTGGACAGAAGTATGTGTATCTTGGTCATGGAGACTCGGATTTTGATTCCGTGAAATGCACAACGAAGATGATACCGATGGATATGCAATGAACATATAATAGTTAAAAAATATTCATATTCCAATATCATTTTTTTTTATTAATCCAAGAGCGGGAAAATATATATGACCAAATTTTGGTCAACAACTGGCTCCAACTGTGGAATAGTGACCCCTTGTGGGTTACTGAGAACATAGGAATATTAAGACCAACTGCCTCCTCCATTGGGCTATGGAGTCATATTGAAAATTGAATCTTGTAATTTGATGCAGGAGCATCGTAAGCAGTCAAGTGAGCGTGGAGGCGAAGGACAGCTGGAAAGCGCAACACGTGTTTTTTTCACATTTTGAAATGTTTCGAAAGTTTAAGGGAGAGGATATTAATGTAATAGTAGAAAGATGGCGTACTTGCATTTATATCTTGGAGGTTGTAAATAGATCTTGAATGATTGCTCTCATCTGTAAAATATTAAGGCATTTAAGCCCAGTTAATGAAAGTAGGTAGGTTTGAATTAATAGATTAGACAGTTTAGAGAGTAGGAGGGAAAAACGGATATAGACACCCTCATTCTTGTAGATTGGTTGTATTATTAGCATAATAAATAAGAGGAGAGAGATGTAGTAGAGAGTTGTAGAGAAGAACCCATGTACAGAAGCTTTGAATTAATATATGGAGTTCGAATCAGACTCATGGTGTTATGATGTTTTCTGTGTATACATGTTGAATGGTATGCTTACAGTTGTTTATTCTCTCTGTTTATGCCTTTGTTGTTATTCTGTGTTGAATGTATGATTTCATGCTAAGTATATGAAGTCTGAGAGAGAGAGAATGAGTTTCAATTGTTTTTCTTCCTGAGTGAGAGTTCCTGCAAGGAGTGCGTTGACAAAGGTTCAGAGTTTATCTCTGAAAGCTCAGGAGGGATACCGTTGTTCTCATTCCAACAGAAGTGCGAGTGAAGCACAGAAGCCTTGCAAGGTGTGTGCAGGCTGGTTGAAATCTTAGAACTTATCAACCAAAAGGGGAGAGTTGAAGGACTGTTGTTGCAGAGAGTGCACAGAGTCGAGAGGTCGAATACCCAGGAGTATTCGAAAGGTTTCCGCAAGGAGTGCGTGTAGAAGTTCTTCAAGGCTTGAGTTTGTAAGTGAAATCTCAGGAGGGATAATACCTTTGAACACTTCAAAGGAGGACGGAGGTCGAACTACTTCAAAGGGAGACGATCAGCAGAAGTAAAGTTCATAAGGAAGAACCTTGGTTTATTTCGCAGAAGTTGTCCAGGAGCAACGAACGATTGGAATTCTCCATGGAGAAATTGTGACACCACAAGGACCGTAGGATCCAGAGAAGTTGCAGGGTGGTTAGAGGCAGGTGAACTCATCACTCTAGGATCCAGAATCAATGAGGACCGTTAATCGTGATTTGCACAAGACGTCAGATCATTTCGGCATTTCGGGGATCCTGACGACAAGGAGTTGAGTGCAGTGGAATGAAAGTCCCGAAGTCACGAGTCGCGACAGGAATTAGAGTGGAATTTCGAGATTTCGGCACTTCAGGAGCTCAGGGTTTGAGATGAGTCAGTTTCAACTGTAGGAGTTGCGAAGGGGCGAGAGCCGAGAGCTCGTGTGAATGCGTGGCACATCTGTCAAGTGGGGACCGCAAGGGTGATAGGTGGTGTGTACTCGCACATCGAGGGGTCAACCCATAGTTATCGCATCGCATCTCAGGATTTCGCAAAGGAGGAGAATCAAGGCTCTACACTCCAACTCGTGAGGTTGCGAGTTGCGAGAAGTGTGAAGGGGAAGTTAGACTATCGCTGACTATCGCATTTCAGAATTTCGTAGGAACAAGAGCACGAGAGCTCAACGATTGCGAAAGACACTTGTGCCAGGGCCAATTGTGTTCATGTGGAGGTGAAGCTCATACCTTGTGTCTGTTCTCATAAGGGTGTTTCAGAAGGACCTGTGGATCGATTCGTTGAAGGTTCCAATAGGAATCCGAAAGAGCCACTTCAGCTCAAGGATATTTGAACGATCCTGTGAGTGGATCTCGGCCTGCGGGTTGGGGGTCTGCGTCATAATTATTCTTCTTTCATGGAGTTATCTTCAAACTTCAATATAAACTTCCTTATTATGCAAGACTAAACTGAAGAAACAAAATATGTACATACATGATCTACCTACCCTAACTTAATTGAAATAAAGGGGAACCTTAGGTATAGGTAGATTTACAATGGATCTATTTGAGCATGCAATTGACCTTTGAAATGGGCTTCAACAGTAAGAAAAATATTTGGGTTGCTACCAATAAATCAGGAGCATGACCAAAATGTACCACAATGAGATCGAGCAATGTGTGCAGAAGACTTGTTTTCGTTGGCAGGATGAAAATACTTTCGAACTAATATTCAATATAATCTACTCTTGGCTTTCCCAGAGTGCTTCTATCTTCAATCAAATGAGAAATTTATTTCTTGAAAACATTGTCTTTTTCTTCTTTTTCCACATTCAAGATTATTGTTTCATTGGCGATGTCTTGGAAATTTTCTTCTTCTATGCAATGACTATCTTCTTTATTCTCAAAATTGTTTTCTTCCACCAATTCTTCTTTATTTTGGATAAATTATTATTGCATATTTGGTGGAGACTCTTTAATTTCTTCCTCACATGGAGTATATGAGATGCTGATATCCTTTTCTTGGTCTTTGAAATTCTTTCCTTCATTCTCAGCAACAAGATTTGATTCAGAAAAGTCTTGTAGTTTTTCATGATGTTCTTCTTTTGAATCATTCATTTCATATTTTTGTGTCCATGTGGGAGAGGGTGGGTGGGAAACAACATTTAAAACATAAAAAAAAGCATATGAATGCATCTTTGGGTTGAACATTTCTGCAAATGAATATTCTAACACATCCCACCTAGTAATGGAGTTAGGAAATAATGAACTATATCATTCAAGAGCATTGTCTCATAGAGTTTGTAGGAATAATCTACATGTAACATTGTTTCTAGTGAGGTTGAAATCATAACATGTACCTTTAAAATCAATCAAGTGTTTCTCTGTATCTTCTGAAGCATCCTGAAAGAATGTAGAAAGAATTTAAACAAGAATATTTGGCATTTGAAAGTCTATTTCTGGTAGATTTAAAGGGGTACTATGAAATCGCCTCCTTTGAGTGTTTCTCCCTTTTGTCGAATCTTGCAAAGATATTGATGGGATTGATTAAGAATATAAAGAAGCATTATGACATGAATGAAACCCTTCATTTTGAATTTTTTCAATGGAGTTTCCAGGGAGTTCATTCCCCTGAATCTTTGGTGCTCTCGTTTCTTTTTGAAATCACAAAAAATGTGGGCCATGCTTAAAATAAACAACAATTTTCTTGAATCTTCTTCTATAAACTTTGAGCCATGGATATTTCTGGTTCCTCAAACATCTTGAAAATAAATTTTTCCCGAGTATGGTAGCCAAAAATGTTGACTCTTGAATCCGCCAGGACCAAAACGACAACCTCATGAGGGCATTATTCCCCCTTCGTTTTTAGAAAGGTGGCTCTCCTCTTTGGATAAAAGATATATCTTTGAATATCTTGGAGTAGGGAGAGTGCTATACAAAAAACCCCAAATATTTATTGCTTGGATTTAAATGAAAATAATTATTAAATAACCCAATCTGATCTTTATGTGCAGCAAAAGTATTTTTACAATAGGAAAATATTGAAGGAGGGCTTCAACATCAGAATTAAATTGTGATCAACATCACACACAATCTTATTAATAATATATAAATATATCCATATATTCTTCATAGGAGAGAATGATTTGATCATTTCAAAGAATTTTAACAGAGTACTTCAATCAATATCAAAAGATAATTTGATAGGTCGACCTCAAATACCTCATACTTAAAACACAAAGTTACAAGATACAGTCAAGATAAACCTCGAAGAAATTCTTTGTGGAGTTTTATTCATGAAATATTTTCTTCATTACAAAAGATTTGAAAACCATGTATGTGGCTTCAATTACTCCATTATTATATAAGAAAAAATATTAGAAGAATATAATAAGAACACTCAACAACTCAACCTTATGCCCAACTATGAGATTCAAGCATAAAACTATGAGAAGTGGTGTTAAAGAATATATAAAAAAAAATGGAGAAGATGGAGATTTCTTTCTTTTGATCAGAAGCTTGATTGTGTATCCATGGCTATACCTTCTTCTTCCTCTGATCTTCTTCCCTTCTCCTTTGAAAATACTAATTCTTGGACCATTTGAAGAAGCCTCTCTTCTCCTTTTAAGATGAGTTTTTCTAACTACCTGAGTAGCTAGGGTTTTCTTTCTCTCTTGAAATTCCCGTACAAGTTTCTTATTGAAAAATTCCCTTTAATCAATGCCTCATTAATTCATCATTAATGAATTCACATAATTAATACAAGTATATTGAAAGTGGTTCCCTCTCATTTTTTAATAAAAGTTTTAAATAAACTTTTATTTTCACAATTTAATTAATTTCCCATTAAAATAGGACGACTGTAGTTTAATTTTATGGAAGTGATTTTTTTTTCTTTAACCATGTAAACCACTTTTTATTTTCTATTCATTGTCTTGTCTTTCCAACGATAAAAAATTGTTGTAAATCCATCGCCTGGATCTCAAGATATGAGCTCATGAAATTGAGTTGTCATGCAGTCCCATTAAAAATGAAATTGACTGATATTTTAATTTATGAGAAAAATATATAAACTTTCATCACTTGAAACCTGTACCACCATCTTCTACGTAGAAATAAATTTCCAACGACATAAATTTTGCGCGATTCCGACACCCGGAGTTCAAGATATAGCCTTTGCAAGATCGTAACTCAACCATCGTCGATCAAGTTTGATTGGTAAATGTGGACCTTTGATTTAATTTCGACCTCCTTTGTTGAATTTCAACTCTTCTTCATTATTCGTATACCACATGTACGAGAATAAAAGAGTCTTAGTGGTATGTAATGTTAAGTGTAACATACACTTGACAAGAAATAAAGAAGAGAGGAGACTATGGAGCTTGGAGGATTCGACCCTTGGAAAATTGTTGAATATAATAATAATTTTGCATGCCTAGTCAACCACCAATATTCCTAGTCAAGAATGATGAGTCACCCAACAAATGTTTCCACATGTCATCACTCGGTAGGCCAACAGTCTGCCAATAAGAATCTGCCATATGTCATCCTACAAAATCATGCCATGTGTCACTTTTTGTATGCTGCCATGTGTCTCCATTAATTAGTTTCCATGTGGCACCATCCATTTAATTGCCATGTGTTACTTGGAGATGTTCCTCATACAAATTAGGATAGGAAACTATTATTAAAATAATATGGCGGTTTCGTGGGTTTACGTGAATGCAGAGGTAGGTGAGGAAATCACCACGAACCCGCCGTAATACATAGTAAGAAATGAGTGTGAAAAATTCTAAGTGTAGGTGAAGTGGAGAGGAGAGGTAAATAGTAGTTAAAAGAAGTTCTAAAATGTTCTAAGTCTTGAAAATCAACCGGATGGACTTGCATATAACATATGAAATAAGTATTATTAACCCTCATCAACCCGCGAACCCGTGAACCCACGGTAACTCATATATTTGGCTAAGTGTTGGAGGAGTTGCATAGTAAAGAGTAGTAAAAAGAGTTGTGTGCATTATGAAGGTGGAGGAAGTCAAAGTGCATTGTGAGGGTAGATAAAACATACTCTTAAGACATAAAATGAGATAATGAGTAGAGGTGAAGGGAAAGGGGAGGAGAGAACATGTCACTTAGAACATTTTTCATATTTCTTCTTGTAATACCTCCATTGAACTTCTGGACATAAGTATGTGTAAATTGGTCATGAAGAAACGGATTTTGATCCGCAAAATGCATGGAGAAGTTGATACTGATGGCTATGCAATGAACATATAATAGTTCAAAAATATTCATCTTCCAATATCATTTTTTTTTTTATTAATCCAAGAACGAGAAAATATAGATGACCAAATTTTGGTCAACAACTCGCTTCAACTGCGGGATAGTGACCCCTACGGGTTACTAAGAACACCAAAATCTTAAGACCAACTTCCTTCTCCATTGGGCTATGGAGTCATCTTCAAAATGAACTCTTGTAATTCTTGTTCTTTCATGTATTTATCTTCAAAATTCAATATAACTTCCTTATTATGCAAGACTGAACTTAAGAAATAAAATATGTGCATACATGATCTACCTACCCTAACTTACTTGAAAGAAAGGGGAACCTTAGGTATATTCATATTTCCAATGGAGCCATTCGAGCATCCAATTGAACTTTGAAATGGGCTCTAGTAGTAAGAAAAAGATTGGGGTTGCTACCAATAAATCATGAGCATGCCCAAAATGTACCACATTGGGATTGAGAAATGTGTGCAAAAGTCTTGTTTTCATTGGCGGGATGAAAATACTTTTGAACCAATATTCAATATAATCTACTCTTGGCTCCCCCAGAGTGTTGCTATCTTCAATCAAATGAGAAATTTCTTTCTTGAAAACATTCTCTTTTTCTTCTTTTTCCACATTCAATATTATTGTTTCATTGACGATGTCTTGGCAATGTTCTTCTATGCAATGACTATCTTATTTATTCTCATTTTTTTTTCTTCCACAAATTCTTCTTTATTTTGGATAAATTTGTCTTGCATATTTGGTGGGGACTCTTTAATTTCTTCCTCATATGGAGTATATGAGATGCTGATATCCTTTTCTTGGTCTTTGAAATTCTTGCCTTTATTCTCAACAACAAGATTTGATTCATAAAAGTCTTGCAGTGTTTCACGATGTTCTTCTTTTGAATCATTCATTTCATATTTTTGTGTCCATGTGGGAGAGGGTGGGTGGGCAACAACATTTAAAACATCAACAAAAACATATGAATGCACATTTGGGATGAACTTTTCTACAAATGAATCTTCTAACACATCCCAACTAGTAATGGATTTAGGCATTAATGAACTATACCATTCAAGAGCATCCTCTCGTAGAGTTTGTAGGAATAATCTACATGTAATATTGTCTTCAGTGAGGTTGAAATAATAACATGTACCTTTAAAATTAATCAAGTGTTTCTATTCATCTTCTGAAGCATCCCCAAAGAATGTAGAACAAATTTCAACAAGAATATTGGGCATTTGAAAGTCTATTTCTGGTAGATTTAAAAGGGTATTATGAAATCGCCTCCTTCTTTGAATATTTCTCCCTTTTGTCCAATCTTGAAAATCCATTGATGAGATTGTCAAAGAATATAAAGAAGCATTATGACATGAATGAAACCCTTCATTTTGAATTTCTCAATGGAGTTTCCAGGGATTTCATTCCCCTAAATCTTTGGTGCTTCTCATTTCTTTTTGAAATCACAAAAAAGGTGAGCCATGCTTAAAATAAGAAAAAAAATTCTTGAATATTCTTCTGGAAAATTTGAGCCATGGAGACTTCTGGTTCCTCAAAAATCTTGAAAATAAATTGTTCCCCAGTATGGTTGCCAAAAATGTTGACGCTTGAATCCATCAGGACCGAAACGACAACCTCATGAGGGAATTAGTCCCCCTTCGTTTTTAGAGAGGTGGTTATCCTCTTTGGATAAAAGATATATATTTTAATATATTGGATTAGGGAGAGTGCTAGACAAAAAACCCTATTGATTATTTGGGTTGATTGTCATTGATGTCAACCCTTGAAGAAAGTCTTGTAGCGAATTTCGGTAGCACAAAGGTTTGGGTAATGGACCCAAGTTTGTTTGATGTATAATAATATGAGTTTTAATATATTTGAAGGTAAGACTATTCTATATGGGTATTACATGTCATTCCATTTCCAGTGGTATGTGTAACGTCACATAAATCCTAATGGTTAGAGAGTTATGGCCATGTGAAGTTTGAGAACCCTCATGAGTCATCTAGAAGCCCCAAAAGGTCAAAGTAGTCAAAGTGGTTGCAAAGAAGAAATTATTTAAATAACAAAGTGAATTGATGAGTGTAGTATAAGTCAAAGTGGATACAAAAGAAATTATTTAAATAATAAAGTTAACGGAGAAATTACTAAGTGGACAAGTGGTTAGAAGTGGGTTAGCCCTAAAATAATGAAAGTGGGTCAAAGTGGTTGCAAAGAAGAAATTATTTAAATAATAAAGTGAAGTGATGAGTGTACTATAAGTCAAAGTGGATACAAAATAAATTATTTAAATAATAAATTTAATGGAGAAATTACTAAGTGGACAAGTGGGTTAGCCCTAAAATAAGGAAAGTGGTTTAAGATGGTTACAAGGTAACCCCTTCAGGAAGCTACATAAAAGTATAAATGAGAGGCAAGGGTCTCTTATTTTAATCACACTTAAGCATATTGAATATCTACAAGTGATTGAGGTAACCAAAGGATATCTAAGACAAATTTCAGAAGGAAGGTGAAGTAAATAAGGCTGAAATTCAAGGGAGGATAAATTCTTTTGATGATGCTTTCTAAGGTATGTTATTTACAGGTCATCTCACCATTTTTGCAATAAATGTTTTTCTAGAATGACTTAGACCGCAAAATTTGGAGACCATTAAGGAAACATATCCAAATAGCTGTGATAAAAATTTCATCTCGTGGGTTGTTGTATTTTTGGAGTTACACTCCGTGGAAAATAGGGTTTTTGGCTAGTCCTGAAACTAGTCTAAAACAAGTGTTTTGGGTACAAACGTCACAACTTCTTCATAACCGATCCAAATTCAGTAAGACTAAATGTATTATTTAGAGTAAATTTTGTAGTATTCTGTGTAGCATTTTTAGATTCATACAACAAATATTCCATGTGGGGAACGCTCTACAAGTTCGCTCTCTAGAATAATCCATAATTCAACAAGGTATTCCATTTTTGCTATAACTCCTTTTCTGAGAGGTTCAAAGTAGTGAAACATGGATGAATTGCATAAAATACATTGAAGAAAATTTTGTACTATTTTCAGATCTTTATTCATTACAGGTACATTATTATGATTATTTCAAGTTAGGGTTGTTGACTAATCCAAAGTTAGTCATGTGAGACTAAAGTAAAGTTTGATGAAAATGGTAGTCTCTTGTTGTTAAAGTTAAGGAATGTTTGTAGGTATGTGATCATATACACCAGGTCTGTTACAGAGTTACAAATCATATTTGGATGATGAAATTGACGAGATATTTTGGTTGAAGTACATGTTGGGTACATGGTTGAGGTACATGTTGGGTACATGGTTGAGACAAGTAGTTGATGAGTTGACACATACATGAGGTGTATACTTGATGATGTTCATACATCTTGATGAGTCATAGTTTATGTGTATTTGATTCATGATTGGTACATATTTCATGCATGGTTGATGCACTCGTTGATGGTACATGTTGAGGTATAGATTGGTGCATGGTTGATGCACTTGTTTATGGTACAGTTTGATTACAGGTTGTTTGGTACAGGTTGTTATATGTTGTTTGGTTGCAAGTTGATTGGTACAGGTTTACAACAGTATATCTCACAGTGATAGTGTGACAGTGGTTCCATCATTCTACTTCTATGACAAGGAGGTTGGATGGGGAAATGACAGGTGGTTGTAGCCACCTTCCGGTTGTAGCCAAAGAACATAGGGGGGTTGTATCCTCCTTCTGGTTGTAGCCAGAGAATTGGGGAGTTGGAGCTTCCCTCAGTTTGTAGTCCGAGAAACTAGGGGGTTGGAGCCTCCTTCTAGTTGCAGTTGGAAAATAAAGAAAATTGGTGCTTCCAATGAATGTAATTCTCAAAGACATATAAGAAAAATCATTATGTGGTTTTCTCCCACTTTGGGTTTTCACATAAAAACACTTGTGTACTGAGTATGATTTCTCATTTGTTCATTGTTTATTTACTCTACAACTAGTGGATGATAATGCTACATTGGTATAACACTTTCATTTTATGGTTAAAAATGATTAAATTGATCTATTACTGATTCACCCCCCATCTCAGTAATACAACAAACCCCAAATATTTATTGCTTGGATTTAAATGAAATTGGTTCTCAAATAACCCAATTTGATCTTTATGTGCAACAAAAATCTTTTTACAATAGGAAAATATTGAAGGATGACTTTAACATCAGAATTAAAATTGTGATCAGCATCACACAATCTTATTAATAATATATAAGTAAATCCATATCTTCTTACCCATGTAAACCACTTCTGATGTTCTCTTCATTGTGTCAACTTTCCAACGATATAAATTTTGTTCAAATCCATCGCCCGGATCTCAAGATATGAGCTCATAAAGTTGAGTTGTCATGCAGGCCCATTAAAAATGAACTTGAATGATATTTTAATTTCTGAGAAAAAATTATCAATTTTCAACCCTTTAAACTTATACTACCATCTTCTACATTGAAATATCTTTCCAGCGGTATAAAGTTTGCACGATTCCGACACTCAGAGCTCAAGATATAGGCTTTGCAAGATCGTGACTTAGCCACCGTCGATCAAGTTTGATTGGTAAATGTGGACCCTTGATTTAATTTCGACCTCCTTTGTTGAATTTTGAATTTTCTTCATTATTCTTATCCCACATGTACAAGAACAAAAGATTCTTAGTGGTACACAATGTTAAGTGTAATATACACTTGACAAGAAATTAAGAAGAGATGAGACTATGGAGCTTGGAGGATTTGGCCCTTGGAAAATTGTTGAATATAATAATAATTTTGCATGCCCATTCAACCACCAATATGCCCAGTCAGAAATGATGAGTCACCCAACCAAAGTTTTTCACATGTCATCACTCAGTAGGCCAACAGTCTGCCAATATGAATCTTCCATATGTCATCCAATAAAATTACGCCATGTGTCACTTTTTGTATGTTGCCACGTGTCTCCATTAATTAGTTTCCATGTGGCACCATCCATTTAACTGCCATGTGTCACTTGCAAATGTTCCTCATAGAACTTAGGATAGGAAAAATATTATTAAAATAGTATGGAGGGTTCGCGGGTTTATGTGAATGCAGAGGTAGGTGAGGAAATCACTGCAAACTCATGAACCCGCTGTAACTCATATATTTGGCTAAGTGTTGGAGAAGTTGCATAGTAAAGAGCAGTAAAAAGAGTTGTTGCATTATGAAGGTTGCATAAGTCAAAGTGCATTGTGATGGTAGCGGAGATAAACCATACTCTTAAGAAATATCACCAACTCTCCAACCCGTGGTAAACCATAGTAAATAAGACTAAGTCTGGAAAGTATATAATGGATCACATGAAATGTGGAAAATATGAAATATATAAGAAATAAAAGGAATTACATGAAGTTTGGGAAAATAAAAAGGGGAAAATGAAAGAATTGGAAAAATGGGATAATGAAAATGGAAAGGAAAATAAAAATAAATGGGAAAATAAAGGAAAAGGGAAATGAAAGTAAATGTGGAAAGGAAAAAGGAAAAAAGGTTAAGTGTGGAAAAAAAGTAATGGGAATATGAAAGTAATGAGATAATGCGAAAAATGACTAAGTATAAAATGAGAGAATGAGTAGAGGTGAAGGGAAAGGGGAGGAGAGAACATGTCACTTAGAAAAAATTTCATATTTCTTCTTGTAATACCTCCATTGGACTTTTGGACATAAGTATGCATATCTTGGTCATGGAGACTAAGATTTTGATTCCGTGAAATGCATGAAGAAGATGATACCGATGTCTACGCAATGAACATATAATAGTTCAAAAATATTCATTTTCCAATATCATTTTTTTATTAATCCAAGAGCGAGAAAATATAGATGACCAAATTTTGGTCAACATGGCTATAGAAAACCAACTAGGTGTCTATGCTCAACCTTGACCTTTTGACACTCCAAACATTTGGAAATATACTCAATAACTTATTTCTTCATTCTTGGCCAATAATATTGGATTTTGACATCTGCAATAATTTTCTGATACCCTGGGTGCCTAACATAAGGTACATTATGCATTTCTCTAAATATCATATTTTTCAATTCTTGAGAATTTGGTACATAAATTCTTCCTCTATACATGAGAATTTCATAATTTCCCAGCTTGTAGTTTTCAATTTTCAGCTGCAAAATACCTTGTTGTAATTTTGTTATTATTTCCATGTATTTCAAATATGAATTTGTAGCCTCTGAGATTCTTTCTTTCAAATCTGATTGGTACATGCTAATGGCTATATAATGAAACTCATGCACTCTTCTGCTGAGTGCGTCAACCACCTTGTTCTCTTTCCATTTGATATGCTTTATATCAAAGTCATATTCACTGAGAAATTCTAACCACCTGCTTTGTCTGGCATTTAGAGTTGGTTGTTCAAATAAATATTTCAGACCATGATGGTTTGTTCTCAACTCGAACCTTTTCCCCATGAGGTAGTGCCTCCACATCTTCAATGCGTGCACTATGGTTGCCAACTCCAAATCATGAATAACATAGTTCCTTTCATTCTCCTTCAACTTCCTTGTTTCATAACATACAACATATTCATTTTGACTGAGGACTCCACCAAGTCCTTCTTTACATGCATCAATGCATACAATGAAGTATTCATTTGGATACAAATCCTTAGTATTGGAGCACTGGTTAATAAATGCTTCAAGTGTTGGAAACTCTTTTCACACTCCAATGTCCATCGAAACTTCACTCCCTTCTTTTGCAAGGAAGTGATTAGGTGTGCAATTTTTGAGAATCCTTCAATAAATCTTCTGTAGTAGCCCACAAGACCCATGAATAATCAGACCTCTGTCACATTCTTTGGTGCTGATAGTCCTCTAATGGCCTCAATATTTTCAGTATCCATTGCTATCCCTTCCTTTGATATGATATGGCCCAAATAGTGAATTTTCTTATGATAAAATGGGCACTTGCTCGATTTGGCATACAATTGATGCTCCCTTAATACCTGTAGTACCATCCTCAAGTGTTGTTCATGATCTTCCTCCAACTTAGACTATATAATAATTTCATCCAAAAAGACAATGACAAACTTATCTAAGTATTCTATGAAAATACCATTCATTAAATACATGAAGACAACTGGTGCGTTTGATAACCCAAATGGCACCACTGTGAACTCATAATTCCCATACCTTGTTCTAAAACAAGTCTTGTTGATGTCTTCTTCTTTAATTCTTACCTGATGATAACCTAACCTTAGATCAATCTTGGAGAATATTTTTGCATTCTTCAACTGATCAAAGAGGTCATCGATCCTTGGCAAAGGATACTTATTCTTTACAGTTACCTTGTTCAATTTCCTGAAATCAATACAAATTCTCAATGTTCCATCCTTCTTCTCCACAAATAATATTGGAGAACCCCAAGGTGACACACTTGGGCATATATACCCCTTCTTTAGAATCTCTTCAAGTTGCATTTGCAACTCCTTTAATTCTGGTGTACTCATCCTGTAAGGGGTCTTGGATATCGGAGCTGCTCTAGGCATCATATTGATGGAGAATTCAATATCTCTTTTAGGGGGTAATCATGGTATTTCTTTAAATGCATCCTCAATCTCTCTTAGGAATGAATACTCTTCAATATTTGACACCCTATCTTTAGGTGTCTCTTCCATATGAGATGCAAATATTTGACACCCTTTCCTGTAACTTTTCTTTAGCTGCAATGCTGATATTTCTCTGATAGTTATTTTCCTGGGAATTCCCTGTACTGTCCTTAAGTTCCCTTCTCCATCCCAACAAGTAAATTCCTTATTATATCAATATAGGATATAATAGTGTTGGTCCAACCAATCCATACCAATTAGACAATCATAGGAACCTAAAAGAAATATGTTTAAATCTTCCCTGGTGCTCAGTCCATTCATGTCCATTGGACACGACTTAACCATATCATTAACTTTTCTTTTGGATCTGATAGCCAACTTCACCAACCAATATTTTCCATGTTTGATTCTTGACAAATGAAATATTTCCACCATCTTAGGATCTATATAACTATGACTAGCTCCTGAATCAATTAAAATAGCAATGGTTTGGTTGTTGAGCTTACCTTCCACTTCAATCATATGTGACTGAAACTCTGCTTGCTTGTTGTCTAGGGATGCATAGATCATAGGTATACTTTTTCCCATGTCCTCCACTATTTCATCTTGTTGTACATTATGAAAATTCCTCACCTTTTCACCTCTGTGGGGACAACCCCAACATTGAATGGGTGACTGCCTTGGACTTTGCCCCCCTGTCTCAATCATTTTAGGTTCTCTAGAAGTTGGTTGTCTCTGGGGAGAATTTTTGAAGAATGCTGGCTTATTCCCCTTCTTCCTCTATTCCATCTTGTATTTCTTCTTGTCTTCCCAATCTTTTTGGAAAGTTGGTTTTCCTTTATTTTGATCATATAGGCATTTAGATCGCCTTATGGTCTTATCCAATGTTTTGGGATCATCATATTGTATCTTGTCATTTATGAATGATGACATCCCACTCAAATAGTTCTGAATATTAACTGTCTCATCCTTGATGAAAGAAACATACTTTAGCAGTTCTAAAAAACTTCCTTCATATTTATCTATGGTCATACTCCCAAGCTTGAATTCAAAGAACTCCTTCATTTTCTTGTCATAATATCTCTTATTCAAGTATTTCTTTTGAAAATACTTCTTGAATTTCTTCCAAGTAACATTTTTCTCTTTAATGTGTTGCACCTGCACAAATTTGTCTCACCACATGGATGCATTTCCCTTGAGCTCATAGATGGAAATTCTTCCTTCTGCGTGCGAAGAGTAATTATGTAATTGAAAATATCTTCTCATGTCTAGAAGCCATGTCTCTTCATCTTCATCATTGTTTTTCTCGCCATCAAATGTAGGAGGTTTGATTTTGTTCATTTCTCCTTGTAGATCATCCACCCAAACCTCTTCTTATGCTTCCTAACAGGGGATGGAATTGAGATACTGGGTGCTGTCCTATTAGAATTCCTTGGGGAGTGATGGTGATTTCTGCTAACACTTCTTATTCTTCCTTTGTCATCAGGGGGCCCGTGACTTCCTGATTTGCTTGAGTCAATCTCCTTATCCAACCTTTTTTCTATTCTTTCCAATCTCTGCATTAACTTTATGTTGAAGTCCTCATGTTGCTCCTTGGCTTTCATAAGCCTTTCATTATCATCTTTATGACTTCAAACATCCTTTTGAAAAATTTTAATGGTCTCTACCAAGTTCATACTTTCTTCCTTTCCTTCTCCATGTCCATTTGAGTTTGTACCTTCATTACCCATATGGACATCCATCCCTCTGATCTCATATTCATGGTTGTAAGCCCCTTGTATATATTTCATCCCTCTACACTTTGTACTGATCCTGTTATGATCTAACAACTGTTAACTCTGCAAAATGTGTAGCCAACAGAACTTGTTAGGAAGATTGATTTAACAAATTCAGGAAATTATCCTCAATTCTGGTTCCATAATGCATCCAAATTCTTTCTTCTGTTTTTCCTGAAAATTGCCTACCCAGGTCAATTTTTTGAGTGAGTAGTTATTTTATAATATTCAATACCTTTCCAATGCCTGCTTCCATGCTCAATTATGATTCTTGAGAAGAAGGTTATGGATATTTGAAAATTGTCCTTCCTGGGAGGTAATCCATGTACAATTGTTGTTCTTCTTCAGAGCCGAATTAGATCTTGGACCCGTGATGGTTCCTATAAAAAATTACATGAGCCCTCTTTACTCCTTTAGGTGTAGGTCTGTACAAATCAGAACCCTGCGAACTACTTCTTTTAGCCCATTTCTACCTTAAAGAAAATAAAAAATTTGGGTGCTAGACCTTGTTCTTCGATGAAAAAATCATATGATCGCAAGCTAGGACCCTATGCTTAGCCACAAGGTGCTATTCAGATATCTGGGACTTTGGAGCTTCGAAACTTTGGGCTTCAGAAGTTATTACAACAATTCACCTTAACTCTCCCGAACACCGAACTGGAGAAATCTTGGAGAGGCTCTTCGGAGCATCGTTACTCCGGTGCTCTGGAGCTTCAGACTTCAAAGGTTCTTACAATGTCACACCTTAATTCCCCCAAATGTCAAATTTATGAAATTCCAGGGTATCATTAGCAACTCCATACCAGGGGGTGATACGTGGAAAAATTATGGAGATGACACGTGGCCCAATCGATGGGTGACACATGTCAAGTTCCAATTGGGACAAAATATCTATGAAAATAATTAATAAGGATGACACGTGGCACACATAATATGGTTCCACGTCACCCTAGGTGATGTCAACATGCCACGTCAATTAAACTCTCCTAGACTTTGAGACTCCTGGCTTTAGAGGATTTCACACCAACACACTTTAGAACATCTAAACATCGAACTGGCGAACTCTCAAAATGTTGCTTTACAGAGCTTCACTACTTCAGTGCTTCAGATCTTTAGAATTCCTAAGTTTCTTCCTCTATAAACTTCAAAACTCTTGAACGTCGAATTTCCGAACATACGCTATTTAGAGCTTCGAAACTTCGTGCTTCGAAGGTTTCTTCTACAACACACTTCAAAACTCCCAAACGTCGAGTTTCCAAACTCCCAAATAAGTGCTCCTTGGAGCTTCACGACTCCAATGATCAGGGACTTCAAAACTCTGGGATTCGAAGAACTTCCAAACATAACACTATAAAAATCCCGAATGACGAACTTCCAAATACTTGCTAATCTGTGGACATGTGTCCCCAAACACAAAAGGCCTGGATTGACTCCAGACATTGGGACTTCGGGGAAATATCCACTCTGCACAACCACAACCAAATTCTCCTGGAGTGATGAATTTTTGAACCACTCGGGGATCCAACGACCCTCCTTCTCCATATGATCTATGGTGTATATTCACTTTGGGACTTCGAAGCTTCAAGGCTTTGCCTCCTTTTCAACAATGACTTAAAAACTTCCGAAGCAGTGAAGTCTAAAGGACTTGAGTATTCAACCGCCATGCTCCTTCTCCAAATCCGATGGCTGTGAAGGATTCGGTCTCCTCCGGAAAAAATCTCTCCCATTCTCCTTCTCACAAAGAGATTTCTCTTCTTTTGGGGACTTAAAGAAGTCTCCTGTGCATTTCTTGCACTTCAAATTCGAACCAGTCCAGGTCAAAATTTACTTGAATAAAATATTAATTACGAATATCTCACCACTTGGCCAATTTCCTCGAACTTCCAATAATTTAACAACATAAATTGAGACTTTTCCCAACTTCACGCAATTGAATCAATTCGACTTGCTCGGCCCATCGAGGCTCAATGTTGCAAACTGGAGCTATGATACCATATTGCAACATACCAAGCCTTATACCCCTGGGTCATGCCACTTAAAACAATAATTTCATATGTGTGTGTATATATATATAAATTTAAGCAGACAAATATATTATGCAAATACATAGATTCATGCAGAAATAACAATAAAAATATACATGCAACATACACAGGAAAAACCCATAAACACATGTATAAATAAAAAACATGTAAATTAACGCACAATTGATACTTATCTTTGATATAATACCACCAATTACGTGCAAACCTTCCACGATCTTCCCATACTTAGACCACGCTGCTCATAACTCTCATTAGTGGGTTAGCCCCAAGATGGGACTAAACTCCACCCAGGTAAAGGGATTTCTAACCAGGATGATGCTACACAAATAATAGGAAGTATTTCATCCGAGGTGCCAACTAAAACTAACATCCTATAGCCTCTCAATCCCCACATGTCTGTCCCACCCTGAGAATTGTGCCCCTTCTCTGCTCAACAATCCTTCAACTATCCCACTTCCCTTCTAAGGCTTCAACAACAGGTCGAACAAGAAGTCTCAGAGAACTGTAGTTGTATTTGGGTTCCCTTAGAAAATCTATTCCTATCAATTCTCTCACCTGTAGAGAGTTTCTCATGGGCCTGACAACCTGCCTCTTCAATCCACGGGCCTAGCAACCCGCCTCTTCAATTCATCTCTTAAGTCAATCAGTTACAGGTTCAAGTGAAGGACACAACAAAATTTGAGTATGGAACAAGTGATGGAAGCAACCAGGTTCAGGAAAGGTACATGGAAAGACAACAAAAACCTATGGGTAAGATACAAATACATTGCTAGTGGAAGGAAGGTTCTGGTGTGATGCTCATAACAAGAAGGGTACGATTCACTGTTGATAACAGTAAAAAGTATGGGGGTATGGATGAAGGAGTGCATGCAGGCTCCAGAGGTAAGACTGATGGAGAGCATGGAGTGAATGGCTGAGTGAGTCCGAAATGGACTAATTTCCCCACATTTATTTGCACATGCCCTTGATGACACATGGCCCTCCAGGAGCTTGTTTTTCTCCACTTGTGTTTCATTTCTCTTTCTCATAAGAACTTATGATATCATAAGTTATATCCATAGCTTAGTATTTTAGGAATAATATTATAATATTACTTTGAATATAAGCCCTCTAGCGTAGCCCCTTTCCTTGGATCCTATCCCCCTCTCTTTCCCTTCCTAGTGGATTTTAGTCCTCCATACTCTTTTATCGTGATTGGTCTACACATAGTGATGTATTTTATTAATGATATGATTGTTTAGATATACAAAAATAGGCTCACTAGCCTTTATCATCTAGGCTCTCCCGCCTAATAATCACATAAGCCTTTTGGACTATAATAACTTGGCTCACCATCCTATAAAACATATTCACATTTACAACTGTGGCTCAGTCTTTGGGTGTTACACAGGAACTTCAACATATGACTGGAAAAAGTTGGATTAGAAGGAGAAGATCACAATTCGACCGTCTCTCAGATTCAATATTACTGAATGTGTTAGAGAAATCTACAACCAAATATTTATGGGATAAGTTGGTGAATTTTTATTAGTCTAATTCCCTAGTAAATAAATTATTCCTGAGAAATAAGCTATATAATCTGAGGATGAGAGATGGAGAGTCGGTGGCAGAGCATTTAAACGCCTTCAATAATATGGTAAGTCAGTTAGTGTCTGTTGAGATTAAAATTTTAGATGAATATAAGTGTACCGATTTATTGTTCTCTTTACCAGACTCGTTGGATAGTATGGTTGTGGCCATAGGTAGTAATACAACTACCTTGAATTTTGATGAAGTGGTATCATCCTTGTTGTCGGAGGAGATGAGATGGAAGAACATGGAAGGATAGAGCACAGATGGATTATTTGCAAGAGGATGCTCCCAGGAAAGAAATAGATCTAAGTCCTCAAGTGGGATATCTAAGCCTAAGGGAATATCTAAGTCTCTTAGAAAGTTTGTAAAGGTATGCTGGAGATGTGGAAAAGAAGGGAACTACAAGAAACATTGTAGATCCAAAGTTGAGAAAAAGAAGGGATCTGGAGAATCTCCTTCTACAAAAGAAAATACCTCCAAGGAAGGAGGGGATGTGTACTTGGATTTTTCAAGCACACATGCAGAACATGAGGCATGGTTGGTTGACTCAGGTGCATCCTTTCATATGAATCCCCATAAGGAGTGGTTCTGTGAATATGAAAGGTATGATGGAGGTAATGTTTTCCTAGGTGATGACTCTACAAAAAAAATCATAGATAGAGGAAAAGTCAAGTTGAGGCTCATAAATGGAAGGATTAGAACACTACCTGGTGTTATGTACATCCTAGGATTGGCCAAAATTTTTATTTCTGTAAGAAAAATGGACGATGCAGGGCTAAAAACAATATTTGAAAAAGAAACCTCCAGGATGGTTCGAGGAGAAATGGTACGGTTGAAGGGATTTCGGTTTGGAACTCTGTATAAGATGCAAGGAAGTACTATTAGTGATGGGTGTAATAGTTTCATTGTTCCTAATATTGGATTTGAAGAAGAAACGAATCCTACAGTATCTGGACAAAAGGTTATGATGTGGCATATCAGAGAGAAGGGTCTTCGACTACTACACAGTAAAGGTATGGTTGAAGGTATGTCTAACTGCTCTCTGGCTTTTAATTTCTATGAACATTGTGTATATGGGAAAAAGAATCGGGTAAGATTCCCCTTGGTACAACAAGGGCAGAAGGAATTTTATAGCTAGTTCATAGTGATTTGTTTGGACCTGTGTTGGTTCCATGATTGGGAAAATATGTGTACTATGTCTCATTTATAGATTACTTTTTAAGGAATACTTGGATATATTTCCTCAGGAAGAAATCTGAATTCTTTGACAGGTTTAAAGAGTTTAAGGCTCTTGTTGAGAATTAAACATAGAAAAGAATTAAGGTGCTGAGGACAGATAATGGTAGAGAGTTATGTGGGAATGAATTTGAAGAATTATGTAATAAGTGTGGTATAGAAAGGCAGAAGACTACTCCATATACACCTCAACAGAATGGAGTTGTAGAAATGATGAACAAGACATTGATGGAAAAAGAAAGGTGCATGCTCAATGGTGTTGGGTTAGGGAAATAATTCTAGGCAAAGGAAGTGGGTATTGCATGTTAGCTGATCAACATATCACCCTCATTAGCGCAGGATGACAAGACTCCATAAGAGGTATGCACTGGTAAGAAACCTTCTCTCACACATATCAAGGTATTTGGCTGTGAGGCCTATGTTCATGTTCCAAAGGAAAACATGAGTAAGATAGATAAGAAGGTTGGAAAGTTTATCTTTATTAGGTATAAAGATGGTCTCAAAGGTTATAAGCTTTGGAACCCAAAAACTAAGAAGGTTTTGTATAGACGAGATGTGGTATTTAGAGAAATTAAGGATGTTGTTAAACATGAAGTCCTACCAAGTAATGAAGAACCAAAGAAAATAGAGTTTTATTTAAAGGATGATGAATCAGACTATACAAAAGAACATGAATCAGAAGAAGAATATCCTCACACTCCAATATTGAGGAGATCGGTTCGAGAAAGAAGAATACTAGAAATGAATACTCCATCTTTTTTCTGTTCAAATTTTTATTTGTCTATTGCTGATGATGATCCTAGAAATGTCAAGGAGGCAGTGGATTCAGAGGATGGAAAGTTCTAGAAAAATGCCATGGATGAAGAAATGGAAACCTTGGATAATAATGAGGCCTAGTATCTAGTGGAGTTTCTGACTGGAATAAATTCCATTGGCAACAAATGGGTATTTAAAAAGAAGTTGAATGCAAGAGGAAAAGTGGAGAAATACAAAGATCGGTTAGTAGAAAAGGGTTATTCCCAGGTTGAGGGAATTGATTTGGGTGATATTTTTTCTCTTGTTGCCAAGTTAACTTCTATAATATTTCTATTATTTGTTTCTTATGCATTTGATTTTGAAGTAGAACATATGGATGTGAATACAACATTCCTACATGGGGATCTGGAAGATGAAATCTATATGAACCACCTAGAAGGATTTGTTGTGAAGGGAAAGAAGGAGATGGTATGCAAGATGAAAAAGTCTATGTATGGTTTAAAACAATCACCAAGGATGTGGTATCAAAATTTTTATACTTATATGTTGAGACTTGGCTTCACAAGAATCAAAGAGGATCATTGTGTGTATTTTAAATTAATTGGTGATCATTTGATTTATTTGGTATTGTATGTGGATGACATGTTGTTGATAGGAAACAACAAGGATATTATCCAGAATGTGAAAACTCAATTGTCCTCTGAATTTGACATGAAGGATATTGGTGCTTCAAATTTCATTTTGGGAATGGAAATGAAAAGAGATCGGAAAAAGAGGAAACTCTGGTTAAATTAGAGAAAATATGTCGAGACAATATTGTAGAGGTTTAATATGCAGGAATGTAAACCAGTCAAGGTCCCTACTTCTATTGGTGTAAAGTTATCTGTGGATCAATGTCCCAAGACATAGGAAGAGGAGGAGGACACGTATCATGTTCCATATGTGAATGCAGTTGATAGTTTGATGTATGCAATGGTGTATACTAGACTGTACATTGCACATGTAGTGAGAGTTTTGAGCAGGCATATGTCAATACCAGGGAAGGAACATCGAAAAATAGTAAAAATGGTTTTCAGGTATTTGCGTGGCATTGCTAGCTATGGATTGTGATACCAAGGAAGACCAGGATTGGATAGAGTGTTGGACATACATGGATTTGTGGATGTATATTGGGTTGGAGATATGGATCGTAGGATATCTACAAGTGGGCATGTGTTTAACCTGTTTGGAGGAGCAATCAGTTGGATGAGCAAAAGATAGGCTGTAGTGGCACTTTCAACTACAAAATCTGAATACATGGCAGCCACTCATGCAAGTAAGGAAGCAATATGGTTACAAATATTTTTTTCAGGTATTGGATTGGTACAACAAGCTATAAGGATAGATTGTGACAGTCAGAGTGCAATTTTTTTTGCAAAGAATATGGCTTATCATTCAAAGAAAAATCATATTGATATTCAATATCACTTTGTGAGAGATGTGGTTGAAGAAAATAAAGTATTGTTGATGAAGGTGGACACTTTGAAGAATGTTTCAGATTCATTAACAAAATTTGTGAGCTAGTTCTCTTGGTGTAGAGGATCCATGGGCATTGCTGCCTTGGATTATTGACTATGTAACTCTGTAACCCCCTATAGGCAAAGAAAACAACAAGTGGGAGAATGTTGGGTATGTGTTATATTCTTTGCACGACTAGATCTATTGTCTGCTATGTTGCGTCGGGCATGTAGGGGGGTTTGAGGGGGGTTTGCAGGGAAACGCCCACGAGAAATTTTTTTTCTTTGGGAAATGTGTCATATTTTTTCCTCATTTTTTGTGTCACCTTAATTTTCATGTCCATTCTTGGGTGGTTTTTCGGCACATGGTTTTTTTCCGATGGTTTTCTATTTCTGGTTAAGGATTTAGGGTTGTTGACTAATCCAGGTCATTGGGTTAGGGTTTTGGATGTCTCTGGCTCCTATATGTATATTGTATTGTAAACAATGTATCACTATGAATGAATATAGAATATGTTGGTTTTCCCGGTTTGGGTTTCCAAGGGAAAAATCTCTGTGTAATGTGTGTATTTTCCATTGTATCTTTTCTGTTCTTTTATTGAAATTATGTGTGTAGTAAAATATTGTACAAGGTTAAAATCTACATTGAATAGGTGGTTGATTCAACCATTCTTGGTATGCTTCTTCTTTGAGTTGTTCTCTCATTGCAGCCTTCTCTCGGGTTGACATTGTTGTGGGGTGCAACAAAAGATGGTAGGTAGGTTGCTCATCATTAGAAGAATCCTAATTTCAAAAATATTGAACATTAATACATTGATGATATTAGTAAGCACAATGCAATAATTTGTTTTTTCAAATTACATTATACCAAACAATTATTACCATTGTTGACCTATGATTGTGATTGAAAGATGGAATGTCACAATTAGAAGGGTAAAGCGGCTGTCCATTTTGATCTACCAATTGTTTACGGTATGTTTCTCCTGATAAGACCTTCCGACGTTTTTGAACCGGTACTAGAATATTTTCTACATCTGAACTTGATTCTGAATCAGGATCCTGCAAATTTGGACACATTTTTATTCAGATTGAAATGGATAAAAAACAATTCAATGAGATAATCGAAACATAAATAAAATAAGTTAAACTCATTGGAGATGGAAAGGGAGAACTCCGCGATGGACTTTGGACAATGTGGAATGTGTTGGAATTTGAAGAATTGAGTATTTGATCATATAATAAGGTTTTCTCCCTGCATTTCAACAAAATTAGCAATAATTTTTTTTGTACATATCTAAAATAAATTTCGAGGACCATACTGCAATATGAGTTTGAATATAGTTTTGAAACCATTTTTTAAGAATAAGGTGACATAAAACGTAAAATGTATACTGAAGTATTGTAAGTCATGTGAATTCATCCTAAAAGATAATTTGAGATGAATATACTATTTTGTGTGCAAATAAAAGTTCAAATAACTTTAAAAGAATCTTGGTGTGCTTGTAAACCAAAAATGCACCGGTGCACATATTAATAATAAGCACCGGTGCATTGAAAAATTAACCACACTGTGTTTTGAGATCTTGTTAATAAAAAAATTATTTGTTATCGGTGCATCAATTAATATGGATACACCAGTGCCTATTGTAATATGAACACATCAGTGTGCCTTACATAAACGCACCGTTGTGCCGAAAAATAAAAACAAAAACTTGATTTTTCTAAACAATTAAAAAAAGAGTGGGAATCAAATTTCATAAATTCATTTAAATACTTAAAAACTATTCACTATTTCATTTTGCAAAAGTTTGCAAGGGAGAGACTTGCAAGAGAGACATACAAAGGAACACTGTGGAGGAGAAGAATACTTTAGAACCGCAATATTATTCAAAATATGAGAATTTGAAGGGTATGGTGATTCACTCTAAACCCTTTTCATAAAGTTTTTTTAATATTAAGAAGGTATTCAATATTTTCATTATTTTGCCAAAATTTACATGAGACAGATTTGGAAGAGAGACATACCGGGGAGCACTGTGGAACAAAAGAATACTTTGGAACAACAAAAATATTTAGAAAATCAGGATTTGAAGGGCATTGCGATTCACTCAAAACCCTACATAGTAAAAAATTTAAATTTTACTATTGATTTTGATAATAATTTTTTTTACAAATTGTATTCCTATTTGGATTTTAATTAAAATTAAGAACAAAAAAAAAGAAAAATTCATACTTACCTTAAACCCTTGTTTTTTTTTGCTTACGTGAATGAAAAACTTCACCCTAGGGTTTAAATCCCTCTATCACTTTAGAATTAAGGATTTTCGTTTTAGGCATTTTAGATCTAATGGGTTTGTTTTTCAATATATAAGTGTTTGGCATGTGATCCAAAGGGAGAAATTATTGCATCTAATCCCAAATGCAGTCGATCCTCTGACTTTTTTTTTTAATTTTTTAAAATTGTTTGCGATTTGATTTTTTTTTAAAATGTTTTTTGATTTTTTGGTGCGCCATTTCGACAAAAACACACGAGAGGAGCACTGATAAAGCCAAAATTATTATTATTATTTTATTTTTTATTTATTTTTAAATATGGTGCATAAAAAAATATATCGCTGATGTTTTCTCATCTAAACAACATAGAAAATGTTGTCACATAATTTTTTTAAATTTTTTTTCTCATCGGTGTGTAATTTTTCTATTGTTTTTTTTTATGAATGTTTACTTTTTTTTTCTATGTTTTTGTTTTCTACTGTAGTTATTGTGATGTCTTATATATATATATATATATATATATATATATATATATATATATATATATATATATATATATATATATATATATATATATATATATATATATATATATATATATATATATATATATATATATATCGAACTGTTGTAATTCACAATTTAAAATAAAATTAAACTATTCAATGCATTTTGTTGTATGGAATGCACCAGTGCGTTTTATGTAATAAACAGACCGGTTACAACGATTTTTTTTCGCTAAAAATTATGTGATTTATTTATAAAATATATTTGATAATTTTTGTATTGAATGGTATATGTTGTATATTGATAAAACTATGAGTGAGAAGAGTTCAAATAAGAAAAGTTATGGTTGACACAATGATGACACATCCGAAAAAACAAAAAAAGGCAGGTTCTATGTAAATTCTATACAAAATTAATATGGTTGAGCTATATGTAAGTTTAACTAATATGTATTGGTTAGTGTGTGTCATGAAGGGACACAAAATGAGGAAGCTTGATAAGAGTATTTATGATCTAAGTTTAGAAGAGAGTAAAATCTTGATGGAACAATTGCAGAGGTATGAATCAGGTGAATAAAAAAATATTATTCAATATGATTTTTTTTTGAATTTTCATTAATAATATACTTACGAATATTAGATGTCATGTTTAAAACAATCTATTAATTCACATATGTTTAATGTTCTATAGGCACCAAAAACGAGGGAACAAAATGTCATCATAACAAAACAAAATTAATTAATATAGAAGATGTAAATGATGATGAATTGGTCCTTAGCTCATCTAGAGTGGTGTTGGAGATTAATCAAAGGGGGAATTTTTTTTACAGAACTATTATAGATATAGTGGAACAAACGTATAGACATACTTTCCACTTACAATATAGAAATAAATCCAACGATTTCAAGAACTAGGTTATATTTAAACTACAAGAAGTATTTCTAGAGCAATGGTCAATGAACCCTGTCAGACTTGCAATAGCAAAAACATACAACAACAAAAAAGAATCATTCAAAAAGTAATATTTCTAAAAACACTTTTTTAGAATATATATATATATATATATATATATATATATATATATATATATATATTACAAAGTATTCATTTTTGTTTTTATAAATAAAAAGTTTTAATTCCTCAAAAATATGTTGTAATCATACATAACGAAGCTATGTCTAGAGGTCTTCCACCTGTTCTGCCAAACAAGTGGAAACCATAACAACTGGGGACCTTTTGTTCTAGGTGTTTCATGACAAAACAACCACCACTTGTTCACCAAAAATTTGGAAACAGGAACATGTGGCAGGGGAATGTAGTGTTTGAACTGTCTGAACTTGCAGAGAGAATCCTGAACATGAGTATGGACAATCCACTATATCTTTGCAAAAAAATGTATAGAGATGAAATGAAAGGACTAAGCATCAAAATACCTAGTGAAACTTGTGTCAGCCTGAGTTCCACCATGAGGAGTGAAGACATATAGTTGCACGTAGGTCTGGAACCATTGCTGGCTTTGTGAGATTGAGAGTGCTCCATACATAATGTCAAGTCAGTTGCTGAGAAATGTATGCATGTGGAGTTGTTCTTGCATATCCCTGTGCAACTCGAAGATGAGATCTAAATGCTCTATAACAAGGTGACAAGTGGAGTGTGGGTCTCGATGGGGTGCTAATGAGGGTGGTGGAGGCTCTATTGTGTAGTTGGTCGACATAATCTCTTCCTAAATTATTCAAGTCGCCCAGTCCGAGGTGCTTGTTGCAGCAGGGACAGAGTGACTGGTGCAAAGAAGGTCATGGGGGTCTGGGACTATGTAGAGGAGGGATTCTAGCGGAACCATAATTGGCTCTTCCAGAATCTACTCCTCTACAATGGCCATTGGAGGCATATTTTTCTCCCCATCTCGAAAAATCAGAGAGGTCAAAGAAGCCTGGGTGAGCCTGCAAATTTGACGTTGCCTAGAAGAATAGTTGTACCAGGAAGGCCCTATCTTAGTCTTACCACACTCCTGTGGCATGGAGGTGAGGAAAAACTAGACTGTAAGCGGCTTGAGAAATTGCAGAGTGGGGAAAATGACAGGAGAAAAGCCAAAATGCAATAGCTCAACCGAGTGGGAGAAACCGTAACATAACCAGAGGAAGTGGAGGGGCACCAAGGGAGATGAAATGACCTTGCGCATGCCTCCCATACCCATCATCATCCACCAACTATGGTGCACTGAAGGCACCACTAAACCTGCATGAGGGAGATATCGAACCTTCTTTGAAGCGCATTGAATGCTACCCTCCATATGAGAACTAGGCTTGAGGGTGATGATAGGATCCTTTAATACTAGGCTCTGCATGCTATCGACGTGGCACCCCATTTGGGGCAAAGTATTCATTTATTAATATATCAATTTTGTGATATTTAGTTTTCATATATCAATATAAAAATACTTTACTGTCATGTTATTTTTTTAGGAAAATTATGAAAATTCCAAAGGACCAATGAGATGATATCCGAAATATGCCAGTATGAATGTCCAAAATAGTGTACAAGGAGATGGTCAAAGAAGTGGACACAATTGCATCACAAGAGGAGCTATCTCAACAACAACGTACTTCAAATGTATGGAATCATTGAATTTTTCTATTAGGTACAAAAAATTAATTTATCATTAAATATTAATTTTCAAATATTCTCTTACAGAAAAGAAAAGAAAATGGAACTCATTCTGCACATAAAAATGGACGACAATGAAGAAAAGGGTTGATAGCAAAGTTTGTGAGTAATTGTTATTTCCTTATAACAACTTAAGTTTTTTCTTTTGTATATTTTAAGTTTTTTTACAACAACCATCCTTGAATGTTTTCAAACAGGTGCTAACATACAAAGAAGAGTCATAAGAAAAATTGATTGACATTGGGGTAATTAAGGGTTGTGATTATATGCTGGCATATCAAAAATTAATTGTGGAATTTGTAAGTATAAACTATGTTGTTTTACTTCTATCATTTTATAATTAATGAAACAAAAATAATACTTTGTATTAAATCTATGATTTATTATGGGGTATAAAACTTGTAGGAAACAAAGTATGGAGCTGAGCCAACATAAAAATTGTTGAAACGAGGCCTGAGATTTGATTTTCAACATATGTGTATGGTTCATGAGTCAATTCTTGCTTTGGAGGTACCTCACTTTTCAATTTAAATTCATGTATATTATTTATTTCAATTTTCATTATTGTCACCAATGTAGATAGACTCATTACAATTTATTTTTATGTTTGTAGATGGAACTTGAAGAAGAAGAAAACAATCGAGGAAATAAACCAAACATTCAACAAAATAACCCAAGGCATGGAAGTAGCTCGAGCACTAACAACATTTACAATGAAGAATGATGACCAATATATTTAGATATCAATGGAAGCTGCAATTGTGTTTTTTGAGATAATTTTCAGTGAAAATAAGACATTTTTGTATGACAACGACCCTCTTATTCATATAATTGTTTATTCTCTTGCATTGTCCAATGTCACTGTGAAATGCTACATCACTCATTAAATATATGGATGACTAAATATTATAATGAAGAGATGCAAAATCTGATGATATAAAAAATTAATCCAAAGATCATATCCAAATTCACTAATCAAAATATATGATATATGTAATTTTTTTGATAAATAATGGAAATAAAAAATAACAATAATTGCACTATCATAGGTCAATTTTTCTCGGTGTATTTTAATTATTAATCTCATAGACATGTTTAATATTAAAACTCACTGATGTGTTTCATATGAAATACACATCGATGCTTTTATGTAATCAATTAGCACTAGTTTCAATATTTAATTAATACCAAAATATTATATTAAAAAATTGGTCTTTGGTGCGTTAAGCTTATACAAAGAACCGATGCTTTTGTGTTATTAATAAGCACAGATGCTTTAGGATTATTAATAAGCACCGGTGTGTTTCTGTTATTAATATGCACCGATGTTATTGTGTTATTAATAAGCACCGACGTTTGTTTCTTACTAAAACACACTGACACTTTCTATTTTTAATGCATCGGGGTCGGGGGGGTTTCCAGGTAACACACCGGTGCATATTATTTTATACATAGGTGCCTTCTTATTAATAACACACCAATGTGTTCTAAGCAGAAATCCCTAGTGTGTTTTATTGTTAAATCCCCGGTGCTTATAAGACAAACGCCCCAGTGCTTAAATATTTTACTGCCCCGGTGCTTGCATATTTTACTGCCCCGGTGCTTGAATTTAAGTGTACAACACTGGTATGGTACGTGCATGTACGCACATGTGCTTGTTCCTCATACAAACACATTGATTTGTAAACATCCTCTAAAACCTCTGGCCGCCCATATATTTTTAGTTATAATCAAGTTCCATTATAATATCCACAAAAACATCCGCTATCGAAAACAAATGTTGTAGCAGAGTTTTTTTGACAATTTTTGCCAATTTTTTAATAGTAGAAACCTCCTCTATAACCTTCGCTAAAAGGTCTTTTCCTTGTAGTGTAGGATAAAATATTTTGTAATATTAGGATTTTCGAAGACTGGTGCATAATTGATTGCATTTTTAATTTATACAAACATTTTTTCAGTAATATCATTCTAGGAAAAATATCGATCTTGTTTTAACAAATTGTTAATAGGTTTCACCATTCAGCAAAATCTATATCTTTTGACAGAATTGATCTTACCCATGAATGATTGAATTATATTTTGGAAGCCAGAGATTGAATATTTTGAATGGAAATAACTCTCTTCTTATCAATACTTATGCATGAATATGATACAATATGTCCAAGTTTTCATGCAGTGACACCGAAAATGGATTTTGTAAGATTTAATGACACACCAAATTTTCTGAAATGAAGGAAAACTTGTCTAAGATGATTGAAATGATCTTCAAAGATATTAGAATATATAGTTAAGTCATCAAAGATAAATTTGAATAATTTTACCGATCATATCATTAAAAGATATTTTCATAGCTCGGAGGAAGGTAGCACATGTATTGATCAAGCCAAAAGGAATACGCTCTATAAGAAAAGGTTCCCAATGTGTAGTGAAAGTAGTTTTATATTTTTCAACTCTCTTGATGTATATTTTATTATACCCTAAGAAACCGTCAAGAAGTGACATCATTTGAGATCCTAGTACTTGCTGTAAAATTAATTTCATATCAAGAAGAGGAAATTGTCTTTAATACTTTCCCCATTCAAGGCATGAAAATCAATGCATAATCTAATATATCCATTCTTTTTCTATACCAGGACAATATTTGATACCCATTCTAAATATTTAACAAGGAAAATTATGTGAGTAGTTAAGAGCTTCTCACTCTCTTTTCTAATAGTTTTTTCCAGTGCATGATTTATTAGTATTTGTCTTTGTCTTACTGCCTTTGCTTCTTCTTTAATAGGATTTATTTGTTTTATTACACTTGGATCAAAACCACACAAATATTCATATGACCATGCAAAGACATCCCAAAATTGAAAGGAGAGATCCATGAACTTGTGTTTCTCTTGTTCCAAACATTGAGCTCCAATTTTTAGAATATTTGGATCTTCTTGAGTCCCAATGTTCACAAGAATAGTCTTCCTATTTTTATTTTTGAATCCTCCTCTATGATTTTAATTTAATTTCTTACATCACTAGATGAGAATGATATTTCCAAGGGGTTAATCCCTTAGGAAATTTGTTATCTTCCAAGGATATGATCTCTTTGTTTTTCAAGGACTCATTCTGCAAGAAGGCACATGTTCTTTCATCATCAGAGAAAACTTGCCAAGATTCAGTGGTGTCTAGAAAATGAGGATGATATAGAGACATAAAAGTACAATCTAGTCTTTTAGGGAGTAATTTCATTGTAGGGATAGCTACAAAAAAATCCAACCTATCTACCATTGAATTTGATCTCTCCTAATATGAGTAATATTGAAAGACAAAGATTAGAAATAAGTTTCCAAATTTCTTGCGTATATATCTTTAAAATATTATTGGATGGGGTATAAATTCTATTAACCAAATTAAGGATAAGCTCTTAATCCCCAAATATAGAAAGACGATAACAACCTAAAGTAAAAGAATTTTTTGTTCCAAGCACTAAGGATTCAAACTCTGTCACATTATTGGTACATGCAAACTATAGCTTGTAAGAAAAATTATGAATTTTTCCTATAGGTGAGTAAATTACTATACTAACTCCATTTCCTTCACTAGAATATGCACCATAAAAATGCATATGCCACATACTATCTTCAGGATCATGAGACTGTGTAACAAAATTAACATCTTCTACTAAAAATATAGAATATACACCGATATCTTCTTCAATAAAATTTACATGTGGTTGATGCACTCTTTCACTATATGGTAATATTGATGAAGAACAATAGTATGCTTTCCATTTTTAGGAAGTGGCATGTGTGTTCCATCCAATGACATGTATCCACTAGTTAAATATTGACAATCTCTTCCTAAAATAATAGAGTAATTACTAACTGGCATATCAATGACTTGTATATTGCAAGTGGTCCTAATTTCAAGATGCACACACAACTTAAAATTTGCATCTTTAATTTCACCAATTGTATCCTATTGTTGACTTTTATATGATAACATACTTTTTGAATTTTCATTGGTGCATGAAAGACCTAATTCTTCCATAATTATTTAAGACATAACATTGGGACCAAATCCCCCAATCAACCAGCCAACAATGTGCAATTTTATCCATAATCTTCATTGAAACATAAAAAGGAGGATTTTTTACAGGGTTCCTAGGATTATATACACCTAACTTATTTACATACAATTCTTATTCATCTTGTTCTTTAGTCAAACTGGAAACAATAAAAGTATTACCTTCCATAAAAATAGATTAGATGCTTTTGTTGTTCAGGAATAGTTACCATATCCAATAAAGAAGCATCTACTTTAATGTTAGTCAATTATTTCAAAATATTATACTTTGATGAAGAATATGAGGTTGGAATTACCTCAGGATTCTGAGTACCCCTTGCGGCTTGAGAATAATTTTTATGAGAGGATATACTTGGGGGAAACATGTTTTTTTTAGGACCACCTTTGTTCTTGTTATGATAGGATTTATTTCGAGTATCAATCATTATTATATCCTCTTTAGGATCCCAATCTAGAGTAGCAATTGTAGTATCTGATATTTTCCCAAAAATATGTTCTCTTGCGTTCCTTCTCACTTCACAAGTATTTTCATCATGATTTTCCTCACAAAAATTACACCATGCCCTTGAGAGTATTTCTTTAGGTTGAAAAATGTAAGGTTGATTTCTCAAGGCAGCTTGTGTGGAGGTTTCTATAGAGGTAGAAGAAGAACCATTTCTCTCAAAAGAAATCATCCTATTTCTCATGTCATGTACAAGAAACAATACAATTGATATATCAGTTTGCTTAATGTGATGTTCAACAACGAGATCTGTTCTGGTCAACTGTTCTTCAAATTCCAAACAAGTTTGCAGTGTTGATCCTAGATTGTTAGAATTTTTCTCTTCTAATCTGACGATAAGAAGATGGTGATGCATTGTAATAATGCATCAAATAAGCTTGATTATGAGTTCATATAATTTATGGGATATGATTATAAAATTTAGTGAAACATAAATTAAAGGATTTGATCGTTTCAACTTTGTTATAAACAAGATTGTTACAATTTCTCAACGAATTTGTTGGACTTTTGGGTTGTCCATAAGTGGATTTAAATCAATAAGATATCTCAACCCAAGTTGAAAATACTTTAGGAAGTAGTTCAAATAAATATGTAGTAGCATTCCCTTCCAAAGAGTTTACTAATAATCTCATACATGTATCATTACCATTTTCCCCTATATTATAACATGCATTAGAAAATGAAACTAGATGTTCATTATTAGATATAGTTCCACTGCTAGACAATTTGGGAAAATGATCTTTAAATTTGGGAAGAGGATTGGTTGCTAGATTTAGATTCAAAGGATATGATACATGCCAAGGATTAGTGTTATCATCTTATTTGAATTACAATAAACCATACTATTTGATTACCTTTGCAGGATTTTTTGTAGATTGGACATGATTGAAGTGGTTGTACATGCTTCCAATAAGAGATGAGGAAGAAGCCTGTGAGGAAGTAGGTATTGTTAGTGGTACCAAAACCACCATAAGAAGTCATTGTGATCTTCTTAGGAGAGAAGGTTTTTGATGAATTTGTATCCTTAGTCTCAGGATTAGATAGAGATCATCAAATCTTTGGATAAAGGTTTTTGCAACATGGCCTTCCTTCTTCCAATTTCAAGTAAAGGATCAAATTCAGGTATTTCACCTCTCATTCGTTGCAATACATGAGATTGAGTGGTCATAAGACAACCTTATAAAAATAAGGGTGATTATGAGATTTCCTTTGAATGTCATATATTTTCTCTTGAATCTCTATATCACGAGAACTGACTTCCCAAGAGTGTTCAAGTTGTTCATTGGAAAGGAAAGTTTCTAATATGAAATCAAATAGGCATGAAGTAATACTTCTTTGATTAGGAAATTTAGTCTTGTTTTTGGTTATTGATGGGTAGGAAAAGTCATTAAAAAAAGAAATTAACCACATAATTAAAAAAAAAAAAGTATTCCCCAGTTTGGTCGCTAAATAAATGTTGATGAAACAAATAGTGATCCTCCTTACTCATACATTTTCAAATATCATTAGACTAGGTGAGATAGGTGTGATTATTACCCTGGTTAATAGCTTGTCAAAATCTTAATCAGCCCTCAAGAAATATGATTCTTGGATCTCTCTCTCTCTCTCTCTCTCTCTCTCTCTCTCTCTCTCTCT
>ML792191.1:84952-166050 GCA_009831015.1 Picea engelmannii
GTTAAATAATTTATTTCCTCTTTACAATTTAAAACCACGGATTTTAATTAAATTATTCCTCTCTTCATTTTACCCTCTAAATTTAAGAAGATTAAAATTATTACTTAAGTGGGTTTTAGTTTATATCTTTATTTTTATTTTTTTTAGGGTCTTTTTCTGAAGGCTTAACAAAATTTTACCCTAGAGAAGTTTTAGACTTAGGTTTAGATTCTGAACTGGGCGACAATTATTTAGGGAAGTCGTTTTAAGAATTTATTAAGGTGTTAAATGTCTTGGGGCCATCTAGGTTTGTTCCTTCCTCAACATCAATGTGACGTGCCCTTTAGGATGCACCACGTGCTCCAAGGGTGCCACTCGTCTCGGTTGTTTCTTTTGCGCGACGTGCCCTTCAGGATGCACCACATGCTCCAAGGGTGCCACTCGCTAACTTGTGTTTCTTTCGCGCGACGTGCCCTTCAGGATGCACCACGTGCTCCAAGGGTGCCACTCGCTAACTTGTGTTTCTTTCGCGCGACGTGCCCTTCAGGATGCACCACGTGCTCCAAGGGTGCCACTCACCAACTTGACTGATTGGTAGACATCTATAACCCCTGGAGTCAACACTCTGCCAGGTGAACTTGTGGGAGACTAAGGGCTCTAAGGAATAAGGCCCCCGCCTTATTGCGCACCCCTTAGAATCATCGTGAGCGACTTTCACAGTCTGCCCTCATGACATCGTGGATCCTCTCGAACTAGGTAATCATTAACCTACAGTTCGAGCCACGACGAGAGTGCTAGTAGGCTGTGGCAGGGATGTTGTCCACACCTCTCCCTCAACCTCTCTGGTAATTGTGTGTGGCCCCTTTACTCCATACATGAGTCTGGTCGGCAAGCTATCGTTAGCCTACATCATCAACAATCGTGTCAGAACATGTCGACATCATATCATCAAATCAATGAAATATCACAGTAAATAAATCAACCCAAAAAGCACACTCCCTGACTCAATCCAGAGTCCAAGGGGTCCCATCGATGCCCCTGCATCCTCAAGGTCCAAAACCCTGCACACTCAATAAAATTGAGTCAAAAGCACTTGTCTATATCAAAGCAGTAAAACATCAGGTCATCTATCATATCGCATCATAATCAAGGATAAATGTTTTCTTATCATAAAAGTCCAGATCACTTGTGAGCAAGTGTCCTCAAAGAATAAGTTTTCTCAGTGCACCAAAGTGGGATGTTACATAAAGGGGGATTGAAAATCCATTGTGCAATGTCAGAAGGAGGATTCATTGTATTGTTATCCTATCCATAATTCACAGGTTGAATAGGAGGCTTGGGAAAGTCCATGATATTGGGGTGAAGTTGAAAATGTGCACTAGGGGGATTTGGAGGTTGAGATAAAATAGGTTGTCCATCAAGGTTTATATTTAACCATATTGCACCATTTGGTTAAACTCATCTAAATCTGCATCAAAATGTATAGAAAATATAATCTTCTTATGCCTTCCTTGTTACCAAAACACATTTGACATTCTTCCTTTTCTTTCTTTGTTACCTCTATTACCCCCTTTGTTACTCCCTCTACTAAAGAATCTCATCTAATTATCATTGTCATTTATATACTTCCAAAATATTTAAAATATAGTTCAAAACACAACATAATAAACATTCATTACACAAGTTATTAAATATGGTTTTGAATAAAACATGGTAAATCAAGTATAAAAGGGAAAAATGAAACAAAAATAATATATAAAAAAGAAGAAAAATCCAAAACTCATTGATCACCAATCTTTTTCACTTCCAATTTCCTTATATCTAAAATCCTCTTGAATGCCTCTTAAATGCTTCTCTATACATGAACAATTCAATATATATTTTAATACATGAGGGTAAATATGGAAATTGAAATAATGTGTGGTTGGGACATATGATAGAGGGATAATGCTTATGAAAAATATAATAATCATGTAGGAAACAATGTGCAAATTGTACACCTGAAAATAATATATAACTTAAACTCAACCATTATTCTGCTATGTGCCTTTTTAAAACTTAAAACCAATGCAAATACCAACCATCAACATAAATTATTATTACTAACCAGTGTCAATTGAAACATCCATGACATACCAAATATCCATATTGTTGTATGAATAAACTAACACTGTCATATAATGGCCAATATCATTTTCCGTGGAATATGTTCTCCATAAATGTATCAACGTCAAAAAAAAAAAAAAAGGCCACGGAGGGGGTGATGCATTTTGTTTTTTTGAATTTTGTTTTGTTTTGAATTTTTTTGAATTTTATTTTTATTTCCAAGGTTACAGTTTTAATAATTTTCATATTTTTCTTAATGTTTATGTCCTATATATATAATTTTGTTCTAGTTATTAATTTAGTTGTTTTGTTATTTTTATGTTTTAACTTTTACTTAGGTTGATTTTTAATTTTTTATAAAAAATATTGTATTTTCATGTTTTTTTTTTTCATTTTATTGGTTTTAATTTTAGTGTTTTAAGAGTTGTTTTGTATTTTTATTTTTATTTTTTAAATTTGATTTTACTTCGTTTTATTTTATTTTATTTTTTTTAATAAAAAAAATTGTTATATATATATATATATATATATAAAAGAAACATGTGTTTTTTTTCTTTAAAACAATTTGTTTATGGATGTTTTTTTTCATTATTTTGGACTTATATAAATTATTAAAAATACTAAAATTAATTAATAAATAAATTATTAAGTAATAAGACTCTTAGATTTAGGAGTTGATTTTCAATGTTTTATTTGAGTTCCTGCCCATGGTCAAGGTCGTAGTTTCAATTAGGTAATAGTTTTAACTCTAGAAAAAGTAGTGTTACTCTAGTAGTATCATTTTTCGATTAGAGTGTCAATTTCAGGGTTATGTCCATGTTATTGTAAAGTTCCCCCTACGGACAGGTGAAACCCCCCTTTGGACCAAGACCCCCCTTTGATCCAAAGATAGAAGAAAACAAATGGACACTAACTTCCCTTTCGACCTATTTAAACAATCAAAGTAAGAGGAAAGAGATGGATGACATACATTTTTACGATGGTTGTCCTCACCACTCCAGCCTTTGACCTTGTTGACCAAGCTCCTAGGCGCAAAATAGGACCTGCAATGAACAAAAAATAATCTTATTTCTTCTACTCTATATTGTTAGGTGACAATAGATCTATATATGATGAATCTCACAACAATAGATATGTATGAGACAATGACACAAAATATGAAGGGAATAGTCCAAGTTATATATTAATGGAAAGCCATAGTGAAGCAATTATAGTCCAACGTTGACATCGTAGCAGCTCCTCCATCATGAAGTATTTTAGGAAATGGTTTTCACCTTGGAATGCACTCATTATATAGGAGTTTGGAGGCTTAACCATCATGAAGTATTTTAGGAAATGGTTGAGTATTTTTCTCCATAAGTTGAGATTGAGTTTACTTAATATGGAGCCACAAGATATGACTCGAATATTTGACCTCATATTCTCGGAACTAACCCTTAGAATAAGGTGGGATAGATATAACTCTCTCTAACCACTTCAACTCTCCCTCAACACTTATCATAGAGCATTGACAACACTCCCTAAACATGGGCAGGGGAGCGTTGACAAGGGATCAATGCTTCCTATACATGGACCGGGGAGCATTGACCTTCAAAAATGGTCAAAATATCAAGGTAAAAGGAATTGTTACGACCTTCTCATAATGAGTTTTACTCCTCCACATTGACTAGGGATTATGACAAATTTTCTTCCATGGTGTCAAAGTCATGACACTTAATAAAGTGCAAGCAACACTTAGTAAGGTGCAAACAACACTTGATAAAGTGCATGCAACACCTAGTAAGGTTCATACACCACTTGATAACGTGCATGTGGCACTTGATAAAGTACATGTGACACTTAGTAAGGTGCATACAACACTTGATAACGTGCAAGCGACACTTATTAAGGTGAATACGACACTTACAACAATTAAGTGTGACATTTAGGTTTGTAATAGATTCCCCCTAAAGTGTGAGGTCGGAGGAGAAACTGATGGCCGAAAATCTTTACAAAAATATTAATGCAAGGGTGTTGGAGTAGGAGAGAGTCTGGCGGAAGCTACAAACAAACATCAAACAATATATATGTATCATCCCCGAGGCATAAATACCTATGATCAGAATAAAGTTACTCAAAGCATGGTCATCGACCAATACACTACGAATCCATGAAAGTATTGACTAAGGATATGGCCACTAAACATACATCATGAATCCATACCTCCATGACTCAATAAGGTCATAGCCATGAAAGAATACACAATAGATATACAATATGACAAAAACATAGCCACATACCAATACAAAGTGGATCTATGTGACATCATATACATCGATGAGATTTCCAATACGATGGTTATACTGGAATCTACTGCATACTCAAATGATATCCAACATAGCTTGGGAAAATAATATAACAGGGTGAGCGCCCAACCTAGGGTCTTCATCTCAATCTCAAAATAATACAATTCTAGCCATTTGAATATATGTCTTGATGTCGAACATGGTAGAAACCACTTGACTATCAATCATTAATGTATATCGTTAACAAGTGCGAGGGAAATCACTAATGATGACAATGACTCCCAAGGTACCCTAGTACATTCCAGTGAATGTGAATAGATTAGAGGACAATTGTGTAAACCTACTATCGAAGGCGAGGAAACCTACCATTGAGGCATGCAGGCTCCAAGGTACTAACTGGTTTCTAAGTTTAATTCTAGGATAATGTGTTGAATTCATCAGGAACAAAATAATCGAATGAGGGCCATGATGTGTCCCCCATTATTGACATGAAATAGACACCAGAAAGTGATGTAAGATGGTGGATTAAATGAGTATGGACTGACATGAGGATGAAAGATGGTAATACTACAGAATGGTTGTTTTGAGGTGAAACTTCCCTTGAACATTGTGAGGCATGACAAATGACTTTGCAGCATTGACTCGACTGAGAGATAGACCAAAACATAGTGTGATTATCACTGGGGAAATATTTGGGAGAGTTGAAGGAGTGTGACAACTCATAGGATTGGTATGACTCAGAGAAAAGAAGATTACCCAAATTTAAGATGAGATGAAAATAGGTTCCATGTTCAAGTGTGACAACAAACAAATTCCATAATTATTTCCAAAACTTGACCCACTTCCTTCAAATTTCCCCCCACCATGGATGGCAAGTACCTCTTTGTTTTTTTAACGAGCTTGAGGAGGATAACAAATGCTCAGTATAGCTCATCTTTTATGAGTTCCTCATCACATGTTTAACGAACCTGAAGAAGGAGGAGTTTGGTCCCGAATGGGTCCTTCAATGCATAATTTTATGATCCCAAAGAAGGAAATCTCGGTGGTATTTTCATGTTTAGAGAGTCTAAAAAGATCTTAAAGATGACTCCAAGGATGTTCTTTTTCATAAATTTAGTCCCCGAAGCCCAAAAAAGTGTAAAACAATACAAGGGAGAACTCTTCTAGTTATGATTGACTAAAGTGTTCCTTTTTCATAATTATTCCATCCAATCCAAAAAAGGGTTAAATGTATACCGAATAGATGCCCTTTCAAACCTTTTAACGATTGTGAAAGGAAACAATCTCACTTGAAAATCTTTTCATGTTTAGGGAGTCTGGAAAGAGTTTAAAGGAGACTCCAAAGAGTTATGTTTTCATACAGTTTTTACGAGCCCAAAAAAGTGATAAAATATGCTCGGTTGTACTCCAAAGAGTTCCCTTTTTATATAGTTTTTACGATCCCAAAAAAGTGATAAAAATATGCTCGGTTGTCTGCTTCATTTTTTAATGAGATTGACACAGAAATCAAACTGTGCTCGAGGTTAACTATCTTTTGGGTGGATTGTTTGCTGATTTTGGTGACTATAATTTTATGTTGTATATATGTTTTCTAAAGATATTAGGCTGTTATAAAAATTTCTGAAAACACTACATAACATCCCTCTATTCACCATCAAAGTCTTGCTTTAATAATTGGAAGTTTAACTAGTCATTGCTAGCTTTGTTTCCAACATATTGTAATTGATTTTGGTAAATAAGTTTGCAGATATTATATCATTTGTTATTGATATATATATTTCCATACTGCTACAATTTGGGACAACAAGTTTCCTTTTTGAATCCCCTTTGGTTTTGAGTCATCTATCACTACATATTGTCTTGTTATGGGCATGGCTAACTTTGTTTTGTAGGTCATCATCTTTGGAAACAAATTACCCTCTCATGAGACTCTTTCCCAAGATTCATCTCGACATTTAACCTTGACCTATAGGGGCATATTTCATATCTTACCACTTTCCATCTCAATCCCCCTAAGGTCACCCGCGATTCCCCCCTTGTGATGATTTCATCATCACTAAAGTGAGGGAAATGTTTATCTAAGGTGTTTGTGGATAAATAATCCCATAGTTGTCACACCTTTGTGGTTTGGGTTGGGATTTTCCAAAGATACAATCTATGCAATAACAAGAGGAAAACGGCTAGCACTATCTCTTGGATGTTTGTTTCTTGGAAATTGTGGTGGAATATTCTTGATAAGTAAGGGTTTTTCATGTTATCTCCTGGATTACGTAATAAATTTCTTCAATTGTATGTTTTTCTTATTGATTTAAAGTTTAATTTTTCAAAAACCTTGGAGGAGTATAAGGGCATACACCCTCCATTAATATCTATCTTTGTTTTCATTGAAAAAACTATTTTGCAAAGGTTTCTACAAGGCGTAAAAGTGCTTACACCCTTGTAGATTTACCTTGATAAGGTTTGTTTCCTCTAGGGAGTAAATGACTTACAACCCTAGACAAGTAATAAACCATAGCTCATAAACAAGGGACTCCATAACCAAATACATAAGGCACTAATCTTTTGCATTGGAGATTGAATATTACGCATTAGTAAACATGATATCAAGGATATTGAATTGCTTAAATTTGGAATTTAATTTTACATTATTTAAGCTATATTGTTCCCTAAAAGCGTCTTGATTAGCCAAGTGATTTATTTTCTGTAATAAAATTTAAGCTATAGTCAACAGGGTTGCAAAAAACTCATCCTTTTTTATTCTTTTACTCACTCTTCTACCGTTGAAATTCACTTGTAAGCCTTGGTAATTGTTCTATTGGCTAATACTTATTGTTTAGGTGGTTTACTTGCTGACTTTAGTGGCTAGAAATCGTTATTACATATTTTTTTTCTACATACATAAGGTTGTTACATATCTGGTTGATAACACTTAGTAACAACCCTCTAATTGTTATCAAAGTCTTGCTTTAATCATTGGAAATTTATCTACTTGTTGCTATCTTTATTTACAACACCTTGCACTTGATTTTGATGGTTAATTTTTCAGTTGTCATAACTTATTTATTGTTGATATATATCTCCATACTACTGCAATTTTTGGACAACAAGGTTTCTTGTTTATTTCCCATTGGTTTTGAGGCTTTATTTGCCATATATTGTCTTGCTTTGGGTAGGTCTAACATTGTTTTATAGGTACATGACCTTGGCTGATCAGAATCTGGATCAGGGGTCAAAATTTAGCCCCAAAATTAAAGTGTCTAGAATTCCCTCAAAACAAATGAGTGCGTAGCTCTCGTTGTCACAAACCCAACACACTTCGAACGGGGTCAAACGAACATCGGATGAGTGAGATATCACGATCTGTTCGATTTGCCAAACAGGCAAAAACAAATTGTTGACTGTACAGTCTGTACAATCTGTACAGATGACGTGGCAGGGGTCATATAGCTGATGTGGCATGATCGTATGCTGAGGTGGCAGTTGATGATGTGGCAATCGTTTATTGGCATATTTGGGTGAGCAGATTTCTGACAAGTGGTATCATTGTGGCAAATGGTATGGTGCCACGTGGTCCAGGAGTGGGCTGCCACGTGGCACCCCACGTTTTAGTTTATGGTGTGTAAAAGTATGGAGTCCATGGGGATCGAACCCCGAAACTCCCTCGATGATGGAGTGCCTTTGCAAATGTTGGGCTACCAATAGCCCACAACATGTTCCTTGTTAAATATATGGTTACATATGTATTTAAAGTTACGTTATGGTATAGGTTGGGCGCGTCCGGGTTGGGGCTTAGCCCCAGCCCCCGATTTCAATGCGCTTACCATATGACCATACCTCCCGGAGTTGCACGGGAATTTTTTCAAATGGTTAAACCATCCGTCTGCCACTTGTCAAGTGCTCATGCCATTTGGCATTGGAGCCCCTTTTTTGTGCGTTAAGACTTGGCCACATGGCCCCCATCCGCTCAACACCTCCGGGATTTGGGGGCTTAGTTCCCTAACTGTTTAGCTGGGTTTAAGCACAGAAAAACGCGCAGAGGCTAGGTTACTCACACACAGGTGCATTTTGGCGAACCAGAGACAACAAGCTTGAAGGAGGAAAATGGCAGGAGGCCTAACTTCTTCATTTTTTGGCCAAATGAGGTGACGAAAAATCCCAGTTAGGGGTTTTTGGATGTTATGAATCCATTGAGACTGTTTTCAAAGGCATTTGGAGACTTCTATTGCAGGTTTTACACCATTGAAGTTTCAGGGAGCTTTAGGGAGCTTAGGGCCATTGTTGATGGAGGTCATGCTTAGATGAGCCCAAGTCTGTTTTCTGTGACTGAATAGTCATTTTTGGTTAATTGTTATGCTATGAACAAATTGGGATAGGTTTCAGAGGCGTTTGAGGACTTTTACATGTGTTTTTTCCACAAGGAAGCTCAGGGAAGCTCAAGGCCACATGTAGAAGAGGTCATGCCCAGATGAGCCATGATCCGTTTTTCAGAGTTCTATTAGTCATTTTTGGGGTTTTTATGTATTCTGAACCCAATGTTATAGTCAGTAATTCCATTGGATTTGAGTAGCAACTTGTAAAAGAATATTTTAAAAACTAATCCCAGAGAGCCTAGTCCATTGATGGAGGCTCAAGGAGATGTAGCCCAGTTGGGGGTGAACTCCTTTATCATGTTGTTCTTGTTGTGAGTGTTTGTTGGTTATTACTTGCTGCATGTTATATTTTTTGTTGTATTCTTAAACTACATATTTAACCTTTCAAAGAACCTCACACATATACACATAAAAGGAGCCTAAACTTGACACATAAAACCTCTTGCACAACTTTGACATAAAGAAAGGTCCTGAAAAGTTTATTTTAATGGAATAAAGGGTGCTTGCATGGAATAACAAGTCATCCCCCTATTTTCAGATCGTTGGCACCCTTAATAAACTCAAAAGACCTATTCTTAGGCCTCATTTCCACTCTTTACCTTGACAAATAGAGGAACTCTCCAATAACTTTCCACTTTCCATCTCAATCCCCTAAGGTCACCGAGAATCCTCCCTTGTGATGTAATCATCCTTCACTAAAATGAGGGGGACATATATTAAGGTGAAAGTGATAGTTGTTCCTAGTTGTGCCTCAAATTTGTGGCTTAGGTTGGTCATTTCCCAAATTATAGATTGTGCGATAACATTTTTGGCGTCGTTGTTGGGGAGAATTTTGAATCCTTTCCAACCCATAACCAAATTTGGAAAGTCTATCCCAAATCCTTTCCCATATCTTTTCTGGAGACTCCATTTGAGAGAAGTTCCATTTTTAGTTTTGATGAATTTCATGTAAGTTTATCTGGTGACTCCATTGAGGTATTATCCTAAGTAATGAAAGCATGTCTCTATGGCGCTTTCAGAGGAATACAAAGCTTTGGACGTTGAGTCTATCTATTGGTATCCAAATAAATTTCCACCAAGATGGTGGGATGATTTCCCAAAGTTTGATGGTAATCCATCTTTGACCATTGCATATTGTTGAGTTTACTGAATTTGTTTTATTCCAGGGTACAAAACATGAAGATGTGGTAGTAGGGTTTTTTCTCTTGTCACTTGAGGAAAAGAAAAGGGACTGGATCATACATTCTTTCAAACCTAAAAGTGTATATTCTTCAACGGTCCTTATCTGAGAATTCCTTAAGTATTGGGGCTATATAACTTAGAAATTTGAAGATGTTATTCAAGACCTCGAAGATGCCTTTTTGAGACAAGGTCTTCCCTTAGACCCTATTTAAGATTTGATGGAAATGATTCTTCAAAGGATTATTGAGAAAACAATTGGGAAAGAAAAGGATGAGGATGATGATGAAGAACATTTTGAGGATATCAAGGAAAACATAAAATAAGACAATGAGTTTTGTGAACAATTACTATAGCACTGACACAATAAAGATTTCTTGGTTAGTTTCTACATGAAAAGAAGAGAAGAGAACAACACTATTGATGCATCCCCCCCCCCCTTCCCTCCTGGGATTTATACGACCAGCCAATCAAGGATATTCACAAAGATGAGCCAAATTGTCTCTTCGGGCTCCTGCTGGAACAAAAAATTACTTTACACATACCCCTTTTTCTCCTAGGCGCAAGTCCTATGAGACACGCAGGCTCTTGTTAAGCCCCTACTCCCTATTTGGAAATTTGAATAAAAATAGGAGTTAGCTCTCTGGTCTAGGGAATTTTACCCATGCAACCATGGTCTATGACCTAGGGCTTAATCTCCTCAGTGCTTCAGAGTTTCAAGATTCAACCCTTTTGACAACGACTTCACCGTTTTCTCCGAAACGCAAATCCCAATTTCTCCCGGATGATCAACGGTCCTTTATCTCTCCCACAACCAACGACTGAGATCCTCTTCGGATTTAGGTGTTCGGGCGTTTTGAACCCTCCAACACCTTTCTCTCCCAAAATACTTCGCACCCCGAGCCTTGGATCAGGCACCACATGCTCCTTCCCCATGCTTTCTCTTTCACAACACCAGGCCTCCAAAAATTTTTCCTCCGGAATGAATGATTTCTTCAACATTCTCCAAGTCTAGTGCCTTCACCCCTCCTGCGAGTCCAACTGTTTGGGGTCTTGTATTACGGTTCTGGGAAATGTTATCCCTCCTGAGCTTGAATTATTTAAAACTCAAAGGGGCTTGGCTCTCTGAACTTCTCTTTGCAAGTCCAAATGACTTGTATTCTTCCTGCGTTGTTGAAAGCGCTATTTATCCTTAGCTTAGACTTTCTCGAATATCTAAGGGTCTCTGTCCTTTTTTTTCCTCGAAGGGATATGTGTTCCCTCTTAGCGACTTCTACTCAAATCACTCCTTGCCGAGCTTACAGAGTATTCATCAACTCTGCGAGTGTCCTCCTCTGACACTTCTCTTCTCAGAAATCGAAAGATATTTCACCTATGCATACCTACACCTACTCAACGCCCTCCTAGAAGAGCTCTACAAAGTCTCCAATAAAGCTATGCTATGCTTAATCCTGTGCAAAATTTCCTCCAGGGTATTCAGTAACCCTTTCTCTCTGTGCCTCCTCTGCACAATCTCTCCTCCAAGGTATTTTGCAACCTTTAGGTTCCTTTTGAGTTTGTAAATGTTTTGGTGTTCTCTCCTGGCACATTCTCTCCTCTGACAAGAAAGAGTTCATATGCACACTCCTTGTGTTGGCTACAAAGGTTCCAATACTTTGTCATTCACTCCTTACATAGCCTAAAGAACCAAGAACAACTCAACAACTCTCAAACAAATAGTGGAATCTATCTTCACCTTGCAGATGGAAACTATTCATACACATTCACAACATACATTCATGTAAACACAAATGACGTTCATAAACAAACATTCACCACACAAGGATTCATAAACAGGGAAATCTATTCTTTTATATTAAAACCATAATACTAATTACAATATGTGATCTCAGACTGCAATAGAGTCTCAACTCTTCTCTCCTCTCTTGAGCTCTCTACTCTCTCATCTACCCTTCATTTTATATCTAATGAACTTTGATACAATGAGATTTTTACAAAAGAGGGTTCCTTGAGGTTTTCCCTCCAAGCTACACTAGTGGTGTCTAATCACCATTTACAATGCCTAACTACTCATGCAGATTACAATGAATGCACATCTAGTCTGAATCGGATCTAGATCATCCTTATAGATAGCCATTAAAGCCGACTCTAATGCTTGCCTGTACAAATTCATCAACTTGGCTCTTCCAACCTTTCAACATTTAATGGCTTTAATTTTACATTTGAAATTTTAAATGAGGGAAAAATGAGAGGGTTGGTGCCTCTCCCCTCCTTGAATACACTTTGATGTGCTAACAATTGGTGCACTGCTGAGGTGGAGCGATTCTCTTGCATCATACTCCACTGCTATGAAAATTCATGAGCTCTTGCTCATGAGCTTCCCAACTCTGTTGAAATCCTCCTAAATCCAAAACTTTCCTTTAGAGTTGTCCACCTGCTCCTCTTATATGTTGTTTCTGCTTCCTTGTTGTTCTTGCAGATCCTCCTCTGTTCAGATTCCTCTTACTGACAACTTCATGTGTTCATTTCAACATCATCTCTCTTATCTCCTGTATCACCTCTTCCAGCTGCTATGTTGGCTGGCTCCTTTCATTCAGTTTGTTCTGTCGCATCTCCTCATGCTAATCAAAGGATAGATCAACCTGATATCCCATGCTACCTTCATCTTATATGGCCTTGACTTTCCACTTACCTATAGACTCAGATTCTGCAGTCTCCTCACTGAGCTGCTTCTCAACTTCCTCCTCTAATAGATTATCCTCTGCTAGTTCTCCTTTTGGTGCACTCCCATCTTCTTCCAGTTTCTCCCCAGACTGGTATGATCCTTCATCTGTTTCCAAATTAGCCTATTGGATGTGCTGACTTTGCACTATCACCCTTCTCTCCAGGACTTCCAATTCTTCACACAAATAAAAAAAATCCATGTTGTTTTCTTCCTCTTCTGCTTCAAGATTCAGTGATGTGGTCACCTTCTGTTCAACTTCCTGGATGAAATTTCTAAGCCATTCCTATGAATGCTCTTCTTCTTCTGTTACTGCTCAGGTAGATTCTGATGACTTCTCCTTCTCCTCTATGACAATCATTGTTGGTTGTCTCTCCTCTATTTCATCTGCAGTACATAAAATATTGTCTTCACAAACATTTGTCCCCACGACCTCTTCCTCGGATGCTTGTTGTATCACCTCCTCATCTGCAGTACATGCATTGGCCTTTGCTGGGATAATTGGAAGGAATATTTGAATTCCTCCAATGATTAGAACACACCTCTGATCCTCCTCCATCAACACTCCTTGCTGATATGAACTCTTAGCTGAGTTCATGAGACTTTCAGATAGTCTCCTCTCCTCTCCCTTGCTCACCTGGAAATCTGAGACTTCTCCTCTACCCTCCTAGAAGTTTATGAGATATTTAGATGATCTCATCTTATTTCCCACCTGGAAATCTGAAGTTTCATTACTGCCCTCTTGGCAGTTCATGATATCCCCCATTGATCACATCTCATCGCCCACCTAGAAATACAATATCTCAATGTTTCCCTCTTGGCAGTCTATGAGATCTCTACTTGATCTCTTCTCCTCATCTCTGAGGTATTCTACAAATTATGGCTCACAAATGCAAACCTGCTCGTCCTCTGTGTCAATGAGGGTTTCAACATGCCTCACCCACTTCTTCAACTCTTGGCACTGCCTCCTAGAAACCAATTGTTGGATAAGCCATTTTACTCTTTGCTTCATTTTCCACTCATACCTCTAGCGTACCTGAGACTCTTGTTGCATTCTCAACATTAGTATGTCCATTTCTGCTCTGATTTCCTAAAGATCTTTATCCATCTCTGCCTTTCTTTTATGTTGGCGTTCCTTTCCTTGGCCATGCTTATGGCCTTTAGTAGCCATCTTCCTTCTCTATCTTCATCCCACCTGGCTGTCTGTTGTCCAATATGTAACTGAGATTGTCTCCAGTTTCTCCTACAACCCACCTGGTTGTTTATTGACTGTTGCACACTTGCAAGAAATCACACACAGAGCATCAACACCCTGCCTTCCCCTTACTTGTTATATACAAGAGAAACCTCTGATACTACTTGATGATATTGGGCTACCTCTTCTTTCCTACATAAATCAGTTTTGTGGCTTTGGTACCACTATCCTTCGAAATTTCGAGAGAGAGCCTACCCGAGATGCAACATGGGAGGTTTCCAATTCCTATTACGGAGTGAAGTCATTATGTGATGTTGTGAAAAAGAAATATGGTTTCTGGGAAATCCTTCCAACCCATAATCGATCATTCTTGATGCCCAAAGAAGTCTCAAAAATCATTGAATATCAATCCAATGATGATGAATACTTTCTCAGAGAAAATTCCAAAAGAATAAGAAGAGAAAACCATTGATGATAATATCTTTGATAAGAAAGGATGTTAGGTGCTTGAAGAGATCACTGAAGAAGGTCATACTGATTTGCTAGCACAAGATCTTGTTGGGACATGTCACAGAGTAAATTCCTTATGTGCCATGATAGAAGAAAATTACGTCCTCAATGATGAAGGATCCATTGACAAAGAATGTTTCCATAAAGTGCATCATGTTGAAGACCCAGTTGAATCCGCTCAATATTTTTTTCTCCCTACGCATGAAGACAAATAAATAGTTAGTTCTAGTCATACAAATGGATTTATGAAATAACCTTTGGATGTCATTGATGAGCATATATATGACTTATAAATGTAGGCAGACGTAGATGGGAGGTTGGTTTCTCCAGTTTTGATGGAGATCCCATTTATGACATTGATGGTGGCATTTGAGTGAAGAATGATAAGTTGTTTCCTTCATAATGCTTGTCTACATGCTTACATAGTTCATTTGTTTGGAAACATGATGATGATATGGTCACATATTTGTTTTAGCCACCCAAGGATGACTGGTTGCAATACGCCTATGTTTATTTCCAACCTTTCCTTTGGGATTATCATTTTGATAACTCAGAACAATTACCTGACGAAAATTATACATCATCTTTTCGCTTGAATTTTGATGAACATGAGGACCTGGTCAACTTGGAAAAATTGGAGACTCACACTACTCAGAAATAATGTTTTCATCTTGGGGATATTTGCATGGATTTGCATATGAAGAAGAAATAGTTTCTCAATAGTGGGTAGATTTATTTCTCCATATATGAGGTTGTCCCTTACCTCTTATTTCCTTCTTTGAGCATCCATGCAGTTTTATTTCGATCTCTCATCTCCTCTCATTCTTCAAGAAGCAGTGATCATGTGAGTGAGGAAGAAGATGAGCCATCATTTATATACAATATCCCTATTCAGAGATGGTTGGATCAATATTGTGTCCATTCTTTCCAAAGGGATTGTCTCCCTCCAACCCGCCTCCATGATTTATTTCCTGTGATTAATTATATGCTCCTTCATATTCATTATTATTATGTGCTTAATTTTCCTTGATATATTTTATAATCAAGCACTTGGGGAAGCACTTGGGAGAGATGTTGAGCAGGCAGTTGCAATGGTTGTATGATTTCACCTGACATCACCTGGCACTTGATCTCCATGGGCCTTGTGCACCAGTTAAGTAGGTAGGTCGTTTTTATTTCTTGCATTTTCATTTTGTGTGTTCATCCTAGTGTAGTTGCATTTGCTTTCATATTTTCCTTTACATGTTGCTTTATTTTCATTTCTGCATAGTTTCTTACTACATTTTCTTGAATCATATTACATGTTAGTTAGAATGTTTTTTGAAAAATACAAAATTTTCTTTTAAAAGAATCATTGTCAATTTTTAATATTTGATTATATGAGTAAGCGGGTGAATGCACCACCCTTAGATATACCAACGTGTTTTTTTAAGTGTGTGTAGGAATAGGTATTACCAGGAGATTATGATATTCTCATGTACTCTACATCGAGCACATGTCCCCAAGTAGGAGCCATATGTTACCCCCCAAACTAGGGGTAACTAAGGAGATGTTGTTTTGAGGCTTGTAGGTTGAAGATATGGAGTATCGAGAGCCATTTGAGTGGACAGAGCCCCTCTTCTTACCACAAATCACCATTGATTAGCAACAGGAAAATCCACCACACCAGCTTGTCCCACATAGGATAAAAGGTCTTGCTTCATGAGGTAACAAGTCTAGTCTCGTGGTAAGTTTATTGAAGCATTTTAACATGTTACAAAGGGTCCTTTCTTGATTTTGAAAACATTTTCTTAGAAGTTATTCCTTTTGCCTCATTTCACCTTGGTGGTTGACATGTTTTCCTAGTAACTAGGTCACCCGTAGGAAAAGGGTTGCTACTAGGGGGTCCCCTTGAAGGGTCATCGTAACATCCCCATTCGTATTCACCACTTTCCATGTTTTTTTCCCCTATATTTCCTCATTTTTTGTTTTTTCGGGCTTATTGACCCCAAGAAGGGATTGTACCTCTTTTCATGGGAAGAAGGGGATAAAGTCCTAGAGAGGTTGTAGCTGCAAAAATATAAGAGCCATAAATTATCCTCTATATCCTCGTCCTAAGGTCTTGAGCACAATGAAATGTTTTTCCACAAAAATTCAAGGACCTCTCAAAAATAAAAACACATAATTAATAAATGTCCTTCTTGTTAAGGGAATGCATTCGCGGTGTCTTTTAATTTCCTTTCACATGGAACTTGATGTGTTCTTAGATTCAAGTGGAATTGTGGTGATCCCTACTTTCCACTGTACATAGCACTCAATATTTTGGACCATAATCAATTAATGGCAAATAAAGGGCTTGGAAAAATGTTTCATTGAAAACTAGGATGCAACACACCCTCTAGAAAGGCACCCATAAATGAGACAATATGAGCCCTTGTATGTCAAGAAACCCATTTCCAAAAAATCATACCCTTATCCACCTCATACTCTTTTACATCACTTATAGAGGGTCTTCTTGGTAAACACTCATTGAATTAGGGATTGTTCTACCCAATAGGACACCATGACAACCCTCACATACTTAAATTTGGAAACTTGTATAAGGTCTTTGAGAATTTGTTTAATTTGAAAAGGATAGATTTAATGCACATGTTTGAGTGTTTCTTTTATTAAATTTGGATTACTTGGAATGATACATGTGACTTGTGGACCCTTGGAGATTGCACTTGTTTTTCTTTGTAGAACTTTTCTAGGTGTAATATTTTCCATGAAGGATTGTGCCATTTTGACCTTCATGGGGGGTTGAAAACCCTAAGGATGGATGTTATGTCCCACAGGATGTGAATAGGACCTCAAATCCATTGCACACTTTATATGATGGATGTTTCCTTTGGAGGCACTTGGACACCACTAGGTGATGACATGATAGCCCCTTCCACTTGGACTTTGGTCTTTGGAGGTCCAATATGTCACCTTCCAAGCCTTGTCATCATGAGAGAGGCTAGGGTTTGTGGGATTGATATTTCTATAACAAAGATGATGTGGTTTAGAGAAGGAATATGGATGAAATGACACTCCATAGAATGAGATATGGACACATGGCCTTTGGAGGCCCAATGAATTACATATAGAGGGTCAACATCTCACTTTTGAGGCCTAAAGTCACCTTTTAGTGCATGATGTCACCCTTCCAAGGGATTTCATTTATGTAATTTAATATTTTTAAGTTGTAAAATAAAAATAGAGAATATCATCCTCCTTCTAATTTGTTGTTGATATTTGAAAGTGGACAAATTGGTTTTAGGTGACATCATATAAATAGAGGTCACCTCACTTTCATTTTATCATCATCACTTGAGAATTACATAAGATTCTTGGCTGAAATTTTCTCCTTGGGAAATTCTATCTCTCTCTTCTTTGGTGCATTTTGGATGGAGTACTTGTCTATTGGAGGAAAAAGGGTAGTGCTATCTCTTGGATGCTGGTTTCTTGTCTATTGTGGTGGAATATTATTGATAAGTAAGGGTTCTTCATGCTATATCTTGGATTAGGTAGGGAATTTATGCAATTCTATGATTTTCTTCTTGATTTCAAGGTTAATTTGTCAAAACACTTGCGAGAGTATAAGGGCATACACCCTCCATTAAAATCTATCTTTGTTTGTCATCAAAAAGGCTATTTTGCAAAGGTTTCTACAAGGAGTAAAAGGACTTACACCCTTGTAGATTTACCTTGCTAAGGTTTTCTTGATCTAGGGACTAAAAGGGATTACACCTCTAGAGAAGTAATAAAACCTAGCGCATAAACAAGAGACTCCATAAACCAATATATAAGGCACTAATATTTTGCATTGGAGATTGAATATAATGCATTGGTAAACGTGATATCAAGGAGATTGAATTGTTTAAGTTTAGAATTTGATTTTACATGTTTTAAGCTATACTGTTCCCTAAGGGCGTCTTGATTAGCCAAGTGGTTTAGTTGCTACAATAGAATTTAAGCTACATCCAATATGGATGCAACAAAATCATCCTCTTTCATTCTTTTACTCAATCTTCTACCGTTGAAATTCACTTGTAAGCCTTGGTAATTGTTCTACTAGTTAATAGTTATTATTTTGGTGGTTTACTTGCTTATTTTAGTGGATAGAACTTTCTGCTGTAGGAAATGTTTTCTACAGACATAAGGATGTTACATATATTTCTGATAACACTTAGTAACAACCCTTTAATTTCTATCAAAGTCTTTCTCTAATCATTGGAAATTTATCTACTTGTTGCTAGATTTATTTCCAACATCTTGCACTTGATTTTGATGGTTAATTTTGCAACTATCATAACTTATTTATTTCTGATATATATCCCCATACTTCTACAATTTTTTGACAACAAGGTTTCTTTATGATTTCCCATTGGTTTTGAGGATTCATTTACCATATAGTGTCTTGTATCAGGCAGGTCTAACATTGTTTTGTAGGTACATGACCTTGGAAAACTTTAACAACTCACAAGACCTATTCTTAGGCCTCATTTACACTATTGAACTTGACCTATAGGGACACTCTCCACTCACTTTCCACTTTCCATATCAATCCCCCTAGGGTCATAGGGAAACCTCCCTTGTGTTGGAATCATCCTTTACTAAAATGAGGGGGACATCTATTAAGGTAACAATGATATTTGTTCCCAGTTGTGTCTCACATTTGTGGCTTGGGTTGGTATTTTTTGAAACTATAGATTGTGCGATAACACACTGCTTTGGAAGGAATATGAGATTGTGTAACAAAATTTGATCTTAGCTCATGTGTTAGTATATCTTCAAGTACTCAAATGTGGAAAAGGTTCCTTGCACTATTGTAGTAATCTTAACAACACAGATACTGGTTATGCTAACAAGGGAGTAACTGGTTCATGTCTATTTCAAAGAGAAACCATGATATTATATAGTTCAAAAATTCATACTCATGATGAAAACCTTCCTGCAACTATGTGATCACTCTCATATAGAGCTTGTTGGTTTTCAAAATTTAAAGGAATTTGCAAGTCAAATATGTCTTCTGAATGATATTTGTGATATATCTCCCAATTCACATAAATGTAAGAGATATACCAATATCTTTTCAGAATAGACCCATAAGGGAAAGGTGTTGACTAAGGTTGGCATATCAAAGAAACTATTATATCACCCCACTTCATAAAATCACCCAAGTTTCAAAATCAATACATATATTATAAATCTTAAAGGGTGAATGCCAAACAAAAATTACAAAGGAAGTTGAAAGAACTATTACTAGTGTGGGAAGTACAAGTAAACCCATCACGGTTATGGATGCTCGCTAGTAGTGGGGCTATGCTTGTATTATACCGAGGAAAATTCATTAGGGATATGGGAACTCATTGATAGAGAAGCAATGCCAAGAAAAGACATACGAGGGACACACATCAAATTACAAACAATCAATATTAATCCTTTGTGGCATATTATTTTCGTAAGATCTCTGGGTATGAATTAAATTAATAAAACAATCCCTTAACATTTCATGGGAATTATTCATAAGATCATATTAAATGTTCTACTTTCTCATCTCTCAATAGATGAATGAAGAGAAGTCAATCAAACGAGTATAGAATAACTAACATAGGTGAATAAAGAGATTTTGAATGAATACTTGATGAAGCCCGTCAAGGTCATCACATTGACCCAAAATTTCATCAAGAAAATAGAACAAGAATTAAATCTAGAAGTCACCACCATTTTTTTTTATGGAGAGCTAGATTTAGAGAAGATGTAGTTGGGAAATCTAGAAGAGGTAATTATATATTATGTGCTCTGGAAGGAATATCATGATCATATGGAAGAACATAATACCTCATGATTGTTCTAGTTTTCTAACTGATCCATTTTATTTTTGTTCATTCTCTTGTTGTAACTAGAATTGGAATGTGAAGAGACACACCCTGATTGTTTTGTAACAACGAGAAGTTTCAAAATGTAAACATTCCCTCGTGTTTTGTAAAAGAGGAGACTGCAATTGAGACAAGGATTTTGATATGTGTTGTATCGAAACGATACTTTTATTGTATGATTAATAGAGCAAGAGACATTGATGGAAATTCGGGATTCAGATATGTGCATATAAGATTTCTCTTCTTTTATATGTCTATTGTATGGATACTATGGACCATGGTTTTATGAATTTATTCTTTACAATGTTTTGTATGTTTATGTTGTTTGAATTTCCTCATTGATTACAACAAATGGTGTAATAAGTAGATCATACAATTAATTTTTATTCTTCTTATTTCACTGTTGTATTAATCCAATTATTTGCATATATGAATTTATTCTTTTGCAAGTAGTAATATTATTCATTGTACTCAATTCCGCTAGTCTTCTCCTGATCAGGATAGCTTAGAATAGTCTAGAACTACATTTATAATATCCTTAGATAACATTAGTCAGGTTTAAATTTAGATTTTAATTAATTTGAGAACATGTTTTTTCTCATATTCATATTTAGATAACTTTTACTTAGTTTGGAAACTAGGCCAACATATTGGTCCGAAACGCTATCCCAAATGAGAGTGGGTCTAATTGGGACATGCCATTGGGCGTTCTCCCTTACCTTCTTGAGAGGCCATTTGGACTTGTCAACACATGTGTGGGTAGGAAGGAAACATCAACATCATATCCAATACATGTCTTAATGAATGTAGACCTGTATATATAAATCAATCTTGGAAATGGTGTGTGTATTGTAATGCCATAATATTACATTAATGACATAATTAATCCATTGACATCAGTGACAATAATTCCAACATTTTTTACCTCAAAGTTCCCCTAATTTATTTTCAATATTTAGTTATTAATATCTTCATTAAGTACATTCCTTGAGAAGGTGTTGACATAAGATATTTAACATCCCAAATTCAGATACCAAAAATGAACTTTTTGTGGAGTGATCCATCAAAATAAATGAACCCTATGTTATAACCAGAAGGTCAAATACCCAAGGCATTGAAACTATAAGGTCAATGGAATCATTAGAAATTTTTTGTTGTCGATAACAAAGAGATGCAACATTGAATTAGACTTCTTAATAGAAGGATGTTGGAAAAGAGAGAATCCAAAAATGAATGTTCCTCTAAGGAATTATAGTTGGAGACCTTTGCAAAATGAGACAAAATGAATTAGAAGGCTCAAATGACCACTCCTAAATATATAATTCCAAGGGGCAACCTAGTAGCTCAAATTAAACTCAACGTGAATCCAATTGAGAAATAATTTCATTTATTCTTATTCCATAATCCAATCTATTGTATTGTAGGGTGGAAACTATGAGTTCCTAAAGTAGAAGATAATAATTGGTTTTATAATCAGCCTAGAGTATGATCACCATTTTCATACCTAGATATGTTTCTTTCTTGGTCCCATATTCTAGATGAACTATAGGTAGATCAACCCATACATTGTCTTCCACCATTCAAACATATGAATTTTAACTATCACATGATCAAAACAAAAGACAAAATCATAAATGACACTATATGCATAATAGATAAGTCCTCTAGGGAATACAATTACCTTTTCCAAAATCCAACTTTATTAAGTGTCAATTATCATTACAAGTATCGCTCTCCCTCTCCAAAATAAATAACCATCATGCCTTCATATAAAAAATTGCATGAGCTATTCAATTAGGAGATCAACCTAGTCAAGTGAGAGATTCTCCAAGTTAAGCTCACACATAGCTTGGGATCATGACAATGCAAGATAATTTCATAGAGTTTCCATATTTGTCCTTCCTATCCTCACACTTGGATTTGAAATGTTAAGGAAATGGGGGATAAAATATTTGGATCCAATTCATCATAATTTTGTCAATTGTTTTGATGGATTTGTTTATGGTTATAAGATCTAGATATTGTCATTTAGGATTTGGATCCTAAGCTAGGATTCAATTCCAATTTTAAGGGAAATGGTTCCCATTAGAGGAAATGATTTTTAAAGGTTGGGAATTGGTTCCTCCAATGGGAATCGATTCTTATTATCACCTTTAAAATAAAGTTAAAACCACATATAAAAAGTGATAAAAATGATGAGAAAGGGTGTGGGAAAGGTCTCTAGAGGGCCCCATGCATTGTTGACTTAGCTAATGAGATGCAAACTAGTTTTAACCCACACATTTTGTGAGAGGAAGAATATTCAGAGGAGTTTTCACTTGCAGTGATAAACCAAGGTTTGGGGGCTTCCATTGTGCAACAATCAAACAAGGTCCAAGGTCCATTTCCAAGTGAAAGCATTAGTCTCTAGTAAAAATCGACCAAAGGAAAAGAGGTAGGTCACAACATTGAGCACTGAGAAACAATTGTATTAAGGTAAGTTCTATCTTCATTGTTTTAGTTAGACTTAGAATGTAGGAAGTTTCCTTCTATGTATGCTTGTTATCATACATAAAAAACTTGTTTTCCATGTATTCTAACGAGCATACACAACATAATTTGGAATTTTGTAACTATGTATGCTAACAAGAATACACAACAATACTTTGTAGTGTATGCTTGTTATCATACATATCAAAATACCTCATAAATTAAAGTCAACATTCAAACACCTCAAGGATCATAAATTTTTTAAACAATACTCATATAATAAAAGCTTCAAGGCTCAAAGCCCACACTTAAGCTATAACTGAAATCATGTTATCAACTTGTCATTGTCCAGTGTGCATCTACTAGCAAATATTTCACTAGTTTACTAAACACTATCAATGGCCTTATGTAAATTGGTTCAATCTGGGCATGGATTTTGTGGTGGAAGGATTGGTGGAGGGAGAGGAAGCAATGGCCATAGTGAAAATTAATAACAAAAACAAGAAAACCTATTGATTCTCCCTTATGGAAATATGTGACCAAGATTGGGTAGAAGGAGAAGAAATGTGGTAGCAATTACTTGTCGAATTACAATAAGTGTAAAATCATTTTTACGGGGTCATACACAAGGTGAAGGTCCATTTTATTTTTCTTGAAGGTGATAATGGACTTCATCATTGAAAAAAAAAAACTCAAAAGGATGTGGATAGATTTCAAGTAGATAAATATGTTGTAGATTTAACCAAGGTAGAAATGAGGAGTTGCAAACATCAACCACTCTAAAACAGGGGAATGAAGTTCCCTTAATTGTTGAATAAACCCACACTATAAAAAACCTTAGAACCTTGGCCAAGAGGATTAAAATGGGAGGGATGAATGAGATAGATAAAATGGTTGCAAGAGTTGTATTTGAATGTGGAAAACCATTCAATGTAGTGTAGTCTCCATATTGGCAATACATGCTTAGGGTAGTTAATGAGGCCCCTAGGGGTTACAAGGGGTTAAAATTTGATAAAGAGCATACTACCCTTCTATGGAAGGAGACATTGATTGTGGAGAAAGCATTGGAATTGGTGCATTCTAGTTAGAGTGGAAATGGGTCATTGGTAAATAGTATTATAATGTCTCATTTTGGTCTATATTTATTGAGGGTAATATATGCTCCAAGGGAGGAGAATAACATTAAATTTATTTTTTAAATATTTTAGAAGCAATTGAGATTATGGGCTCATCAAATGTTGTGCAAATCATCACAAATAATGCACATTCATGTAAATAAATTGGGATGATTATTGAGGCACCACATGATCATATGTTTTGGAAAGTTTGTGTGGTTCATAGCTTAAATATTTAAAATTTTATGGAACTTTTCAGACTGTGAAATATTTAGGTATTTAAGGAGAGATACAAAAGCACCTCATGTAAAAAAATTAGAATCAGATTTGAAAAATTGGATACATGACATGTTGTACAAGTTCATTCTTGGGAAGAGGCCTAAAACAACAAGATTTGGGAAATTTATCATTTGGAAATTCAAATTTTGGTCAGAACTAGTAAAGGAAGAAGCAGTGAGCATACCTGGTGAAGGTAGAAACAAGAAGCAGACTTGGTGAAAGAAGAATTAGCAAGCATACTTGGTGAAGGTTGGTGCATCTCACAAAAAGATATTGGTTTCTCTTGCTACGTTGGTTCTTAGCGGCGGGGATTAGTGTCTCTAGTAGATTGGTGTCTATGAATACCTATAAGAGTAGGTTGATGCCATTGAAACAAAGAGATTGGTGTCTACTACTAAGTTGGTTCTTAGTGGTGGGGATTGGTGTCCCCAGTAGATTGGATTCTACCAAGATATGTAAGAGTAGGTTGGTGCCTACCAGGGTTTTTACTATTGGGTATTGATGTCTCCAATAGGTTGGTACCTACAAATATTTGTAATAGTAGTTTGGTCTCTACAAATAATTATAAAAATAAGTTTTTTGGTTTTGTCTTAAAAGGGTTTCCACATAAATCTTGTGTTCCATGTTCTGCAGTTAATAGATCTCATATGTGATTGTTTTCTTATGGTTTATGAATGTTTGAATAAGAAATAAAAAATCTTATATTGATTCACGCCCCCTCTCAGTATAAGTGTGTGCTAAACATTACCATGGATAAATATGTTTTTCATTTTGATTTTTATGCTATATACATGAAGGATGTGGATATTATTCTTGTATATCATTGGATGGCATCAAGTGGTACAATTAATATTAATGTGAAAAACAAGTTTATGAAACTTTGGGACAAGAAAAAGAAAATCAAATTGCAGTATATGTCTCTTAGTAAACAAGAAGGACACAAGGGTCCATATGAATAAGTCCCTATAGGGAAAATAATTCCAATACCTGTTGACACATCAAATGAAAATTCCAAGGTTAAATCAATAGAATAAGTTACAAAAAAAACATGAAGAAAATCCCTAGAAAGGGAATAAAAAGGGGAAAAAATATAAGGAGCTCAATGAATCAAAATAACACCACGTTAAAAGTCCAAGAAAGAAGATCCAATTAATAAGGTTTTTGTATATCTCCAACCACACCACTTGGAGAAAAATATTCATCAAGGTAAGGGCATGAGCGTCCACAAAATTATGGAGAAAGGAAACCAGTATGGAGGCACATGGAGGCCTGAGAACAAGTCATGGATATATTAGAGTAGCAAAGGGACCCCATGGAATCAAAGGAGAAACCATAATCAATATCAATTTGGAAAGGAAGTATTTGGATCCCATTTTTACATTTCACTAGGATGGATGGATGCTCTTGCTTGCTACTAGTTGGCTACATTGCTTAGTAGGTCATGTTGTATGGCTTCCTCCCATGTTTTGAGGATGAAACATGCAAATGGGGATGAAATGTAGTGTACCTAGAGATAATAATATGGGGTACCTAGGGAGGTACCCAAGGGAGATAATAATAGATATGTGGTCACATAGTGTGAAATAAATAATTGTAAGAAGGCTTACTAGAAGGTTCTTTCACTAGAAAGCTTCTAGAAGGTTAGATAGAATTATAAAAATAAGTAGAAAAAATATAATGAGAGGGATTATTAAGTATATTTTAATTGCAACAAGCATTTCACGTGGAGTGATTTCCTTCCTTAAGTAATAATTAGTTGTGTTACCCTACCTCAATAGTTTTCTCTACAATTCTTGTGTTCATTCTTTTGTTTTCTATTGTATAGATTTATTATTCTCAAGTTAATTCCTATTTAATATTTTTTATATCTATTGAGTACACCACACCAAACATTTAGTCATAATAGGTAAGCGATCAAATAAACCTTAATTTCTATTACTAGGCTTGCTAGTAAAACAAAGTAAGTATCCTCTAGTAAACCAAGCTTCATCTTCTTGCATTTTGGGCCAATGCACACACCTATGTAAGTTGGTAACTATATTTCCATCACCAAAATTTCATGCAACCTTGGAGGTGTGGTCCTCTATGATAATTTTCAATATTTCATGTTTAGGAACATAGAGCTTCTCTATCTTGTAGAGAAACCCATTCTAGAGATGATAATTAGCCTTATTGTCACCTTTGTCTACATGAATTTGGACCTATAATTGTTGAATCACATCTTTAAAGTCTCCACCTTCCACGTATATATATTTGTATGCCTCATGGGTAAAAGGATCCATATTCACAATAGTTCCAAAATATATAATCTTGGATATGGGTGACGTTCAAAGAATGTCTAGCAACTTGTTAGTGTTTCCCTTGGTATATTTGATGACAATATGAAATTGCAACAAAAAACCTATCCACTTGTTGTGTTTGGTTTGTTGAATCTCACTCTAGGATTGGAAATACTATAGTGATTAGTTATCATTATGAATAATGGTTTCCTTTCCCATTAGATAATTCTTCCACTTCTTAACAACTTGAACCAAAGTGTAGAGATTTTATCATACATAGGGTAGTTGGAGATTCCACCATGAAACATTTCAGAATGAAAGTACCATACTTGATTACTTCCCTCCATCGAGACTTCTCCCATAGCATATCCACGTACATACATATCCACTTCGAGAGGATTTTGTAAATTCAGAAATGAAATACTAGTGCTTGATTTATTTTCCATTTCATCTCATCAAAGGTTTTTTGTTGATTCTTCCCCCACTTGAAACTCTTACAACTAGTTTTTATGGCATGAAGTGGTGTAGCTACAACTGGAAATTATGCCATAGTATTTCATAGGTATTGTTATTCTCCAAAAAATATCCTAACTTTAGTGGCATTAATAGGAATTGAATCATAGAGGATGCCATCCATCTTCATGGGATCTATATTGAGTTCCCCTCCATCAGTCACATAATCCAAATACACCAATGATTATTGAGAAAAATCACATTTTTTAAGGTTAGATAGCAATTAATGATTTCTTAGAGTATTTAACACATTCCTAATATTCAAGATATGATCTTACCAAGTATATCTATAAAGAAATATATCATCTAAGTATACTATCACAAATGAATCTAGAAAGGAATGCAATCCACCATTCATCAAATGCATAAATGTATCTAGTGCATTACATAAACCAAAATTCATTACCAACCATTCATATAGACCTTTCATTGTCTTGAAGGTGGTATTCCAAATGTATTATTCTTTAAATCATACCTAGTGGTATCCTAATTTGAGATCCAACTTGGTGAAGTACTTATAATGCTACAACTAATATAACAAATCATCAATCTTGGGTAGAGGGCACCAATTCTTGGAGGTATTCTTGTTCAAAGCTATGTAGATGATACACATTCACCAAGTCCCATATTTCTTGGGTACTATGATGATAAGTGACCCACAAGGTGAGTTTTTTGGTTGAATTATTCCCTGTTCTAGCAATTGCTGCAACTATTTCTTCACTTGATCTACTTCCAAGAAGGACTATCTCGACAATGCAATATTTAGAAATGGAGATTTAGGCAACATATGTCTTTCATGCTCCACTTTCCTCTTAGGTGGTAACCATTTAGTATCTTGAAACAATTCTATGTATGCTTGCAATAACTCCAACTCAAGTTTCTTCTCTTTAGTACATCCATACAAAGATGCATTTTCTTTTACCAATTCATCACCTTATTAATTCTCTCTTAAGAAAAGTAATACAAACTTCATAATAGAGCTAATCATTTTCTTGGATTTATTAGAACTTACCATAAATATTTTGGATTTACCTTTGTGTGATGATTATGAAAGAATTCCCATCCTTGATCAGGTGGTACTGGATTTATATCCTCATGAAGATTGCATCTCTTATATACATGTAGGAGATTCCAAAAACTACAAAACACACACATCAAGTGGTGCTACATCTACCTCCACTTCATTAATATATGGGTTAGGATGACCATGAACTTCCAATCCAATCTTTCTAAATAAATATTTTTCTATATTTTTGGCGTATGGATTAGAATCGAATTGAGAATCGATCTTTATCTTCTTCATATGGATCATAGTATGGAAGATTTTAGACATCTATTTATATTCCTTGTAATGAAGGTTATTCAAGTTCACCTCCTTTTTCATTGTAATGCAAAAAATATTTTCATCTAAATATAAGATGATCTCTAACTAGTTGTTTGAAGGCATGGATAGAAGGTTCTTCTTCTTGGCATTCATCTTATGTTTCTTTGGATTTAGCTTCCAATTCTTATCTTTGGTGTGACCATTCATATCACAATGGTTGCAATGTTTGTATGGATCTTTGCATTGATGTGCATATCATTTCCTTTCCACTTCTTTCCCTCCTTAGAAGTATCTTGGTCATCTTTTTATTTGGAACCACTTGGTTTTCCTTTCCTATTTTCTATATTATCTAGGTACTATGCTTGCACACATGGATGATATTAGGGGCTAAATTTCGTTCATGGGCTAATTTTCCATGGTTTTCCCCAAAAAAATATTCGTTGTTCTAAAAATGATTCGCCCAAATTCTATAGGATAAAATTATTTTACCTTAAAAATCGCCAAAATTTTATACAAACTATATAGAATCCTTAGAAATTAGAATATTTTTACAAAAATATCACCAAACATTTATAGTTGGAATATGAAGGATTACTAAGATTCGCAAAGGTTTTTACATTTAAAAATAAATTTCCATCCTTATAAGCATCCTTGCTTGCACATAGGCCTCATCAATTGTCTTTGGTTTAAATGTCATTACTTGATTTCCATAAATCACTATGTATATCCCCCATATACTTGAGGAGTATATCTAAGTTATTGGGAGATATACCCTACATAATCACCATTTTATGAACTTAGTGGCATACCCTTGCACACGTTTCCCTTGCCTTTATATAAAGTGATGACAATGGATCCACTGGCTATCTACATACCTTGTAGGTTAGAAATGAGACTTTATGAGGGTTTTAAATACCTCCCACTTAGTTAATGGGGGACCAACCTCTAGCCTACGTGTTTCCATGTGGCTTTCCCATAAGGTTAGGTCATGGAAATCTAATTTTGGTGAGGAAAATGAAATATTTTAGCCTTCTCCTATGTTATGGACACTAAAATAAATTTCTAATTGTTGCTACCAGTGATTAAACTTAATAGGATAAATCTCACCTTGGTAGGTTTTGATGTCCACTTTCCATTTTAAGGAGAGATTACGAATAAGTTATGACATCAGAACTTGGATTCTCTTACTTTGGCCCTTTTTTTGTTTTTCATTATCTCTCAATTTCTCATCCAATCCAACTTGTAAGTTAGAGCCACCAACCTCCCTAAAAGGTTCAAACATGTTCTCTATAGATGCCACGAGGAGGGCCATGTTGTGAGAGATATCAATGATTTGTTCTTCCAATTTCAAAATTCTCTTCTTTGCCTCATCCTGAGGTTTGTTGTGACTAGACTCATTATCCATGGCTATGGTTTTGAGACTTGCTTCTTAAACCAATTCTTGGATCTTTCAATTTCCCACAAAAATCCAAAGAAAACTAATCTAATACCAATATGATTTGTAAAATTCCATGGATATTCCACTAGAACAATTTGTCACAATAGATCTTAAAACATTTTGAAATATTTTATTATGCAATTTATTACCTTAGATCTTAGATTCAATATTACTAATGTAACACTAAAAATTGTGGAAATAACTGAAATCAAAATAAAATAAATAAGAAAATAAACACACCTACACAAAAATGAACATTATATGTGACTTGGGAAACCCAATAAAGGAGAAAACCTATCTAGAAGGGGAGGCTTGCGCTTCATTATTTTTTTTATCAATTATAGAATGTAAGTACAAAGAAAGGGGCACTCACTATGGAATTTCCATGGCCTGGATGGTTGCTACATAATATTATACCTCCTCTAGTATGCTTCAATATCCCACTCCTATATGTTATTCTCAACTATGGAACAATAGAAATACAAAAAGAATATGACTTCGTCCTTTGCTAGTGGTCCAATATTTAACATAGTTTGATATCTATCTAGGGTTAGGGTTAAGGTTTTTTCATGAAGCAAACCACAATTGGTGTTATGTAACACCCTGTTTCCCCCAGTCTATAAATATAACTATATTGGCCAAGGAACTATGGCAAACCTAAAAGTGTGAATGTTTGATTTGACGAACCTTTGTACAAAAGGTCGATGAATGTAAATTCTATTATTTTAATAGAAAATGGTTATGTGCTACATGACTACTGAAAGAGGGGATGTGCTAAGAGAAAACCATGAATGATATGAAAGGTGGTGGAGGGGGCCTAGAATGGTTGCGTTGACCTCCACCAAACCAGTACCATGCCAGAATTAATTGCCCAGATCAGAACAACCCTTTGACCTAAGAATGAATTACAGTCGGGCTGGTAGGTGGGAAGACCTCCTCAAGAGTTAATGAGGGGATGGGGCAGACCTCCCATCCATAAGGCTTCCAGAACTGAACACGGACTGGGAATTAGAGACACATGCAACCTTCCTGAGGAAGAAAAGAAAGGAAGTGTGGTGGGCAGAGGAAGACCTGCGGGGAAAAATGCAGAGACAAGAGTGGAAACTCTCAGGTCTGAGGAAGGATTGAAAGAGGAATAGTGAGTTCTGATCACAGAAAATAGAGATTGAACCAGGAGAAGGAGAGTAACATTCATCCTTATCTATTTGTGTATTGGGAGAAGGAGAGTAACCTTTGTCCCTAACTTTCGTTGAGATGGAAGTAAGATATTGAATCTCAAATCATCGTGGCTTAAGATTGGGGGTGTCCAGTGATAAATCCATTAGGAGTGACTGGGCCTATGGTTGGGTGGAAATGAGCATCCCTTTCAATAGTTTCATCACACTCTATGGTTCTGATAAGTGTTTTCTTGCCTTATGCTTTGAATTGTAAATAATGGATGCATGCGAGTATTTACATGTCTATAAAGGGTTCTTTCTCCATATAAAATGATTAAGTTATGAGTATGTGTTCATTCCCTTGAGAACCTATATTTCTTCTTGAATTTCCATACGCCCAGTTTAATCACTCGAAGGCGCTTTCCCTAGGAATTTACATCACCGTTTCGGAGTTGGAGCAGGCCTCTGGGCATAGCTACCATTTTGGTAACCTCACAAGTTACTTTGCCTTGATTTAGAGCTTAAAGCTCTGTGATTTGGGAAGGTGTTCCCTTCAAACCAGTAGTCTAGGAGACTTTGAACTTGTGCCTATTCCCTTAACCAAAAACCCGACTAAGAGAGGGGATTATATCCAAAGAGTTATATGAATATCCATGTGACCTGGGTCTAGGAACGTTGGAGCTCGAGGCTCCGAGATGTCAAATTGCACAATAGTCAAGTTGAACCTAGCAATTGCTATGAACCATTGATCTATGCACCGAGATCGAGGGTGGGGAACCACTGCGGAGCGCGAAGGTGAAAATAGAAGACGTGCTAGTTCACGGCCCACAATTCACCCTTGTTGTTTATCTCGACAGGATGGAATATCAACGATCTCGGTTAGATTAGAATCGAGCAAGCGCTTTCTAGATTGCGGAGTTCGAACTCTCTGGTAAAGAGCACGCATGTTGGGGCCCCGCAATTTATGTGAACCATCGATCATCGTTGACCTTTGATCTGAGTTTGACGTGATCCCTGAAATAAAAGGAGTGTGTGGGATGAAAAAATATTCAAGGAGATCAAGCTCAGAAGAGATATCACTTTCAGGAGTGCAGACGAAATCAAGGAGACAGGCCCGTAGGAGGAGAAAAGGTCGAATCCTTCGAGCACTTAGAAAATATTCTAAGTCGAAGTAAGTCAGAATCTCAGGAGGAGGAGAGACAGTGGCCATTGGATCACAACATCGAGGATTGACAACCATTTGATCTAAGAAAGGTGCACAAACCTTATCACTTTGCACATGCAGGAGAAGAGAACTTACCAAAGTTTTGAAGTCCGGAAGTAATTTGAGGTCATCCATCACCAAGAGGTGAATCTGGACCGCCAGATCCAGAGGGATATGTGGTGATGGATCGTTGACTTTGAAGGAATATGTTCGAGGTTTTTCAGTTGAAAGTCGAGATTCCCGACCCCCAAAGACCTGAAGTGAATCTGGACCGCCAGATCTAGAGGGAAATGTGGCGATAGATCATGTACTCCAGGGAAATATGTGGAAGAGTTTTTAGTTGATATTTGAGACTCCAAAAGTCTGGAGAGCCAGAGAGTCTAAGTAAATATCAGTCATCAGATCACCCGAAGTAGGATCCTGACCGTTGATTTCCAGGAGATATGTGTCATCATATTTGTAGCTTCGGGAAATCTATTCGAGAGTTTTTCAGTTGAGATTTGAGACTCCCGAAGCATGAAGAGGTAGAGATCCGAAGCAAATATCAATCGTCAGATCATCCGAAGTAGATCTTAGTCGTCATATCGTCCGAAGTAAATCTCAAGCGTCGGATCGTCCGAAGTGAATCTTGACCGTTTGATCTAGAAGGGACGTGGCGTGAATCTATGGACTCTGGGTAAAGACCCAAAGTAATCCTTGATCGTCAGATCAAGTGGACACATGTCAGTGGATGATATCCTTCGGATAAAATCCATTGGGAAAAAGGGTGAAGTTTGATATTTGAGATCTCAGAAGTCTAGAGACCTGAAGGAGATCTCGACCATTGATCGAGAAGAGGGCCACATGACCATTGATATAGTTGAAAGGTCAAAAACCTGAAGTAGAAGTAGGGTCGTTGATTTAGGAGGACAAGTGTCCGTAGATCATCAACTCCATAATATTGATGTATGGAGGAAGGCAGGGTGTTAGATTTGAAAAGTCTGAAGTTTAGAATCATGAAGGAGATCACATCCATTGATTTAGGAGGGGCAGATCTGGTGCATGGTTTTGAAAAGGGAAGATCTGAACCATCAGTTCAGATAGTACCGTCAAGATCAGGAGATCGACGGTCCCATAGCATTGTGGGGATTGGAGGTGCACAAACTTTAAAAGGTTGAGGGAGGGCCGCAATCCAAACCCTGGTTTTGGAGAAAGGACATGTGGAGGCTCAAGGAGAATTGTAGGTTGAAAAGTAGTTTGGTTTCAAATATCCTTTGGTCATGCCTGCAATTGTGTGTTTGCATGAGGTCATCACCCAAGGTCACATCCGAGGAGGGGCCAAGATAAAAGGGGCTAACGCTAACTCTGAGACTTCGCTAAAGCGTGAAGGAGAAGGTCGCAGGTATCATAAGACCTGCATCAGAAGCCAGAAGGGCCTGTGTTTGATTAAGAGGTGAGACTATCAAGGTATCAAAGTCTTGTTTGAATTAGAGAATTAGAGAACCTTGATCGGAGGGTCAGGCTGAGTCCTGGACTTCCCAATTTAGGAATCGTAGAGGAAAAGGATCTGTTCATGTAAGGAGGACATTTTTTTTTATTTTCACCCCATCGTGGGTGTGTTACAAGTTGGTATCAGAGCATGGTTACAACACTTGGCCTTCTTGGTATCATGGATGAGTCGCTTAAAAACTCTATTTGGAGTACTTTTAAAACAATGACACTCTACCTTACCTCTTTCTTAAAACGTCTAGTTAAAAATGTTATTAAAGAAAATAATGAAACTTTCTACTGTGTGTGTGAATTTAAGAAATTGAACCGTTTATTGTTCATGAAATACTAGACTGTTAGCTCTAATAATAATCATTTTTTTCAACACTCGAGCAATCAGTAAATCACGGGAAAACTTCAAGACTAAAGGATGGTCACATGTCATGAAGTGGGGGATGAATCCCATAATAGAGATGAAGAATATGATGAAAGGAGGGTGGTGGAAACCCTTCCAGATATGTTTGAATCTGTAAGGATCCTCAGAGATGAATTACAAAGTTGGAAGGATGACAATGAGAGATTTATAAAGGAGAAATAAAAACAAACAAAAATTAACGTAGTCTTGTTGTAGAGCTTGTCCGACATACAATGGAAACTACAACATGAACCCACAACCAGTCATGTGGACCGACGACATAAGAAGAGAAGTCAAAGTCCACTTGAGATCCAAAAATATGACTCCATAAGTGACCACACTGGGAGAAGCGTCTCGAAGAAGGCCCAACCTGGAGGCAGGGGACACTGATCGGTAGAGTCCTATGGAAAGAAAGATGGAAACTCTGAAGGATATTCTAGTAGCATATCAAGATCACATTCTCAAAGGAAAGGAAAGAAGCGAAAGCGTTCCAAAAATCATGATCTTGAAGAATTCAAGAAAGCCAAACCACCCTCTTTCGATGGATATATTAGGAAGGGAGAAGAGGTTGAAATTTGGCTTCTTGGTTTAAAGAATCACTTCAGAGTCCATGACTACTCTGAAAACTTGAAGGCTCGAATAGCCATCTTTAACTTGCATGGAAATGCTTCCATTTGGTGGGAAGACCTTAGGAATGTGAAAGGAGTCCATGAGAAGGACTTGTCATGGAAACAGTTTGAGAAATACTCCAGGAAGCAGTATCTGTCAGAGAAATACATGGATGGGAAGACTAAGGAATTCTATGAACTCAGGTTGGGGCAGCTCACCATAGATGAATTTGTCAATAAATTCCTTGAACTACTAAGGTATGTACCCTACATAAAAGATGAAAAAGTAAAAATGTAGTGGTTCATTAGTGGGTTACCTCAGACCTACTGGGACAAGATTGATTTCGATGAACCAAAGACCTTAGAAGAAACTGTCTGGAAGGTGAGGTAATTTTATGAACAATTTGGGAGTAAGACAAGACCTCATGAGGACTGGAAGAAGAGTATTAGGTCGGGATTCCAAAATAAGGGGTTTAAATACTTAAGATTTAAGAACTATGGAAAAGATTCTAGAGGAGCCTTCCTACTAGAAGTGTATATCAGAAAACTTTCCCCTCTCAAAGTGGAAATAAACCTTTTAACAGAGTCCCAAAAAATACTGATAACCTAAAGAAGGAACCCTTAAAATGTTCGGGTTGTGGAGAAGATCATCGATTGAGGGACTACCCACATAGACAACAGAAAAGTAAGAGAGTCTACAATATCCAAGAATCTACCACCTTCAATGATGTGGCTAGGAGCATGCCATGAATATATGCATCCTTGGACAATAATCAAGCCGACCACCAAGCTTCAGTAGTGGAGTTGGAAGGTATGATCACCAAGCATGTAGTTTCTATTTTAATTGACCTAGGTTCTAATTTGAGTTATGTGGCCCCTCAGACTATTGATAAGTGTAAACTGCAACCAATTAGACAAGTTAAATTGTGGTTGGTGCGATTAGCCACTGGGACCAAAAGAAAGGTGGCGGAGGTCATACCAGCCTATCAATTCATCATGGGTGGATTGCCCACCCGAGCGACCCTTAACATAATTCTCCTGGGATCTTATGAATTGTTGATTGGTATGGATTGGTTGGCTTCTTATAAAACTAAATTGGACTATTATCATAAAACTTTGGAATGTGTAAATGAAGAAGGGAGAAAAATGACCCTCCAAGGGATTCAAAATCCTACCTCAGTGAGACAAATATCAACCCTTCAAATGAAAAAGTATTGCAGAAAGGGGTGTTCCTTATATGCCATATAGGTATTGGAATCTATTGAGAATGACAAACCAAACCTAGAGGACCACCCCTTATTAAGATAATACAAGGACATGTTCCCAGAAGAGGTACCAGGTGTACCTCCTAGAGGGATATCAACTTCTCTATAGAACTTACACCAGGAGCGATACCAACATCTAGAACGCCATATAGAATGAGCACACCAAAGATGGTTGAGCTCAAGATACAACTAAAGGAGATGGTGGAAAAAGGATACATCCGACCCAGTGTATCTTTGTGGGGAGCGCTCCTCTTGTTTGTGAAAAATAAAGATGGCACACTCCAACTATGCATAGATTACAGACAACTCAATAAGACAACCATAAATAACAAGTACCCCTTACCAAGAATCAATGACCTGTTCAACCAATTGGGAGGTGCTTCCATATTCTCGAAGATTGACTTAAGGTATGGATACCACCAAGTCCGAATTAAGGATGAAGACATCCACAAAACAACCTTTGGGAAAAGGTATGGTCACTATGAATTCGTGGTGGTGCCATTTGGGTTAACTAATGCCCCCGCCACTTTTATGTGTTTGATGAATAATGTACTCAACAAATTCCTCAACAAATTTTTATTGGTTTTCATTGATGATATCCTAATAGGGAGGAGCACGAAGAACATCTTAGACTCGTACTTCAAGTACTAAGAGAGCATCAAATCTACACTAAGTTTAACAAGTGCAATTTCTTTCAGAAGCAAGTCCATTACTTAGGCCATGTCATATCTAAGAAACGGGTGGCAGTTGACCCCGACAAGATCAGAGCTATTATGGAATGGCCTACCCCAAAGGATGTATCCGATATTAGGTCCTTCATGGGATTAGGAGGATACTATAGAAGGTTCATAAAAGGGTTTTCCAAGATTGGTTGTCCAATCACTTCCCTTCAGAAAAAGGGGATTAAATTCATTTGGACATCAAAATGTGAAGAAAGATTTCAGGAACTGAAATAACTCTTGACCCATGCACCCGTGCTAAAGATTGTAGACTCGGATAATGATTTCCTCATGTGTACAAATGTCTACAAGGAAGGACTCAGAGGAGTCCTTATGCAAGAGGGATGTGTAATTTGCTACGCGTCCAGGAAATTTAATGAGCATGATATCAATTATGTGACCCATGACCTAGAGTTGGCTTCCATAGTACATGCTTTAAAAATGTGGAGGCACTACCTCCTAGTTAGGAGGTTTGTGCTTATGACAGACCATTGTGGATTGAGACACCTATTTTATCAACCAAAACTCAATGCCAAGAAATCTAGGTGGATGGCTCTCCTCAATGAGTTTTATTTCTAAATCAAACAAATCAAAGGAAAGGAAAATAGGGTGGCCAATGCCCTTAGCAGAAGTATAAAAACGATTCATCTGGCAGCGGTAAGCACCTGTGAAATGGATGTCAGGGAAAGAGTCAGGAATGCACAAGAAACAAATGCATTCTTCAAAACCGTGACCTCATACCTAAGGAAATATCCTACAGGGATAAAATATGAAGGCTACCAGATGCTCGAAGAAGGCCTACTGACTTACAGAAATAGATTGTATGTTCCAAACTGTGATGACTTGAAGAGGTTCATAATGGATGAACTACATAAGAGACCATATACTGGTCACTTAGGATATCAGAAAATGATCATGACCACTAGGAAACAATTCTATTGGCCTGGATTGAAGAAAGACATAGCTAACTATTTAGCTAAGTGGCTAGAATGCCAGCAAGTTAAGGCAGAACACCGACATCCAACATAAGTTTTACAGCCCCTACAGATCCCAGAATGGAAATGGGAAACATCTCCATGGACTTCATCACTGGATTACCAAAGTCGACCAAGAAAAATGATGCCATCATGGTTGTGGTGGACAAACTGAGTAAGTCTGCTCACTTCGTTCCTATGAAATCAACTTGCAAGGCCATAGATATTGCCAACATCTTTATGAAGGAGATATTTAGACTACATGGCATGCCCAATGAAATTGTATTTGACTGAGATACCAAATTCACTTCAAGCTTTTGGAAATCCCTAATGGCTAGTTTTGAGACAAAATTGTTGTTCAGCATGACTTATCACCCTGAAACTGATGGACAGATAGAAAGAGTGAACCAAATAGTAGAATACATGTTAAGGATGCATGTAATGCATCAACCTAAGAAGTGGGAAGACTACCTACCATTGGTAGAGTTTTCCTACAACAATAGTTATCATAAATCCTTGAAGATGAGCCCTTTTTAAGCTCTCTATGGTAGACAATGCAAGATTCCAATCAACTGGAGTAACCCAGTGGACAACATTAAAATCAGACTCGACATGCTGAAAGAAATGGAACAACAAGTGGTTTAGATAAGAAAAAAATTGAAGATTTCTCAGGATAGATAAAAAATTTACGTCGACAGAAAGAGAACTCCCAGAGAGTTCAAGACCAGAGACCATGTCTATCTCAGAGTTAGACTCAGGAAGAGTTCCCTGAGAATGGGAGCCTGTGCCAAATTGGCACCTTAGTATTGTGGACCCTTTGAAGTCTTATATAGAGTGGGACCCGTAGCCTATAGGCTAGCGCTTCCTCCCACTGTAAAGGCACATAATGTTTTTCATGTTTAATTATTGAAGAAATATGTACATGATGCTAATCATATAATTGATTGGTATGTGATCCAGGTGGATCCAGAGGGAGAATTCCTACCAGAAACCCAATGAATATTAGACAGGAAGGAAACCTCATTCAGGAGCCGAACCATTGCATAGGTCAAGGTGCAGTGGAAACACTTTTGTCCAGATGAGGCTACGTGGGAAATGGAGGATGCCGTGAGACAGGCATATCCGATTTTTTTTACTCCTATACATACAGATCATGTTGACATATATAACATTGAGGACGATGTTCCTTTAAGGGGGAGGGAATTGTAACACCTTGTTTCCCCCAATTTGTAAATATAACTATATTGGCCAAGGAACTATGGAAAACCTAAAAGTGTGAATGTTTGATTTGATGGACCTTTGTACAAAAGGTTGATGAATGTAAATTCTATTATTTTAATAGAAAATGGTTATGTGCTGCATGACTGCTGAAAGAGGGGATGTGCTAAGAGAAAACCACAAATGCTATGAAAGGTGGTGGAGGGGACCCAAAATGGTTGTATTAACCTCCATCAAACCAGTACCATGCTAGAATTAATTGCTTAGATCAGAACAACCCTCTGACCAAAGAACTAATTACAGTCACACTGGTAGGTGGGAAGACCTCCTCAAGAGTTAATGAGGGGATGGGGCAGACCACCCATCCGTAAGGCTTCCAGACCTGACCACAGACTAGGAATTCGAGCCACATGCAACCTTGCTGAGGAAGGAAAGAAAGGAAGTGTGGTGGGAAGAGGAATACCTGCGGGGAAAAATGCAGAGACGAGAGAAGAAACTCTCGGGTCCGAAGAAGGACTGAAAGAGGAACAATGAGTTTTGATCACAGGAAATAGAGATTGATCCAGGAGAAGGAGAGTAACTTTCATCCTTATCTATTTCTGTATTGGGAGAAGGAGAGTAACCTTCATCCCTAACTTTTGTTGAGCTTGAAGTAAGAGATTGAATCTCAAAGCATCGTGGCTTAAGCTCGGGGGTGGCCAGTGATAAATCCATTGGGAGTGATTGAGCCTATGGTTGGGTGGAAATGAGCACCCCTTTCAACAGTCGCATCACACTCTATGGTTCTGATAAGTGTTTTCTTTCCTTATTCTTTGAATTATAAATAATGGATGCATTCGAGTATTTACATGTCTATAAATGGTTCTTTCTCTATATTAAATGATTAAGTTATGAGTATGCATTTGTTCCCTTGAGAACCTATATTTCTTCTTGAATTTCCATATGCCCAGTTTAATCACTCGAAGGTGATTTCCCTAGGAATTTACATCATCATTCCGGAGTCAGAGCAAGCCTCTGGGAATAGCTACTTTTTTGGTAACCTCACAAGTTACTTTGCCTTGATTCAGAGCTTAAATATCTGCGAGTTGGGAAGGTGTTCCCTTCAGACCAGTAGTCTAGGAGACGCTGAACTTGCACCTATTCCCTTAACCAAAAACCCGACTAAGAGAGGGGATTATAGCCCAAGATTTATATGAAGATCCACATGAGCTGGGTCTAGGAACCTTGGAGCTCGAGGCTCTGACATGTCAAATTGTAGAATAGTCAAGTTGAACCCAACAATTTCTATGAACCGTTGATCTATGAACAAATATCGAGGGTGGGGAATCACTGCAGGGCGTGAAGGTGAAAATAGTGGATGCATTAGTTTGCGGCCAACAATTCACCCTTATCGTTGATCTCAATGGCATGGAATATCAAAAATCCCGGTTAGAATAGAATCGAGCGAGCAGTTTCCATATTGCGGAGGTTAAAATCTATGGTAAAGAGCACGCATGTTGGGGCCCCACAATTTCTGTGAACCGTCAATCGTCGTTGGCCTTTGATCTGAGTTTGATGCAATCCCTGAAATGCAAGGAGCGTGTGGGAAGGAAAAATCTTCAAGGAGATCAAGCTCATAAGAGATAGCACTTTCAGGGGTGCAGACGAAATCCAAGAGAAGGGCCCGTAGAAGGAGCAAAGGTCAAATCCTTCGAGCACTTAGAAAATCTTCTAAGTCAGAGTAAGTGAGAAGCTCAGGAGGAGGAGCGATAATGGTTGTTGGATCACAACACTGAGGATCAAAAACCATCTGATCTAAGAAAGGTGCATGAACCTTAGCACTTTGCACATGCGGGAGAAGAGAAATTACCAAAGTTCTGAAGTCCCGAAGTAATTTGAGGTCATCCATAACCAGTAGGTGAATCTGGACCGCCAAATCTAAAGGGACATGTGGTGACATATCGTGGACTCTGGGGAAATCTGTGCATGAGTTTTCAGTTGAGATTTGAGACTCCCGAAGTTTGGAGAGATGAAGTAAATCTCAATCATCAGATCACCCGAAGTAGTAGCCTGACCGTTTATCGCCAAGAGATATGTGTCATCATATTAACAGCTTCGGGAAATATATTCGATATTTTTTCAGTTAAGATTTGAGACTCCTGAAGCATGAATATCCGGAGAGCCAAAGAAAATCTCAATTGTTAGATCGTCTGAAGTAGATCTCAGTCGTCAGATCGTCTAAAGTAAATCTCAAGCATCAGATCGTCCTAAGTGAATCTGGACTGTCTGATCCAAAAGGGATGTGGTGTGAATCTTTGGACTCTGAGTAAAGACCTGAAGTAATCCTTGATCATCAGATCAAGTGGACACACGTCGGTGGATTAGAGCCTTTGGAAAAATCCATTGGGAAAAAGGGTGAAGTTTGAGATTTGAGATCTTAGAAGTTCGGAGACCCGAAGGAGATCTCGACTGTTGATCGAGAAGAGGGCCACATGAATGTTGATCTAGTTGAAAGGTCAAACACCTGAAGTAGAAGCATGGTCGTTGATTTAGGAGGACAGGTGTTCGAAGATCATCAACTCTGAAAGATTGATGTACGAATGAAAGAAGGGTTTGAGATTTGAATAGTTTGAAGTTCATAATCACGAAGGAGATCACATTCGTTGATTTAGGAGGGGCAGATATGGTCCTTGGATTTGAAAAGGGAAGATTTGAACCATTATTTTAGACAGTACCATCAATATCGGGAGATTGACGGTCTCATATCATTGTGGGGATTGAAGGTGTGAGAACTTTAAAAATTTGAGGGCGGGCTGCAATCCAAACCCCAGTTTTGGAGAAAGGACACATGGAGGCTCGAGGAGAATTGAGGGTCAAAAAGTAGTTTGGTTTCAAATCGCCATTGGTTGCGCCCACAATTGTGTGTTTGCGTGAGGTCATCACCCAAGGTCACATCTGAGGAGGGGCCAAGAGAAAATGGGATAACACCAAATCCGAGACTTCGTTGAAGCGTGAAGGAGAAGGTTGCGAGTATCATAAGACCTGCACCAGAAGCCAGAAGGGCCCGTGTTTGATTAAGAGTTGAGAATATCAAGGTCTCAAAGTCTTGTTTGACTTAGATAATCGGAGAACCTTGACTGAAGGTTTGGGCTGAGTCCCGGGCTTCCCAATTTAGGAATTGTATAGGAAAAGGATATATTCATGTAAGGAGGACATTTTTTTTTATTTTCTCCCCATCGTGGGTGTGTTACATGTTAGGTTTTTGGACCATTTAGAATCTTCTTGAAATTCCATACATGATTAGCCCCACATGTCTGAGTAGTGGGGGTTGAAATGACAACTACTCAGTGCCAAGGTGGTCAAGAAGGTGGGTCAAATTGCAGGAGGCATAAATTATGCATAAGAACTCTAATTGAGGTAATTTTCACACTGCTAGAAAACATTAGCGGTTGGAAGATATGGTTGCAAAGTTTTGACCCAAAAAATGTTATTTGATGCCTCAAACCAGCTTTGGAAGTTTCTAGATCCTAAATATTCAAACTGATACTTCCCCTAAATGGGTCATGCAAGCAAATTCCTCCATTTTTTCCACCCATAAAGTACCAAAATAGATGAAAAATTATATAACGGTTCATTCCAACTTAGTAGGTTAACACCATGTAGGTATATAGTAGCACAGATATAGCTGTATATCTAATTAACCAATTATTATGAATCTGCCTCCTATGCTAATTGTGGGAAGCCATAAATTACATATATATTAGTTGTAAGAAGCCATATATTATAGTCAATTTGGTTTATCTTGGGTGGTTGAGATGAATTATAGTTATCCTCCCCACCTGAGTTCAAATTCTCAAGTGACATGTTGACATCATATTGAGTATATTAATGTAATGGCTTCGAGCCTTATTGTTGACCAACCTTGTTCCTTAAATATTCTAGTGTTTACCCTAGGTACCATCCTCAAAACGAGGGGAAGTACTCAAGGGTTTTCCTATGGATTTGTAACCTAGAAAAAAGAATAAAGAAGCCATATATTACATACAAATTTTTTTTTTATTTAATAAAACTACCTGATTCCCTATAAATATAAAATGACATGGAACCAAATCATTGCTACTTGAGTTGATTTCACTTGATATTAATCATCCAAAGGGTCTACATGCCAACAAAACTTATATTCCTTTCATTTCCATTCGTGGTGAAATACAACTTCAAATCAATATTTTGAATGGAAGAAGTCAAAGTTTGGGGGAAAATATGTGTTTACCAACTCCAATTCTTAAATTATTACCATCATCATGAGTTTCCTCGAGGACATCAAGTTGGCTAAGTTTTTTTTGAAAATATAGATGGCATTTTCATACAGGTAGACTCAATATTTTTCTCTCGATTTGATTGAGGTTGTTGAGTATGATGAATTGCAGGTGGAGGCTGAGTGGTATTGTTTACAATAAAACACAAAATCTTTTGACTCCACATACAAAAATGCAATCTCCTTTCCATAGAACTAATTAAAACACAACGATTGAGGATTCGTGTAGGCCTTCTTCCTTTTCAATTGTTAGGGTCCTAACCTCCCTAACCCCCTAGGTAGATAGACTACTATGTATTTATATATATGGAGGCCATCATTAGTAAATACGGCTTATGTATTAGTTTGAACACAATTCTTGCAAGAAGGATAACTAGAAGGTTCTGTCTACTAGAAAGTTCCTTCTCTACAATGTTCTTAGGGGATAGAAAGTACTATATAAATATGTATAATCATTGTAAAAGGATAATATACATTTTTAATCTAAGCTCTGCTCTATTGAAGGTTTCCCCTCGAAGAGGCTAGTATACATTTCTTCCATATCTAAATAATGGTGTAATATTTTGGATCATATTGTTCATTGTGCATGCAATTCTATTTCTTTTTACAATATATTTGAGTGATATCTATGATTTATGATCTAAATATTTATATTTGGTACATCAAAAGTGGTATTAAATTTCTTTCCTGACACAATTTTAGAGCAATTTTTTTAGGATGGAGATGTGTTCCAGTGTCTATAAATAACATAGAGATATTTCATTAAACTAGTAAACTTGTGGTTGGGGAAGTATACACACATGAATTATATGAGGTTTCACTTAGTTGGAAACCCTTGTAACCCCTGTTGGTACCCCTTCAAGTAGTATCACATCAGAAAACACCTGTATATGGAATTCAATTCCATGTACCCTCGTGTATATTAGAATTCCTATAGGTTTCCCGAAACCAACCTTAGATTAACTAATCAACTACCTTACTACTATAGTGGAACCAAGAACAACACTTGGGAATATTACTCTCTCATACCCAGGTAATCGGGTAGTACAACTAAGACTACGGTTGAAACTCCTTATTTAGAGCTCTGAGATATTGGGCCAAGTACTACTCTTGGACTCCCTTTTCCTTAGGACCCTTGCATCCTATTGAGGGGTCCTAAATCCATTTAACTCAACAGCAGGAACCATACCCTCCACTGAGGCCCAATTGGACTCTGCAGCGTTTAATGGTGGAATGGTTCTCTAGATCTTGTGATCTGTCCAACTAATCGATGGGATTTACGTTTTCTTGTGAAGTCTTCTCCTTCAATTTAGACATTCTCTTTTTTTCTTTTCTTTTATAAGGTGGGACATATACAAGATAAAATCCGGTATAAACCAACTAGATAAACAAGTGGGAAAAAACTTAACTACTCGAGGAGGATGATCTTGGGATAACCCTTTCACTCTAGCATGGAGACAACGATTCTTTACCATAGGCCTAGTACTAATACATTAACCTGCTGGTGTTCCAATTATTGACTGAGATACTATTTATCAGAAAGAAAAACACGCATGCGATAAACGATGAAAAGAAAAATATTTCCCTTAACTCTAATCATCAATCACATAATAACACAACTATTTAATTTTCATCATTAAAGACAAGAACCATAAAACATTGCATCAGATAACTTATCAAAAGATTTATAAGATCTTACTCGTTACAACATCCATTCATGAGATGAAATCAGAAATAATTCTTCTCCACATCCAATCATGCACACTTTTGATGAAAAACAAAAACTTGTCTCTGGTCCTAAACAAGACTTCTCAATTAAGGCAACTCTGAAATAGTTCTTTACAAAATCCAAAAATGAGGGTCTTTGCAACAAGCATCGACCCTTGGCTATTAGGTTGATCTTCCTATTTATGACATACTATTAACTAAAAATAACTATTAAAGTGCAACTAAGTAAAACAAAACTCGCCACATGGCTCTTTCTTCTATCAGTCTTCAAACAATCATCAAATGATCTCACTTGAGTGGATGACTCTTCTCGTACTCCGACCACTTGATGAAGAGATCCTCCCATGTGTTAGAATACAAGAATCTATGTTGTTCCATTGGGGCCCAAAGGATCTCTCTTATTTCTATTGACCATGCCCGATACTTGACTATTCTGCCATTTAACTGCTGCAACATGGCTCAATCTCTCATTGGGTGCTCCATGCATTGTCGCACCTATCTTGGCATCATGTCTGCCACCTTCGCTATTTTCATACCCCATGATGAGTCTTGTTCGACATGTGATTTGACTATGTCGCGCAAGTCGACAAAATCATCGGGTGTGCCAAATTCGGGGAAGTCGATGTCTCTCATTTCCCAGTTGATCTTGGTCCAACTTTTCTCAGACTCAGACCATTTATCTTGGATTTCCCGATGAGGTTCCTGATATATTTTTACCCAATATTTGACCGATTTCCTTATGCGGTCGATGATGCTTTCGTTTAGCACCTGGATGTTGTGTTATTTTGCGTCTAAACCTTGTTGCACCATGCTGATATAGTCGATCCTTTCCATGGCTTGGTGCTCTTTCTCGTACCACCTCTCCATATCCTTGCACACCGCTAGTTCCATGAGGGTGTCTTCTTAAATATCGACTATCCTTGCAGTGAATAGGTATCGTTCATCTGTAAATTTGTTGTAGGCCTCCTTGAATTCACTCTTTAGGAACACCACGGCCTGTGTGGCGTCTTGGTAGTATTTCTCCAAGTGGCACAAATGTTCCAATTCTTTCAAAGAAACAACCAACTCCTCTTCATCCCTTTTTTCTCTGTCCAGGGTGGCATCTATGATTTCCACCCCTACATCGATAAGTTCAGATGTCTTGGCATTCTCTCTGTTGATTAGATTTTCCTTCGTGGTGATGAGGATGGAGTGATCTAGAGTGATACTCCTCTTCTTGGTGGTTCTCTGTATGATATATTTCCTTTTCCGGTCATAAGCGATGGAATGTATGTTAGTGACTTCATCCATGGGTTCGGGAATTTGTTGATCTCCCCAAGTAAGCATATTTCCTAGGCTCCCGATGGTATATATTTTTTCAAGACTAGGTTTATTGAACTTCCTCCATGTGTTCGGAAGGTATGGATTATGTTTTTATCTCATAGGGAAGTTGAGTATCGATTGGAATTGAGGTGTCGGGGGTGTGCTCGGTACTTACCGGATAATCAGCCATTGAGACGTCGATTTCTTGTCGTGGAGATTCTTACTTTTGTTCGTCCGATCCTGGTTCATTCTTTAGATGATCTGCTCGGGCCTCTGGTGCATCGAGAAGCTCAGTTTCTAAGACACTCTCGACCTCTTGTTCATTCTGTGGAAGGCCCCAAATTTGAGCATCAGGAGCTGGGGAAGATGTCTTCTCTGGATTCTTTTCCTCTATGATCTGTACAGGGGTGACCAGGGATACCTCTGGGATATCTTCATCATCATAGATGTTTATTAATTCGCGGAGGGGGGTCGGTGCAATTTATCTCCTTGATGTTCTAACTATCTCCAGCTGAGATGAAACACCCCTCGGTGACTCATCCTGTGGCGTTGTGATTTCAGGGTTTCCTAACCTGGCGATTTCATCAATGTCTATTAATTCAGGGCTGCTTGGGCCTGACTAGATTTCATCTGGGTTATCGACAGGGGACCCTGTCATTCCTGTGAGGTCCAGGTCATCTTGCAAGTGATCAATTATTTGTTGCGCATGTTCTGTCATGACCAACCCCCTTTCCAGCGTGTCCTGTGTCATAGGGAAACCTTTGTTCTGCACCAAAGCTACTAGGGGGAACGTTGTTGCTTCTAACGCTATAATTTCTTCCCTCGCTCTAAGGGCCTCTTGAGCCAATTTATCTATGGTCATCGCATGTTCATCTAGGCTCATGGCCTTGAACCTAGTCATTTTGGGGTTTCCTATCCTTGCCACCACCTCATCCTAGTCTTGGGAATTTTATGTGAAGACTTCATCTTCAAATTTATTGTGGGCGTATGGACAACAAGATGACACTTGTGAAGCATGTTTCAGGATCAGACCCTTTGGATAGTGCTTGTGGAATCGACTTGTCTAGAATATGAACTCTAGTTGGTTCAGGTCTTCTTGTTTGTCTTGAGTCGTGTCTTTCACCATGTAGAAACCTACATGGAAACCATAAGGTATGAACGCCCGTTTCTTTTCCTTGACTAGGGTGGCATTGTAACCTTGCAGGATGGTCTGGTAGCATATCTCTTCCACTACAAGCTAGTTAGGGACATGCACTGGTATGATATGTGGTGCCCCGGTGGCCCCAAACACCCTGATGTAGGTATCTCTCTCATCCAAGTACCAATGGCCTACCTTTGATATCATCTTCTTGGCCATAGTCGATACTATCGGGCATTCTTTCTTAAAAAGAATGAAATAAATCTGTGTGATGAATTCATCGTAGATGAGAGAGTAAGACTTATTGTACCTGTTCTCCCATAGGATGCTGAAACATACGTATACTAGGAGTTCTGCAACATGACAGCTCAGATTCATGACAACGAAAATGTTTCTGGCGCACATGACATCAAGAAAATATGAAGCCATGTAGAAGACTGGTGTCTCTCCTTCCTTTTGCGTCTGAGACTGCTGTATGTAGATGCTCAGTTTCTTATAAATGATCGCTCCCTAGTTGAAGCCTCTCCTAGAAATCACCACTGTGTAAGATAGGGGCATCCATGCCTCTGAAAATCTGGAGCAGTCCTTCTCTTCATATAATCAGCAGATGAGATCCATCAAGTAGATGTATGGATCCCTTAAGTTGGCCACTTTATACCAACTAGTGCTCCGTTTGGTGTATTTCTTGTCTTCTCTCCACCATGATGCCATCACCCGGTTGGTGTCATGGTGCTCGTAGAACTTAACGACAAAATCTATATTCATCTGCTCCTCTGGGTCTCGGAGTTTATAATATTTATGGACCTCTATCGGAAGAAACACCCCAACACACCCACCATTTTCATCGTTGATCAAACATTTTTGTGTGTCTATGTGGTCAATGAACCACTTCAGGGTTTCGAAATAGGGAAAGATAGGGGTTCTGCTAGCCACCATATGCAAGTATGACCGTCGGATGTTCGGGAACACTTCGTCATCGAGCACTCTGAAATCTGGATCATTTTGTGGGATGTATTCCTGGTATTCCTCCCGACTGATCTTTTTAAAGAGATCTCCCCAATGCGAGAGTGCCATCTTGGACCCTGTGCTTGCCTCTGTATCTCCAAAGTCCATGGGTTGGACGAAATCCTTCTTCATTGATGTATTGATGACAGGCTTTGGTCTCGGTGTGTATTTAAATTGTTTTGTGACCCCTGGGGAGGAGCCTTCGCCTACCTCTGGTTCTTTCAGCTTCGGTGCCCTTGGAGATCATCTAGTGGTTGGATTTCTTGGTGAAATTGTTCCTACAATTGAAATAAACCTTCAGAAACTGTGTAAAGAACAAAACCAGATAAAAACATATGAAATGTAACCATGAAAAATCCACAAACTTAGATATATACCTATAAATATTGCTAAACCTGGTTATTAGATACTCACGGGATCTTTGCAGCTTTCGAATTACCCGTCTCGCTTCTCCATATGATCTGAATTTCCTTGCATGCAGAATGATTCCGCTTACCATGGCTCAAGAGAATTTAAACTAGAGAAGAACTTGCCATGTCACATCAACCATTCAATTCAGGTGATGAGTGCAATTTAAACAAATCTTCTGCCAAATCTCTGTAACTTAAATTCATCATGGGTTGACGGCAGAGGCACAGGGGTGATGTGGTCTATCAATGATTTCAAACAGTCGTGTTGATTGGCGCACGAGGTAGAAACTAATGCGGGATTCGGTATTAATTAGATCCTTAAATGAACGAAATTTAATCATATCTAATGCTAAAACATCCCATCGTGTCACTTTCTCAGTGGGTAGATTGGGGATCGAGGATGCGCTATGAACATTTTTGTTGATGTCCCTCGCAAAATATTCGACACCGATCAATATCATCGTACAATGATATCATGGAAAAGATAACTCGAAGGTGTGACTTGGACCTAGGGAACCAATAATGACTCGGGGTAAAACTAGACTATACAGTTCTCCAGTATGGAAAAGACACGTGGCGTTGAAGACCGATGACCTAATTCATGTGTACTAATTGGAGTTGGGACTTACCTTAAATTTTGCGTTCTAAAACAAACCTGGGCTCACCGATGCCGAAAAGGTATCGGGGGTCAGCGATCGGCGATAAACCTATCACGTTTTTTTCTTCGGATTTGCTTCCTCAAACAAGTCCTGATGCCTAAACGCTTCGTGGATTGGCGATTGGGAAAACTCTTTAGCAGGGTCAGAATGTTCGTTATGATCCTTTTCAGTCTTCCCCGATTCCGATAAGTGTGTCGGCTATCGGCTATCAGTGATATCATTTCTTTCTTCGTTAACATGTATTCCCCTCATCTTTTACTGATGCCGAAGAGAAATCGACTATTAGAGATATCCTTATGCAAAAATTTGGCGCAAACAAAAACTTCCTTTTTCCGATGCCAATGGATATCGGTGCTTGGTGACTGAGGTTTCCCAAGTGGCTCTTCTCCTTCTTCGAATACCTTTCGATGCCGAATTTGAGTGTGTCGAGTGAATTTTTTTGGCTCTTGATTATTTGTCTAGCCGTTAAGGATTTCATAAGTCATGGGGTTTCATAAGTTCAAACGGGCCTGAAAAGCTAATGAGAGTCATGATAATAAGCAAAGGAAAAAAAATTTCACAAAAATTGAAGTCAAAACAGATAGTGAAAATATCAAGTGGTACCCAAAAAGTAAAAAATTGACATAGGATTTTTAGGGTGTGTTGAGTGCTCAACAAATGGCAACTTACTGGGCGAAAGCAGAATCTATGTTCCTTCCTTGGGCTCGACTGATGCAAAACCTGGTTAGGAACTTAACTAGTTTTTTATCAGAGCCTCTTTTACCCTTGCATTTAAAATTTCCCCAGTTGATACATCTGGGCTTGCCTGTGGGATTTTCAACCTTTATTCAACATTTGTTTCCTGTAACCCTGAATTACGCCCCCTTTGACAAGAGTCTAGTAAATAATTCACTGTCACTAGGCCTTTTAGTTACCCTTATTCACTTTCTACGGTGTTGCTCCGCTGCCAGCGAGCATCCATGGCCCCGATAGATTCACCCCAACGTCATAGACCTTTCTCCGCTGACAGCAAGCATCGATATCCCGAGTGGATATATATGCATACCCTCTCCTACTATGTGCTCATTTTATATAGTTGATTTTTTATTTCGACAGAATGCCCTGAGCGAGTGGGAGAGGAGGACGTCTGTTATTTTCAAAAATGAGATGGTTAAGATGAAATTTTGCTACCTCTGTCTCTGAGGTACATGTAGTCCTTTCCATCTTACTGTCTTTCCCTTGGGGTTTTACCAGACCACCAGGCAGACACTTCTGCATTTCTCCAAAGTTTTTCATTTGCATAGGTTAGATAGAGAACCCCTCGAAACAACTGCAGGTTCCCCAAATTTTCTTGTGTTCTTTGTGAGCGATGAGTCAGGAACATAGTTCACTATATCTCATCATATGAGGTCAACCATTACCTTACTAAACACAATATTCAAAAGCGCATAAGTACAATAGAAAAAGATAAAAAAAAATTGCATTTCGCAATCGACGTATCTAAAATAAACATCGTGAAAACATAAACACATAATTTTTTTTTTAATGAAAATATTGTTTTAGTGCTTGGCCATTTGCCAAGAGGGCGTCAGGTTCCCCCTCAGATTATGCAGTCGATACATGCCTAACCCAATCTTCTCGACCACTTGGAAAGGTCTAAGCCATAGATTCTGAAACTTAGAATGTTTTCCTTTAGGTTCATTTTCTCTGTCCCACTTTAGGGCTAAGTCTCCTACCTCAAAATTCTTCTCTTTAGCCTTATGCTTATCAAACCACCTCTTAACCATCTACTAGTGAGATATGAACTTTGATTTTTCTACCTTTCTTCTTCTATCATGATAAGGGTGTTAATTATTTGTTGTATGACTGATGAGGGATGTCCTCTAGAATCCTGAGCAAGTTGAAGAGATGAAAGATAAATCCTTTTCACGAGAATGGCTTCTTGTCCGTATACCAGAAAGTATGGGGAGTTCCCTATAGATTCCTTGGGTGTGAATCTATCGCACCATAAAACATTATGAAGTGAACTATGTCAATTCCTCTGGTTGTCTGCAACTATTTTCTTTAATATTCTCACTAGGTTCTTATTAGTTGATTTTACCACTCTGTTTCCCTGTGGATAATAGTTTGCAGAGTATCTAATTATGATTCCTTTTTCTAGAGAAAAATTTGTTAATAAGGTGGAATAAAAGTAAGTTGTGTTATCAAAAACAAGGACAGAAGGCACACTGAACCTTGTGATCAGTTGTTGCTCTATGAATTGGATCACCACCTTCTCGTTTACATGAGTCAAAGGGATGGCCTGTGCCCATTTCATGAAATAATCTATGGTAGTCAATATGTACCTATGTTTTTTTGACAAACTTGGTGTAATTTATCCTATGATATCTAACCCCCATTTCTCAAATGGCCTGTAAATGACCACTGATTGGAGTGGGACAGTTGCTCTCTTCTCCCTCCCCGTGCTTATTTGAAAAGTTTTATAGTTTCTAGCATATGTGTGAGATTTCTTGAACAAAGTAGGCCAATAATAGATAGCTCTCAGTATTTTATGAGCAGTGGTGTTTCCTGCGAAATGTCCACCTTTAGGACCATCATGGACCTCTTTCAGAACTTTTTCTGCATCTTCATGTTCGAGACATCTTAAAAGTACCCGATCATAATTAACACGTAAGAGCACTGAATTTATGAGGCGATATTGTGCGGATTTTAACCTGAGAGCTCTCCTTTCCCTAGGGTTTAGGTTTTCTGGGAAAGTTCCATGATGCAGGATATAAGTCAGTTTCTTGTACAAGGACTCTTTCCTTGGGGAGACATATGAAGCTTCACCACACCATAATGCCAATTCATTCTCCCATCTGGGGTCGTTGTTTACTTGGTCTTGGGCTTCAACTTCCAGTTTACATAACCCTTGTCCTTTAACCAGTGTAGCAGGTTTTATATGTAGATCAAATTCTTGGACTACTGCCATCCAGTTTCCTCTTCTTTCCCCCATCTCCTGTTGAGTAAATAGGGATCAGACTATGGGGTGAGGTACGGTGACTTTCTTATGGTTCTTGAGGATGTAAGATCTAAAGTGTTTTACTGCCTTGTATACCGCATAATCTTGTTTATCTATAGAAGGGTAATTTATTTCAGCCACTTGGAGATTAGTTCTCATGAATGACATTGGGGCCTCATTGTTTTCATCATCCTTCTGAGTTAATAATGCAGCTAACAATTGGCCGGAGATGAAAGTATAGAGGAATAAATCTTTGTTGAAATCAGGACTTCGCAACACTGGGGCTTGAGATATTGCAGTCTTAATCTTTTTGAAAGCCTTCTTTCGTTCATCATCCCACTTAAATTCAACATCTTTACGAATCATTTTTTGTAAGGGTTTGATACTTTCCGCAAAATCGGGGGTGAATTTCCTCACAAAATTGATTTTCCCGAAGAAAGATTACATAGACTTTTTGTTGTGAGGTAATGGAAGCTGAGCTATAGCCTTAATCCTTTATAGATATATGTGAATGCCTACTTGAGATATAATGTGGCCTAACAACTTACCTTCCTCGACACTGAAAATAGTTTTCTTAGGGTTTAAGGATATACCATATTTCATACGCCTTTTGAAAATCTGGGTTAAATTTTGGATGTGATCTTCTCTGTTCTTTGAATACATAGTTACATCATCCAAATAGAATACTACACACTTGTTGATTAGTGCCAAAAATTCTACGTCCATGGCCCTTTGGAAGGTCGCTTCTGCATTGATTAACCCAAAGGTCATGCATTTATAAGCGAAGGTTCCCCACTTGGTTTGTAAGGTAGTTTTAAAGCGGTCTTCTTTTGAAACTAGAACCTGGTTGTAACCTGAGAAACCCTCCAGGAAGGAGAAAATCGCAGAGCCAGACACTGTCTGCAAGAGTTGCTCCATTGGTATGACTGGGTATTTATCCTTTTCTAAAGCTCTGTTGAGGTTTCTGAAATCTACGCATAGGCGGATCTCCCCAGAATTTTTTCTTACAGGAACCAAATTTTCTACCCATGCAAAGTGTATAACCTGGAAGATAATTTTGGCATCTAATAGTTTTTTCAACTCGTGACACATGAGAGGTTCCAAGGATGGGTGGTACTTCTAGAGCTTCTGTTGGAAGGGTTTCACTTTAGGTTTTAATGGGATAGTGTGTTGAATGATACATGTATCACAAGTTTTCAGATCTCGGTAGGACCATGCAAATACATCTTGATATTGTCTGAAAAGTTTGAGATAGGCCTTCCTTTCCTCTTTAGATATTGTCTTGACGAGATTTACATTTTTGGGGTTTTTCTGGGTTCCTAGATTTATAGTTTCATGCATGGGACAGGAACTCCCCATCTTTGCGTTCTTTGGCCCTTTAAATATTTCTCTTAGGTCAAAAAGGTCTTATAAATTGGCTATTCCTTTCGGTATTGTGTGATACCTAGGTTTGTCAGTCGGCTGATCAGTCTAAGGATCAATTTCTACTGATTGTTTTTGAAACACTTCATCGTCGATAGCCAGGTCTTTAAAATTATCCTGGTTAGTCAAATTTTTTATGATATGTTCATCTCCTTCAAATACCTTCCAATTAGAAATATTGTTGGGCACTGACGGTTTATAGAGTAGCTCCACAGTGAACCAGGAGGCTTCATAATCTTCTAGAGGTGATAGCCTTTGTAACGACCCCACCCATCAACCCACATGTTGGACAACGCTACTACGTGGAAACATTCTCATACTTATATAGTATGCATTTAAATGAAGTTAAATGGCTTAACAGAGTAAACATATAATTACTGCTAACATACAAAATTAATGGAATCAATAGTAAATATCATTGCAACAGAATACATGATAATACTGCAAGCATCATAGACATTCATTTTAATTGAAATTAAACACATTCATATACTTATCTTTGAAACTGTATTAACTCCACCAACTACGTGCATACTTTCCACGAACCTCCCAGCCTTAGACCTCACTGCTCATCGCGCTCAATAGTGGGTCACCCCCGAGTTGGGATTAAGCTCCACCCAAGGTAAGGGAATGCTAGACTAGGTTGAGGTTATAGGAAAACTAAATAGAGCAATCAAAAGGATTCTCCCAGAAGCCTTCTTACGCCCACTACTCACGGAATCTCATTCCCCATATGCATGTTCCGCCCGGGAGTATACACCTTCACAAGCACAGTACATCAGTGCTTCACCTCCCTTCTGGGCCTCGATAATAGGCTGGATAGGGAATTATCAGAGCTCCTTAGCTGGTGCTGGACTCTCTCTGGGATAAAAACACTCCCCAGTAGACTCCCTTACTTGGAGAGAGTTGCTCATAGGCCTGAAAACTTGTCTCTTCTACCATGGGCCTGACAACCTGGTTCTTTCACCAGTACCCAATTCAATTCCTGAAAGTTCAAGATAACAACAACGACATCAATGTTTGGTCAACTCATAGGTGAAAACAACAACAATAGATTTTGGCTAACTCATGGGTGACATCAACAACAAGAAAACAGGGAGTGTAAACAGGAAATGAAAAGAGGCCACTAAAACACAACACGGTTCAGGTAACACCCATTTGCAGGATGCGTGACAAGAAATTCACGCAGAGTTCGAACATAGACTCAACATTTCAGATAAATGTGTATTGGTTCCTCCAGAAAACATCACAAGCTTCGGTTTTAAGAGTTGCGTGAGGCTTACAGAACTCAGACGTAGAGATACCTTAGTTCAGACAGGGGACGGTGGAATGGGGAACGAATCCCCATCATGGATCAATTCATGGGTTAAATCGCATGTTCCTGGGCCAACACATGTCTCCCATCAGGCTGCATGGGCTCCATCAACATGCGTTCCCTTTTGCACATGTTTCCCCTTCCAGGAACTTAGGACAAAAACGTACATTTCACATAACATTTGGAATAATAATAAATTACTATTCCTAAGGACTTAAGCCCTTAGGCTCAACAATTAGCCTCTCTTCCCAACCTTTCAGCCCCTTTTCCCTTACCCGCCTTGTGGAATCTTAGGCCCCCATCACTCTTTCTCTGTGGTCGGTCTGCACACAGCGATGTTTAATCTTTAATAATATTCTACATATTACATATACAAAAACAGGCTCCTAGCCTTTGACACTTAGACTCTCCATCCTAATAAATTAATAATCCCACCAACTTATCAATACTTGGCTCACCAACCTACAAAACATGATTTAAAATTCATAAACATGATTACAACAGGGCTCATCCTTGGGGATATTACAATCCCCTCCCCTTATTTTTTCACTGTCCTTAGTGCAACTTTTACACAACATCAACAAGATTTCCAAAATATTAAAAAAGATGCAGATATTCTTCCCACATAGCATCTTCATGTTCCCAAGTCGCATCCTCAGGACCGTACTAGGTTCACTAGACCTTTACAAGTCCTATGGCTCGATTCCAGAGATGTTTGTTCTTCCGATCCAATATGCGCACAAGATGCACTTGCAAGACACTTTCTTGTTCCACCTGAATCACATTCCAATCAATTACATGATTAGCATCAAGTATATATTTCTTAATCAATGAAACATGAAACACATTATGTACATTCATGGATGCAGGTAATGCAAGCATATATGCAATAGGCCCAATCCTTTCTAGGATTTCAAATGGCCCACAAAATCCGGCTACCAACTTGGTGCAGTTTCCTAGATTCAGGGAACTTCTATTGTCTTTTACTTTCAGGAAAAAATGATCTCCCACTTTAAACTCTCCGTGGATTCTGTTCTTATCAACATAAATTTTTTGCCTGTCTTGGGAAACCTTTAAATTCTTCTTAATTTTTAGCATTTGTTCTTCCATTTTATTAAGCAACTCTGACCCAACTACTGCCCTGTCAGCTAGATTATCCCAACTTACTGGAGTATTGCACTTTCTTCCATAAAGTGCTTCAAATGGGCTCATCTTCAACGATGCTTGATACCCATTATTGTAGGCAAATTCTACCAAGTGCAGGTAGTCTTCCCATTTCAATGGTTTTTCCATCACATACATCCTTAGCGTGTCTTCTATTACTCTATTCATCCTCTTTGTCTGCCCATCAAACTCAGGATGATAAGCTATGCTAAATTTCAGATTTGGTCCGAATCCTTTGAACAACCCCTTCCAGAAATTTGAGGTAAATTTCAGGTCTCTGTTAGACACAATTGTCTTAGGGACTCTGTGCAATCATGCTATTTCCTTCACAAAGATGTCGGCAACATCTGTTGCCTTGTGAGTAGTATTTAATGGAATGAAATGGGTAGATTTCATAAGCTTGTCCACCACCACCATAATTGAATCATTTTGGTTGCCTGTTCTAGGCAATCCTATGATGAAATCCATTGTCACTACTTCCGACTTCCACTCAGGAATGGTTAAAGGTTGTAGCAACCCTGCTAGGTGTCTATGCTCAACTTTAACCTTATAGCACTCCATACATCTGGTGATGTATCCAACAATATATTTCTTCATATTTGGCCAAAAGTAACGACTCTTGATTGCTGCCACGATTTTCTGATATCCAGGGTGCCCTGCATAAGGCACATTATGCATTTCATGCAAAATCATACGTTTCAAGTCCTGGACATTAGGTACATAAATTATGTTCTTGTACATAAGTATTCCATCAGTTTCCAATTTATAACTCTCCACTTTTTGTGGCATCTTACCTTGTTGTAGCTTTGCTACCAAATCCCTGTACTGCAAATATGTATTTGTAGCCTCCAAAATTCTGCTTTTAATATCAGTTTGGTACATGCAAATTGTTGTAGCATGTAATTCATGCACTCTCCTGCTGAGTTCATCAGCCACTTTATTTTCCTTCCCTTTGATATGCTTGATATCAAAATCGTACTCACACAGAAACTCCAGCCACCTACTCTGCCTAGCATTCAAGGTTGGCTGATCAAACATATATTTCAGACCATTGTGGTCTGTTCTCAGTTCGAACCTCCTTCCCATGAGGTAATGCCTCCATTTCTTTAGAGAGTGTACTATGGATGCCAACTCCAAGTCATGAGTTGCATAGTTTCTTTCGTGCTCTTTCAACTTTTTGGATTCATAACAAATTACAAATCCATTCTGACTGAGGACCCCTCCCAATCCCTCTTTGCAGGCATCAATGAACACCACAAAATCTTCTTTTGGATATGCAATCCTCAATATTGGAGCACTGGTTAACAATTGCTTTAATTGCTGAAATCTTTTCTCACAATCCTCTTTCCACTGAAACTTCTTCTCCTTCCTTTACAAGGAAGTGATAGGGTGAGTTATCCTCGAGATCCCTGCGATAAACCTTCTGTAATAACCAACTAATCCCATGAAGGATCTAACTTCTATCACGTTCTTTGGTGTTGACCATCCTATAATGGCCACAATCTTCTTAGGATCTACAACTATCCCATCCTTCGAGACAATATGCCCCAAGTAATGGATTTGCTCATGATAAAACGAGCATTTTCTCAATTTGGCATACAATTGGTGATCTATTAGTACCTGCAACACCATCCTCATATGTTGTTCATGCTCTTATTCCGACTTGGAATACACCAAAATGTAATCCAGGAATACTATGACAAACTTGTCTATATAGTCCCGGAATACACCATTCATCAGGCACATAAAAACAGTGGGTGCATTTGACAACCCAAATGGCACCACTGTGAACTCGTAATGACCATACCTTGTTCTAAAGGCGGTCTTGTTGATGTCTTCATCCTTTATCCTTACCTGGTGATATCCCAACCTGAGGTCTATCTTCAAAAATATCTTCGCATCCTTCAATTGATCGAAGAGGTCATCAATCCTCGACAGAGGATATTTGTTCTTCATAGTTACTTTTTTCAATTGTCTAAAATCGATACACAATCTTAGTGTTTCGTCCTTCTTCTTTACGAATAGGACCGGGGATACCCAAGGTGACACACTTGGGTGTATGTGCCCCTTCTTAAGAATCTCTTCAAGTTGCAACTGCAACTCTTTCAACTCTGGCGTACTCATTCTGTAAGGAGCTTTTGACACTGGAGCTGCTCTAGGCATCAAGTTTACAGAGAAATCAATATCTCTCTTCGGAGGCAGTCCAGGTACCTCCTAAAATACATATTCAAACTCTTTTAGTACCACATGATCTCCAATATTTGAGACTTCATCCCTAGTGGCTTCCTCCACATGGGCTGCAAATAATTGACAACCTTTTCTATAGAACTTCTTCAACTTCATTGCTGAGATTTCTCTGATAGCAACAACTCTGGGAATTCCTTGGACTTTTTTCCGATTCCCTTCCTCATCCAGGAAAGTAAATTCCTTTTTAAGATAGTCCAAGATGGCATGGTGTTGGTCCAACCAATCCATCCCAATTAGACAGTCTTAAGACCCTAAAGGCAGAATATTCAATTCAACCTTTGTCCTCAATCCCTTCATATCCACTGGACAAGACTTAACTAACTCAGTGACTTTTCTCTTGGTTCCTATAGCCAGCTGCACTAACAAAAAAATTTCATGTTTTCTTCTTGAAAAATGCAAACTTTCCACCACTCTAGGATCTACATAACTATGGCTAGCCCCTGAATCAATTAAAATAGTAAATGGTTGGTTGTTAATCATACCTTCTACTTCAATAATGTGTGACTGAAATTCATCTTGCTTGTTGTTTAGGGTTGCATAGATCCTTGGAATTCTACTACCCATGTCCTCCATTGTTTCATCTTGCTGAACATTATGGGCAGTTCTCACTTTGCCATTTTTGTAGGGACAATCTCTATACTTATGGTTTCCCTGACAACCCCAACACTGAATGGGAATATGTCTTGGCCTTCGTTCCCCTACTTCATCCATTCTCGGCTCTCTAAACTATGTCTATCCTTGAGGGCTATTTCTGAAAAAGGGAGATTTGTTTCCCTTCTGCCTCTGCTCTTTCTTGAACTTCCTCTGGTCGTTCCAAGCCTTTCGAAAGGTAGGCTTTTCTCTTTTCTTCTCATATAAGCATTTCTCTCTTCTTATCATTTATTCCATAGTTTTGGGGTCATCATACTGGATCTTGTCACCAATGGAAGGTGTCATTCCACTCAGATATCTTTGAATCTTGATAGTTTCTTCCTTGATGAACAAAACATACTTCAACAATTCCAAAAACCTACGTTCATACTCATCAATGGTCATGCTGTCTAGCTTGAGTTCAAAGAACTCCTTCATCTTTCTGTCATAATATCTCTTAGTCAAATACTTCTTTTCGAAATACCTCTTGAATTATTTCTAAGTGATATATTTCTCTCTAATGTGTTGCACCTGCACAAGTTGATCCCACCACATGGATGCTTTTCCTTTCAGTTGATACATCGCAATTCTTCCTTCTGCATGAGAGGAATAATTCTGTAGTTGGAAGTATTTCCTCATACCAAGAAACCATGTTTAAACATCTTCCTCCTTCTGATGTTCTTCATCAAACATAGGAGGCTTAATCTTGTTCATCTCTCCCATCAATTCATCCACCCCAGATCTCCTGTGCTTTCTAGTAGGAGATGGGCTTGAACTACTGTGTGTCCTTCTCTTGGAGCGACCTTGGGAGTGATGATGGTGTCTACCCACAATCCTTAACCTTCTTCCCTCAGAAGTTTGGTGACTCCCTATTCTTCTCGAGTCACTCTCCTTATCATACTTATTTTCTATTCTCTCCAAACTCTTTAACAACTTTATGTTAAATTCTCCTAGTTTTTCCTGATCTTTTCTGATATTTCTTCTATATGATCGACGATTTTGGGCATCTTTTTGCAATCCTTCAATGATCTTCCTTATGTTTTCTTCCTTTTCCATATCTTCTCCATGGACATTGGAGTTTGATCCTTCAACTCCTAAATGAACATCCATTCCTTTTGTTTCATCCTCAGAATGGGAAGCAGTCCATGCCCTTTCCATTTCTTTTGCACTCAGTGGAAATTCTATTTGATTCTGGTGCTTGTTGAACTTCTGCATCACAAATTGCAGACAACCATAATTTGTCAGGTCATTATTCCTTAAAAAATCCCATATCATTCATAAAAAACTTGATTCAAGAAAGCATTTAGCTTCCATGAATTTCCAAAGCTTTGCTCGGCTCTGTAGTGCACTGAGGCCTTAGCCCTTTTCTCTCAGTTTCCCAACCCACGTGACCATGGTTCATGACCAAGCACTAGATCTAAAGGTTCTCTAATCGAAACTTCAAGGTTTTGGGTTTCGTGGTTTTGGGATTTCAGTCCTAGAGGCTCTCACACTCGCTTCCCTCTCCAACTCCTGACTTCCGAACTTTCGACCTTTCTAGCCACTGGGCCCACAACATAGCTATAACCAACCACGGTGGTGACACGTGGTGTACTTAAGAAGGTCCATGTTACCTCAGGTGATGCCATCTGGCCCCACTACGTCTACTTTTCCTTCGAGGCCAACTGGCATGTGGCACACATACCATGGGTCCACACCCATCCACGTGATGTCAACCCAACCCACTACTTCACCTCTTCAAGATTTTGTGATTTTGGGTTTCGGGAGTTTGTGCATCAACACATCCCACTTCTCTCGACAACCGAACTCTCGAAATTACTCTTTGCTCTTCTGCTCGATCCAACGGACAAGATCGTTTTCCCAGATCTACGATGTAGATCTTCTCGGCACTTTAGAGTTTTAGGTTTCGAGGGTTTGTTCCTCAGCACACCCCACTTTTCTTGACAGTTGAACTCCTGAAAGGATTCTCGTATATCCTCCCGACACCTTCTCTGGATATAACTGTCGTAAAGGTTTTCCCTTTCTTTTCGAACATATCATACGGATCCAACACCCCAAGTGTTGAGTGCCCTCTCTCTCTATGCTCAAATGCCATGCCGACTGCAGTTTTATTTCACCCCTACTCTCCTGAGCTTTGTACACAACCAAGTAGCACGTTGGCACTCAAAAACCTTCTAAGGTTCGAAATTAGTCCTCCAGACACAATTTCCTCTCGAAACCTTAGGTCCAAGACAACTTATCTGGCCCATCTAGGTTCAGCGTTGAAACCTGGGGCTCTGATACCATATTGTAACAACCCCGACCATCAACCCACTTGTTGGGAAACGCTACTACGCGAAAATATTCTCATACTTATATAGTATGAATTTAAATGAAGTTAAATGGATTAACAGAGTAAACATATAATTATTGCTAACATACAAAATTAATGGAATCAACAGTAAATATCATCACAACAGAATACTTGATAATATTGCAAGCATCACAGACATGCATTTTAATTGAAATTAAACACATGCATATACTTATATTTGAAATTGTATTAAATCCACCAACTAGGTGCATAATTTCCACGAACCTCCTAGCCTTAGAACTCACTGCTCATCACGCTCAATAGTGGGTCACCCCTGAGCTGGGACTAAGCTCCACCCAAGGTAAGGGAATGCTAGACTAGGCCGAGGTTATAGGAAAACTTCACAGAGCAATCATAAGGATTCTCCTAGAAGCATTCTTACGCCCACTACTCACAGACTCTCATTCCCCACATGCATGTTCCGCTCGAGAGTATACACCTTCACAAACACAGACCATCGATGCTTCACCTCCCTTCTGGGCCTCAGGAACAGGCCGGATCAAGAATTCTCAGAGCTCCATAGCTGGTGCTGGGCTCTCTCTGGGAGAAAACCATTCCCCAACAGACTCCCTCACCTGGAGAGAGTTTCTCACAGGCCTGACAACCTGTCTCTTCTACCACGGGCCTGACAACCCGGTTCTTCCACCAATAACCAATTCAATTCCCACAATTTCAATATAAAACCAATGATGTCAACATTTGGTCAACTCACAGGTGACAGCAGCAACAATATCTTTCGGCTAACTCATGGGTGACAACAACAACAAGAAAACAAGGAGTGAAAACATGAAATGACAACATGCCACTAAAACACAACATGGTTCAGGTAACACCCGTTTGCAGGATGCGTGACAAGTAATTCACATAGAGGTCGAACACAGACTCAATAGTTCAGATAAAGGTGTATTGGCTCCTCCAGAAAACATCATAGGCTTCAGTTTCTAGAGTTGTGTGAGGCTTACAGAACTCATACACAAAGATCCCTTGGTTTAGATAGCGGATGGAAAAATTGGGAACGAACCCTCATCACAACTCAATTCTTGGGTTAAATTGAATGTGCCTTGGTTGACACATGTCTCCCATGAGGCTACATGCACTCCATCAACATGCGTTCCGTTTTTCACACGTTTCCCCTTCTAGGAACTTAGGATAAAACCATACATTTCACATAACTTTTGGAATAATAATAAATTATTATTCCTAAGGACTTAAGCCCTTAATATTATCCCCTAGGCTCAACACTTAGCCTCTCTTCCCAACCTTTCATCCCCTTTTCCCTTACCCACCTTGTGGAAGCTTAGTACCCCATCACTCTTTCTTCGTGGTTGGTCTGCACGCAGTGATGTTTAATCTTTATTAATGTTCTTCATATTACATATACAAAAATAGGCTCCTGGCCTTTGACACTTAGGCTCTCCATCCTAATAAACACATAAGCCCACCAACTTATCAATAGTTGGCTCACCAGCCTACAAAAAATGATTTAGAATTCATAAACATGATTACAACAAGGCTTGTCCTTGGGAATATTACAGCTTTGAGGAAACGATGGCTAGAGAATCAATAAGAATGTTCTTTTCTCTGGGGATTTCTGTAATGTTGAAGGCTTCGAAATGATCTATTAGCCTGTTCACTTCTTGTTGGTAATTCCTCAGGTTCGGAGAGTTGCGATGTATAGTGCTCCTTACCTGTTTAACAATGATTTCAGAATCTCCGAAAACCTTCAATTCTTTGACGTTTGAGTCTATGGCTTTCTTCAACCCCTGTATTAGAGCTTCATACTCGACGGTGTTGTTTGTGCATTCGAACTCTAGTCTGCAGGACAAAAAATGTCATTTATCATTTGGATCGATGATGATGCACCCTGCCCCTGATCCTTCTTGCGATTTAGAACCATCAAAGTATAAGGTCCAAACTTGTGGGAGAAACTTATCAGCTTCCTTTTTCTTGTCACTTTCCTCTTCTCCTCTTGTTTTTTCCATGATTTCTAACGCAGGTTGTTGACATAAGAGGATTTCCTCTGCCGCCGTCGACAATCTATCTTGAAAAATCAAGTTTTCAGTAAGAGGGACATCAGATGAAAGAGGGGAGAAATTACTGAAGTCAGAGTCACAGGAATAATTTCCTAGCATGGGGAAATCTGTCGATGAGGATTCATTGAGGGTTTCTAAGTCAGTGACAATGTGTTTTAGATATCTTTTTCTATCGATCCTGATCATATTTGTGTGTCCCTTTAATGGCAGCCAAAGGTGAGCCCGGTCTATACTAAAGTAACCATTTAACTTCTCAGACCAATCTCTACTTAATAAAAATCCATAATCTTTTGGGATATCTACTACAATGATGTCAATCACTTGCACAAATTTAGGGTGTGTAGCTATTCTGATCATTACATCTTTGATCTCTCCCATAACCTTCACCCAAGTTTCGTCTAATTGTATAGCATGTTTATCGCTTTTGAGAGGGACTGCGTTTAATTTTTTACAAATAGATAATGGCATAACATTGGAGGATGCTCCCGAGTCAACCAAACAATTATGAAGGTTTCTGGTGAAGACCTCAAACGTCAAAAGGAATGGTGGGACAAAAGGTTTTCCCGTCTTATCCTCAGAGCAAGCGTTCATAATTGGTTTATTTCTTAGATATGTGAGAGTTAGATTTCCTCCTTGGTCAGTTCTTGTCGTGGGGTTTTTTACTGATCTCAATGCTTGTAACGGAAAGTCATTTTTCTAAGGGATTCTACATATGTCCATGACCGATATATTTTCCTTCATCTTCTTCAAATATTCTACTATGTTGTAGTCCATATTGGGTGATTCTCCTGTATGGATGTCTATAGGGTTTCTTCGGGGAGAAAAAGGTGCTTTCGGGTGATCGAGAGTTGGTTTCCCCCCCAAATATTGGGTCGTAGTAAGGTCATTTGAGACAGGTTGACCCCTACTTCATGTTTGCATAGCCAAGACATTGGAGGGTGGTTCTTGAACCTCAAATAGGTCATCAGAAGGCATAGGTAGATTAGGGTCCCATATCAAAACGGTTGTTTATTCTGGTGGATCATCCTCTTCTTGATTGGAAATATTCATAGTTGAGCCTCTTGATTGTTCGGTTAGGGAGACTTCATCTAGAAACCAGTTGGCCATAAAATTCATGGCATGCACCCATTGAGGGTAGTCTCTTTCAGAGTGATTCTCTTGATGATAGGTATAGAAAGAGTCAGATATTGCATTTCCCAGATTGATGTTCAAGTTGGCTAGGGGGGGTTCAACTACTTTGAAAGATAAATTTCTTTAAAAAAAGGTTTTATAGGGCCTCTGGACTTTGTTTCCCTCCCCCGCATTTCTCTTCATGTCTATGATTTCATTTTACAACTTCTTGACCATGCGTTGTAGGTCTTCTATGTCAGCAGTAGTCCTCTCCTGGGAGGAGGTTGAACTTATTTCTTAACTAATGAGACCTGGCCTTATTTTCATCCTTTCATTTGGAACTCTATCGTTTTGTCTTCTTCAAAGTTCTCAGCTAAATTTGGTTTGGCATCCCTTTTTACAAACATGGGAATAGAAGATGGGAGAGCATTAGCGTATACTTCGATTTGCAACTCCTGAGTAGGTTTAGCTTCGGGTTGGAATTTGTTTAAGATAGTGGTAAATATTTGGTTGAAGTCTTTAACCTTCTCCTTTGAACTCATGGTGGTGGTGAACAACTCAACCATCAAAGATCCTGTAGTGGTTTCTTATGCAAATTTGTCTAGAAAATCCTTTTGAAACTTTGTCCAACTAGTTATGGATCCTACAGGTAAGTTAAAATACCACGTGGAGGTCGAATTCTCAAAAGTGTAGGGGAAAATACGACATACTACGTCTTCATCTTGAACATTCATCAATCTGATAGCTAGTATGAATTTTTTTATATGGTCTTCAGGTAACCTTGAGGTTTCAGGGTCAAATTTAGAGAGTAACTTCTCTGGATGTCGGGGAAGGTTATGTAGTCGTCCAGGGATGGCCAAAGAATCTATGGCCAACCAGGGTTAATTATTCTGAGGTGGGTTTCCCCTTTCTTCATCATGGTCATTTTTATCTTCCATGTCTTCAGATCCTGAAGCTGAGTGCTCTGAGTTAAACCCTTCTTCTTCCGAAAAATCATCGGGCTCGAAGAAGTTACCGACTGGTGTTTCAGAAATTAGATTAAGAAGATGTTCGATTTCGGTGAGGGAAAAATCTATGAGGTCTTCTACTGTGTGCACAAAAACTTGGCCGGGAGTGTCAACCACCGGTCTGCTTACTTGTTTTCTACGAGGAAGTAATGGAGCTAAGGGCAGTGCACTGATCTATCAGGTGTAAGCGCTTGTGATTCTTCTAAATTGGTTTAATTCCTCGTGAGGAAGAGCGTAAGGTATATCAGGGAACATATTTTATTCCTCGTGCTGGGGTGAGTTACTCGTTTCAGGAGTACTCAATGTGTGTAGGTTGTCTTGGGAATGACTAGCCATGCATGTGGTCTGTTTTGAGTCTACAGGCTATCTGAAATATTATGTCAAATATAATGTCATCCGTTCATTCTTCGACCCTCCTTCTAGTGTCAATTCTGTTGAGGGGTCCTAAATCCATTTAACTCAATAGCAGGAACCAAACCCTCCACCGAGGCCCAATTAGAATCTGCAGCGTTTAATGGTGGAATGGTTCTCCAGATCTTGCGATCCGACCAACTAATCGATGGGATTTACGTTTTCTTGTGAATCCTTCTCCTTATGTTCATATGTTCTCTTTTTGTATTTTCTCTTATAAGGTGGGACCGATACAAGATAAAAGACGGTATAAACCGACTATATAACAAAGTGGGAAAAATCTTAACTATTGGAGGAGGTTGAGCTCGGGATAACCCTTTCACTCTAGCATGCAGACAATGATTCTTTACCACAGGCCTAGTACTAATACATTAACCTGCTAGTATTCCAATTATTGACTGAGACACTACTTATCAGAAAGAAAAACATGCATGCTATAAACGATGGGAAGAAAAATAATTTCCCTTAACTCTAATCATCAATCACATAATAACTCAATGATTTAATTTTCATCATTAAAGACAAGAACCATAAAACATTGCATCAGATAACTTATCAACATATTTAGAATCTCTTACTCGTTACAACTTCCATTCATGAGATGAAATCAAAAATAATTCTTCTCCACATCCAATCATGCGCACTTTTGAAGAAAAACACAAACTTGTCTCTAGTCCTAAACATGACTTCTTAATTAAGGAAACTCCAAAATAGTTCTTCACAAAATCCAAAAACGAGGGTCTTTGCAACAACCATTGACCCTTGAATAATAGGTCGATCCTCCTATTTATGACATACTATTAACTAAAAATAACTATTAAAGTGCAGCTAAGTAAAACAAAACTCGCCACATGGCACTTTCTTCTATCAGTATTCAAACAATCATCAAATGATCTCACTTGAGTGGATGAGTCTTCTCGTACTCCGACCACTTGATGAAGAGATCCTCGCATGTGTTAGCATACAAGAATCTATGTTGTTCCATTGGGGCCAAAAGGATCTCTCTTATTTCTATTGCTCGTGCCCAATACTTAACTATTCTGTCACTTAACTGCTACAACATGGCTCGAGCTCTGATCGGGTGCTCCATGAACTCCCACACCTGTCCTGGCGTCATGTCTGCCACCTTCGCTATTTCCATAGCCCATGATGAGTCTTGATCGACATGTGATTTGAATATGTTGCGCAATTCGACAAAGTCATCGGGTGTGCCAAATTCAGGGAGGTCGATGTCTCTCATTGCCCGGTTGATCTTAGTCCAACTTTTCTTGCACTCGTCTCATTTCTCTTGGATTTACCCATGAGGTTCCTGAGCCATTTTTATCCAATATTCGACCGATTTCCTTATGCATTCGATGCTTCTTTCGTTTAGCACCTGGATTCCATGCTCTTTGACGTCTCAGCCTTGTTGCACCACGCTTATATAGTCGATCCTTTCCACAGCTTCGTGTTCTTTCTCGTACCACCTCTCCATATCCTTGCACGTCGCCAGTGCCATGAGGGTGTCTTCTTGAAGCTTGGCTATCCTTGCAGTGAATAAGTGTCATTCATCTGTAAATTTATTGTAGGCCCCCTTGAATTCGGTCCTTAGGAACACCATGGCCTGTGTGGTGTCCTGATAATATTTCTCCAAGTGGCGCAAATGTTCCAATTCTTTCAAAGAAGCAGCCAACTCCTCTTCATCCCTTTTTTCTCTGTCCAGGGTGGCATCTGCGATTTCCATCCCTGCACCGATAAGTTCGGATGTCTTGGCATGCTCTGTGTTGATCAGATTTTCCTCCGTGGTGATGAGGATGGAGCGATCTAGAGTGATCCTCCTCTTCTTGGTGGTTCTCGATACGATAACTTTCCCTTTCTGGTCATAATTTATGACATGTATGTTAGCGACTTCATCCATGGGTTCGAGAATTTGTTGATCTCCCCAAGTGAGCATATTTCCCAGGCTCCTAATGGTATATATTTGTTCAAGATTGGGTTCTTGAACTTCCTCCATGTGTTCATAAGGTCTGGCTTGTGTTTTTCGCTCATAGGGAAGTTGAGTACCGATTGGAATTGAGGCGTTGGGGGTGTGATCAGTACTTAATTGATAATCGGTTGTTGAGACACCGATTTATTTCCGTGGAGCTTCTTCCTTTTGTTCGTTCGACCCTGGCTCATCCTTCGGATTATATGCTCAAATCTTTGGTGCATCAGGAAGCTCTTGTTCGCTGGAAACTCTTGACCTCTTGTTCATTCTATGGAAGGCCCCAAATTTGAGCATCAGGAGCTGGGGAAGATGTCTTCTCTGGCTCCTTTTCCTTTATGATCTGTACAGGGGTCACCATGGATCCCTATGGGATCTCTTCATCATCATATATGTTTATTAATTCATGGAGGGGGTTTGGTGCACTTTCTCTCCCTGATGTTCTAACAATCTCAGGCTGAGATGAAATACCCCCCATTGACTCGGCCTATGGCATTGTGATTTCAGGGTTGTCTAACCTGATGATTTCATCAATGCCTATTAATTCAGGGTCGCTTGGGCCTATCTGGATTTCATCTGGGTTGTCGACAGGGGACCCTATCATTCCTATGAGGTCTGGGTCATCTTGCAGCTGATCAATTATTTGTTGCGCATGCTCTATAATGAGAAATCCCCTTTCCCACACATCCTGTATCACAGGGAAACCTCTGTTCTGCACTGGAGCTACCAGGGGGACCTATGTTTCTTCTGCCACTATCATTTATTCCCTCACTCTAAGGGCCTCTTGAACCAATTGCTCTATGGTCATTTCCTGTTCATCCAGGCTCATGGCCCTGAACCTGGTCATTTTGGGGTAGGTCGTCCTTGCCAGCACCTCGTCCCAGTCTTGGGAATTTTCTGTGAAGACTTCATCTTCAAATTTATCGTGGGCGTATGGCCAACAAGATGACACTTGCGAAGCATGTTTCAGGACCAGACCATTTGGATCGTTCTTGTGGAATCAACCTGTCTGGAATCTGAACTCTAGTTGGCTCAACCCTTCTTGTTTGTCTTTCACCATGTCTTTCACCATGTAGAAACCTACATGGAAACCATAAGGTATGAACGCCCACTTCTTGTCCTTGACCAGGGTGGCATTGTAACCTTGCAAGATGGTCTGGTAGCATATCTATCCCACTACAAGCTGGTCAGGGACATGCACTGGTAGGAGATGTGGTGCCCCGGTGGCCCCGAACACCCTGATGTAGGTATCTTGCTTGTCCAAGTACCAGTGGCCTACCTTTGATATCATCTTCTTGGCCACAACCGATAGTCTCAGGCATTCTTTCTTAAAAAGAATGAAATAAATTCGTGAAATGAATTCATCGCAGATGAGAGAGTAAGAATTCTTGTACCTGTTCTCCCATAGGATGTTGAAATATATGTGGACCGGGAGTTCTGCGACATGCCAACTCAGATTCATGCCAACGAAAATGTTTCTAGCGCACATGACATCAAGAAAATATGAAGCCATGTAGAAGGCTAGTGTCTCTCCTTCCTTCGACGTCTGAGCCTGTTGTATGTAGATGCTCAGTTGCTTAGAAATGATGGATCCCCAGTTGAAGACTCTCTCAGAAATCGCCAGTTTGTAATCTAAGGGCATCCATGGTTCTAAAAATATGGAGCAGTCCTTCTCTCCATATAATCGACAGATGAGAGCCATCAAGTAGATGTATGGCTCCCTTAAGTTGGTCTTCTGATACCAACCGATGCTCCGGTTGGTGTATTTCTTGTCTTCCCTCCACCATGATGCCATCACCCGGCTGGTGTCATGGTTCTAGTAGAAATTAACGATGAAATCTATATTCAGTTGCTCCTCGGGGTCTCAGAGTTTGTAATATTTATGGATCTCTACCAGAAGGAACACCCTGACACACCCACCATTGTCATCATTGATCAAACATTTCTGTGTGTCTGTGTGGTCAATGAGCCACTTTAGGAGTTCGACACAGGGAAAGACAGGGGTTCTGGTAGCCACCATATGAAGGTATGAGTGTCAGATGTTTGGGGACACTTCGTCATCGAGCGTTTTGACATATGGATCACTGTGTGGGATGTATTCCGGATATTCCTCCCAAATGATGTTTTTAAAGAGCTCTCCCCAATGCGGGAGTGCCATCTTGGACCCTGTGCTTGCCTCTGTATCACCAAAGGCCGGGGGCTGGACGAAATCCTTCTTCGTTGATGTCTTGATGACAGGCTCTGGTCTTGGCGTGTATTCCAATTGTTTTGTGATCCATGGGGAGGAGCCTTCACCTACCTCTGGTTCTTTTAGCTTCAACGCCCTCAACTATCATCTAGTGGTTGGATTTCTTGGTGACATTGTTCCTGCAATTGAAATAAACCTTCAGAAACAGTGTAAAGAAAAAAACTGGATAAAAACATATGAGATGTAACCATGAAAAATACATAGACTTAGATACATACCTGTAAAGCTTGCTAAACCTAGTTATTAGATACTCACGAGACCTATGCTGCTTTCAAATTACTTGTCTCGCTTCTCCAAATGCTCTGAATTTCCTTGCGTGCAGAATGATTCCTCTTACCGTGGCTCAAGAGTATTTAAACCAGGGAAGAACTTACCGTGTCGCATCAGCCATTCAATTCGGGTGATGAGTGCAATTTAAAAAATTCTGTTGTTGAATCTCTATAACTTAAATTCATCGTGGGTTGATGATAGAGGCGTGGGGGTGATGTGGTCTATCGATGATTTCAAACGACCTTATTCATTGGTGCATGAGGTAGCAACTAATGCGATATTTGGTATTAATTAGACCCTTAAATGCACAAAATCTAATCGTATCTAACACTAAAACGTCCCATCGTGCCGCTTTCTCAGTGAGTAGATCGAGGATCGGGGATGCGCTATGAACGTTTTTGTTGATGTCCCTCACAAAATCTCTGACACCGATCAATCTCATCATATAATGCTATCGTGGCAAAGTTGAATCGGAGGTGTGACTTGGACCTAGGGAACCAAGAATGACTCGGGGTAAAACTAGACCGTACGATTCTCCAATCTGGCAAAGACACGTGGCGTTGAAGACTAGTGACCTAATTTGCGTGTACTAATTAGAGTTGGGAATTACCTTAAATTGTGCATTCTAAAACAAACCTGGGCTCATCGATGTCGAAAAGGTATCGAGGGTTGACGATAGGCGATAAACCTATCATGCATTTTTCTTCAGATTAGCTTCCTCGAACAAGTCCCGATGTCGAAACGCTTCAGGGATCGACGATCGGGAAAAATATTTAGTGGGGTCAAAATGTTCGTTGCGATCCTTTTCGGTCTTCCCCAATTCCGATAAGCGCATCGAGTATCGGTTATTGGCGATATCGTTTCTTTCTTCGTTAACGTTTATTCCCCTCGTATTTTACCGATGCCGAAAAGGAATCGACTATCGGCGATATCCTTATGAAAAACTTTTGTGCAAACAAAAACTTCCTTTTGCCGATGCCGATGGAGATCGACGCTTGGTGACTGAGGTTTCTCGAGTGGCTTTTCTCCTTCTTCGAATACTTTTCGATGTTGAATCTGAGTGTGTCGAGTGAAGTGTTTTGGCTCTTGATTCTTTGTTCAGGCGTTAAGGCTTTTATAAGTCATGGGGTTTCATAAGTTCAAACAGACCTGGAAAGCTAATGAGTCATGATAATAATCAAAGGAAAAACATTTTCACAAAAATTGAATTTGAAACAGATAGTGCAAAGATAAAGTGGTACTCAAAAAGTAAAAAATTGACATAGGCTTTGTAGGGTGTGTTGAGTGCTCAACATATCCTTTCTCCTTAGCTGTCAATCTAGAAAAATTCTAAAATAAGGGGATGTGTTGAAATTTTGAACATTCAATCATTGAAAAACCTACTTCTTGCTTCCAGTTTAGGAAATTCCTACATAATATTCAATATTAAGAATTTTAGCATTCTTTCAACATATTATTTTTCAATCAAGAGTATAACTCTGGGAGAGAAAAAAGGAGTATAAATTGGTTCCAAAAGCACCCTTATTTGGGACCTATCTCAAGAGATTCCTTATGTCGTGTTGATCGCATTCATACGCCTCTTCCATAAGCCTTTTTTCTATGGACCTACTTGTCCCAGTACTGATTTCTTATCTCAACAACTCTAGAAAGTTGCATTGATCACATCCTTATTTAGGACCTATCTCAATAGACTCCTTGTGTCATGCTTCTAACATTGGTACACCTCTTCCATAAAAAAATTCTTTGTGGACCTACTTGTCCCATTACTGACTTCTTATCTCAACGCCTCCAAAAAGTTCCATTGATCACATTCCTACAACTTTCTAGTAAGCATTTTTGTGTGGACCAACTATCCCCATTGAACCATACAAATATCCCTAGCTCCACTTTCCCATCACATGTTTACTTGTGCACCCCATCTAAATGGAAACCTACAACCAATATTATAACATTCCACAACAAAGATTATGGAAACCACATTGCTAACTTGGAAAACTTATGTGACAACTTGCAAACCAAACTCGTGCATGATCAAGCTACTACCGATCAAAACTTTTCTACATTTAATGACCATGTTGCTATAGTTAATACCAATCTTAGAAAATTGGATGACCTACCTAATCGACTGTCGAACTTTATTACTAAATTCATGTCCACCCACTCTAGAATCAACCGTTACACTAAGAGGGAGTTGAATCATCCCATTCTCTGGGGCTTCACTCTAACTCCTTTGTTCATGATTTGCACGTTCCTAAAGTGGATGTGAATAAATTTGATGGATCAAACTCAACTGGCTCGGTCACTCAAATGGAACATTATTTTTCACTACACGACATCACTGATAACTAATGAAACTTTGTGTTGATGTATTATATTTATATCCCAAGCATTATAAATGGTGGCAATGGAATAAGAATTCCCATAGAGGTTATATTGTTTGAACTTGATTTGTCACAAATCTTTATGAGCATTTTGAAATAGATACTCATCATTTGGTTTGCTTAACCAAGCTTAAACATTTGGTTACAATTGAAGATTACATCTCTACTTTGAGAAATTGGTTTTCCGCACTGAAGGAATATTAGATGCCTCTTTCCAAGACTGCTTTGTTAGTGTTTTGAAGAAATAAATTTGTTCTTAAATCTTAATGGCTCACCTTACCACTTGGATTGAAGCCACTCAAAAAGATAAGGAAGCACAACATGTGGTTACTAATAAAATAAAAAAACCATCCTTTATTCTACGTCCCTATCCCACCAATCCCTCTCTTCCCTCTCCTCCTATCAAGATCCACAAATCAACTTGGGATGAAATTGTAGAATGTTAACTCAAAGGCCTTTGTTACAATCATGATGAAAATCATTTTCTTGGGCACAATGTAGGCACAATGTACAGAGATTTTTTTTTTTTTTGGCCATTTTCGAAGACATTTTCGAAGATGATGTTGATGCTATCCCTCAATAACCTCTACCTCATCCAAATGATGGCATTCCTCCTTCTAATCAACCAGACATGGAACCCCAAATCTCCCTACACACCTTAAATGGCACTTTAACTCCCCAAACTCTTAAACTAATTGGCTACATCAACCATTATAAAATCATTATCCTAATTGATGGTCATAGCACCCATAACTTTATTCACCATCAAGTCACCCAAGAGACACATTTCTATATCCATGCAATGAACACATTTCAGATCATGTTTTCTAATGGTGGATCCATGAAATGTGTGGGTCGTTGTGAAAATGGGCACCTTCAAATTGGTGATTATTCTTTGAAATACAACATTTTTTCAATTGAAATGGATGGTTGCAACTTTGTTTTGGGTTCTAAATGGTTACACACACTAGGTCCCATTACCATGGATTTTAAGGAATTATACATGATCTTCTAGTAGGTCGAGCACCATTACACTTTCCAAGGACTCACCAAATATTCTCCCAAGATCATCAACTCACACCATATGGAAAAACTCCTCAAAAAGGGCCATTATAGAATTATTTCCGACTTCCATGCTATTCAATCATTCAATAACACTTCCCAACCCATTCACCTAAACATGTAGTTCCTCTTATCTAAACACCAAACAATTTTTGAAACCCCCCCAAGGCCTCCCACCCTTTTGTGGTTCCCATGATCATTCCATCCCACTCATACTTGGTAGCCTCCCATCCAATGTTCTCCCTTATCGCCACCCATTTGCTCAGAAAAATGAAATTGAAAAGATTATTCAAGAATTGTTACCTGCGAGTGTCATCACCCCGAGTACTAGTCCTTATTCATCCCCTGTTGTCATGGTACTCAAAAAACAAGGCACTAGTCACATGTGTTTGGATTTTCATTCTTTCAATAGAATCACCACCAAGGATAATTTTCTCATTCCAATCATTGATGATCTTTTGGGTGAACTTAAAGGTGCCCATTTTTTTACCAAAATTGATCTTCGTTTAGGCTATCACTGAATTCATGTGAAATATGTTGATATTCCCAAAATTTATTTTCACACTCATGAAGGTCATTACGAGTTCTTGGATGCCCTTTGGCCTTTGTAATCCACCCTCCACCTTCCAAAGTCTCATGAATCATATATTTCAATTCTTTCTATGTTGTTTTGTCCTTGTCTTTTATGATGACATCCTAATCTACAATAAAACTTGGCAATCCCATGTTACCCATGTAGACTGGGTTTTACAACTCCTTTCTTATCATTAGTTATTTCTCAAGAGGTCCAAATGTGATTTCGTCTTCTCTAAAGTTTAATATTTGGGTCATGTTGTTAGTAGGGATGGTGTACAAGTGGGTCATGATTTGGAAGATGTTATGTGTACAAACCTAATACTTGCTTTGCCTAACTTCACTAAGACTTTTGTTGTGGAACGTGATTCCTTGGGAAAAGACATAGGTGTAGTTCTCATGCAAGAAGGTAGACCATTGGCCTTTACTAGTAAACAACTTTGTGAACGACATTTGGGCAAGTCCACTAATGAAAAATAAATGTTGGCCATTTTGCACAATGTAGTACTTGCCTGGGCATTGTTTCCAGGTTAAAACTAATCATGGTAGACTCATACTTTTTTGAGAAAATGATTTCATCATTGAAACAAAATAAATGGGTTACCAAAATGTTAGAATATTCAACGTTTATTTATAGAAATTGTGAATAACTATGTGAAATTTGAGTTTTTCCAATAGTGGTATGTTATTTTTTCAACAAAATATAATGTATGAAATTTCCTTCCAAAAACTTATTTTTTCTAGTGTGGGGTATTTTTTCAAAATTTATGATATTACTTTTTTTTTTTTTTTTAATTATGGAAGTCAATATATCATTTGAATTACAAGTCATTACATTCCTAGATATCGACATCTTCTAGTGCTTGTGTATGCAAAAATTTATAGCAAAAATAAGAGAGGTATGTATTTTATGATTTTAATATATCACAAGACAAAAAAAAGATTAAAAATAATAAACAACATTAATTTTAAAAGAAAACTATATATTTGGAATCTACATAGTTGACTCTATCTTTGTCTATAGTTGCATATAGAAAAAAACTTCAAAAACAAAGATATAGAGAGGTATTCATAAAATTGGATATTTTATGTATTTGTAGACCAAACCACTAGGTTTGTTATCTAGACCAAACCATTATGTTAGAGTTGTCACTTCCACAAAAAAAAATTGACATGAAAATAACTTGCACAGGTTCCTAAAACACATGGGCGTTATTAGAAAACACACACTCTCTCTCTCTTTACCCCACTCTCTCCTTCTTCTCTTCACATTCTTTTATTCACATTTCTCCCTAATTAGAAAGTTCATTCTCTAAAATATTCTTAGGGAATATAAAGTACTATATAAAGATGTAGAAGCATTGTAAAAGGTGTCTTGAAAATCATTTGTACTCAAAGTAGATTCTCGAGAGGCGTTAAATCGTGTTTCTTACCATTTAGCACAAGAGCTCCTGCGGCGAAGCTCCTCTGCAAATAGGGGCTCGAAATTCGTAATCAAAGTCTTGCAAATGAACCTCTCATGCTGTATGTGGTCAAATTGAATCCTAAGTAGGAGCAATATATTGAAGAAGAGGAACATCTAGTGGATGGAGTTAACAAATACTTGGCTTATGCTTGTCGAAGCTATCCACATCCGTGCTTGTGAAGATGGAGCAAACTTTGTTTTGGAGTAACAAGGTCCAGGCACGAATCATTATAGCAAAGCACTCGGGGGAAGAAAACTAAAAATGCTCTGTGGAAAAAAAATGAAGATGCCGAGCCTATGAATAGTTCGGTGCAGAAAGCTATGATATAATTTGAACCATTGCATAGTCCATAGCAAGTTTGAACACAATGCATAGTAGGGCATGGCAGTGGCATTTGATCTCAGATATTCTTTTTCAATTTCCCACAACAAGAAGCACAAGCTCATTGCATTCAATCCCTTAATTGCCGAAATCAAAAGAAAGAACGGAGATAGGTTTATGAAATAATGACAATGCCTCGCAGAAGCTGCATTTAACAGTGACTATGCTCTTGATTTGTTCTATTAGGATAGGTCAGCGGTGAAGGGAACTATCAAGGAAATCATAGATAACTTTGAAGAAGCACCAATTACATTTATTATCTCTGGATTCTCCGCCACCACCTTAGCCAGCTGCCATTGCCACCGGCTTAGTCAGCTGCAGCTGCCACTGCCAAAGTTCAATCAGTGGCCACAGCTACTGCCATGGTTTTATCAGTGTATTAATGTGGTTCTGTTAGTATCATTTAACATATAATAAGATTTTGACAAAAACTCCACTGCCAGAGTTCAATCGCCATGGTTTTATCAGTGTAATAATGTGGTTATGTTAGTAGCATTAACATATAATAAGAATCTGACAAAAAAAAACAAACAACTGCCACAGTTCAATTAGTGGCCACAGCCACTGCCATGGTTTATCAGTGTATTTATGTGGTTCTGTTAGTAGTATTTAACGTATAAGAAGATTCCAAAAAAAAGCCACTGCCACAGTTCAATCAGTGGCCCAATCCACTACCATGATTTTATCAGTGTATTAATGTGGTTCTGCTAGTAGCATTTAACATATACTAAGATTCTGACAAAAAAATCCACTGCCACAGTTCAATCAGTGGCCACAGCCACTGCCATGGTTTTATCCGTGTATTAATGTGGTTCTGTTAGTAGCATTTAACATATAATAAGATTCTGACAAAAAAATCCACTGCCACGGTTCAATCAATGGCCACAGCAACTGCCATGGTTTTATCAGTGTAATAATGTGGTTCTATTAGTAGCATTTAACATATAATAAGATTCTGACAAAAAAAACAACTGCCACAGTTCAATCAGTGGCCACTGCCATGGGTTTATCCAGGCCTGGAATTTGACGTTCCACATGACCGTTTCACATGACCTTGTTTTGGTTTTTAGATGTATTTGACACATGGATACAAAATCTACAGGTTAAAATTTATCGGTATAAAAAATCTTAACCAGTCATAAATTTTAGGTGCTTAGTTTATTATAGTGTGTCACCTACCTAGCCCTCACACTGAAGAGGGGTTGAGAAAAGGTTTGTTGGAGGATTAAAAATAACAATAAACAAAATTTAATTAGTTTAAGACTCCCAATCCTTGAAATTTAATTAGTCCATAGTCCTAGTTCACATAAAGTGTTAATAGTTAATTGAATATCCATTCACTGATAGAAAATTTGACACTCATGAATTTTGGGTAAAACTAAAATGACAGGCATGAAAAGCAAATGACCGTCATCAAAATTTCACAGATAAGATAAATTTGAAATTCCAGCCCTGGGTTTATCAGTATATTTATGTGGTTCTGTTAGTAGCATTTAGCATTTAACATAATGCATTGGCTAAACTTTCTACTTTTTGGGTTTTGGCAGGCTATGTAAATTTGGACAAAATAACTATTTTGTGTTGTTTAAATTGCATTTTTGAATGCATAAATGGATTCAGTACGCTGAAAAACCCAGAACACTCGAATTATACAAAAATTAGAACGTTTAAACTAAAATTCTGACAAATAACCTTATACCACAGTTCAATCAGTAGCCACAGCCAGTGGCATGGTTTTATCAGTGTATTAATGTGGTTCTGTTAGTAGCATCTAACATATAAAAAGATTCTGACAAAAAAGCTTGAAGATTTATAATATGAAATATAATATAGGATAATCAAAATATTTAAATCAAAGAGAGACAATATCACCTAAAATAACAACATGAATATTCGTAGCAAACACTGAAATCTCTTCTTCGAAGAATTGCAAAAAATTAAACGAATTGAGTGAAAAGAGAACATCAATTCTACAAATGGGTACTTCGATATAAAATTACCAAAAGCCCCTGGTGTAGGCAGGCAGGGACTAATAATTATGACAATAGGGAATTCTGTACAGCTCAAGAGTAAATTATATGATAAGAAATACTCGCCTACAACTCTTAAAAAAAGAACTTTTCACATTGAGTATGAATATTACATAGCAACAAAATACCTATGGGGCCAGTTTGTTGACCAGCCTACATGCTGCAGCAGGGACCATTTCCATCCATCTGTCTTTGGCTATCAAGGATGATGACGATGAGGAATAGAAGATAAGAGCCGTTGGAAGCTGATATTCCGAGTTTGATGCTGAAACAATATCTTGGCGCAGTTATCAGCGCGGAGAGGCTCAGCCCCATACTGCACAACAGCTTTGAATTGGTCTTCACAAAGAAACGGTTTCCCGTCCACAATAAGCAGCTCCTGGTGATCAGGGATGCAGAATTCCAGCAACAGGCATCCACCTGCCAGCAGAGACTTCATGAGCTTCTGAAGAAAATGGGGGGACACGGTCCCGCAGGTAACTGGGGGATCATCTCCACTCCACAGCGTCCCGTCATCTTGCAATTGCAGCAGAATGCGCTGATCGCCGAAAGTATCAGTCAGTTCAAGAACAGGACGGCTGCACTTCTGGTCCATCCAAATGACGCTCAGAGGGGTTATATCGTTCACATAGTGTGAATATCTGTTCACAAATAACAGACCACCCCTTATTACAGAGGGCGATAGGGCAGAGGGAGTTTCCATCGGGGCATCATAAGCGGCCTGCAAGCCCTTTCGATCACAGATATGGATGGGCAACACGGTGAACCGGAAGGCATCACGAGGGATTGCATCCCCACCGGCAATTAACTGGGGGCGAACTTTGGAATAAAGCCACCTGAATCGAACCTCCGTGGTGGATCGGAGTAATGAGAAGGTTTTCCAGCACATGATATCAAGAACGTAATAGGTCCGGTCGGGTTCGTGGAATATGCAGTCTAGGACGCAGCAGAGGTCGGGCTGGTTGTTGCTGGGGTTTCCGCTGGGAAGAGGGGAGTTGAAGCGGTGGAAAACGGAGCCGCTGCGCTGGAGCCTGGTCACCGTTGTCCCATTGAACGAGACGGCGCAGCACCTCTCGCCTTCCGGTAAGGGCATCACATACCATTCCTTGTCGAGGCGTGGGGGAATTTCAGTCATGAATTCGGGCAGCATGAAACGGTGGGAGAACCAGTTTCTAGCCCTGAGGCCTCTGGTTTTTCCCAGCCCCTGGACGAAGTCCACTTCTTCTCCGGGCTTCCCTTGAAAGGATGAGGGATATAGAAAGTCAGAGGCCACTTGGCGCGCAGCCACCTGAAAATCTTCCCTCTGCTCGTTTTGGCGCTTCAAAGCTAATTCCCGCCGTTTCTGCTGGTCATTCACTCTTCGCTTGTGCACCCGCAGGGTCACAGTCCCATTCCCGCTACTGCAACTACTGGTACTCCTGCTCGACGCCATTTCAAGTTTCTATCTCCAACACAGTGAAACACACATACCAGAAGAGATTGAGATGCCTGTACTGAAAATCCGATGCAGGGTAAGCAATACTGCTCTGTTCTGCGCTATTGGATTGATATATGGAATTATATCGATTCTTGAATGAATTACTTAGTCCCTCTCTCGCATTCAACGGGCGCACCTTTTCGCTGTTTATTGTATCGGCAATTAATGAATTGTTCCACGTTTAATGAATTACCGTTGACGTTGAAATATTAACAACGGCTAAGTGCTTAGGTCGGTCCAGAATCTTTCTCCCTTCATTGCTTTAGTTACGATTCGAGGGCTCAAACTTCACGTTGTTCCCGCGATTTTCTTTTTTAATGGTATATGTTGATGGGTATTTACCTTCCTTTTTTTCCCCTTATTTAATGGTTAAACACGGGCAATTCTAAAATTTACACTTTAATAATGGCGTTTACTTATTTTTTTAAACATGGTAATCTAAAATTTTATCCATATATATACTAACACAGCCGCAAAGTGGCTGGTGTTGCGGCTGGTGAACGTCGAAAGTTAGTTTGGTGAATTGAAACGCAAGGACACCTAAAACGCACATAGATCTGAAGAAATCCAAAAGTTAATCTTAAATGTGGTAATTCCAAAGATTAATCAGTTAAACGTGGCAATCATGTGGTGGTACAGTAATTTCTTAATATGATTAGGTAAATGTTAAAAAGTAAACATGTTAACTAATGCATTCAAAAATACAAGGAAGTTATGAAGAGTAAATCACATTCCTTGATTTGGGAGGATGACTAAGAATATTTCAGCAATTTCAATTGTTAGCCATCAGATTATAATTTTAGATTAAAAGGTGATTAATTGTGCCCAACTCCAATAGGTATACTCCTTTCGGCTTAACTAGCATAGCCACATATATATATATATATACACTAACACAGCCACATGATTATAGTTGATGAATGTTTAAAAGCTTATTTCATTTACAAAATTTAATTAGGATTTACCTTTGAATTTTGGCGGAAAAAAACACTTATCCACGTAAAAGGCATACGAGAACTTTTACGGGGATCCATGAAAGGCATAAGTATCATAACTTAAGTAAGCTGATCCATGAAAGAGGTTCTAAATGGCCTGCTTTGCAGGCTCTGTCCATTTGGAGAACACAAACAATGGCTAGACTGGGAAGACCACCAATACTAAGTCAACATCTAAAACCTATATGAAGCCAACATCTAAAACCGATAAAATATGAAGGCTTGAGTTAAGTGAACTTTCATTTCCACAATCTCAAAGCCCACCAAACAGATGCAAAAATGAAGCAACACAACTTGACAATGAGGTGTTTTATACATATTAATCTTTGCTAATTAGGTAAACTTGACAATCACTTGTAATGGAAGTAA
>ML792191.1:215731-242538 GCA_009831015.1 Picea engelmannii
CCATGTTGTTTATGAGTCTCGACCTCGTAGTCTCATTGTTACTTTGGGGGGTCATCTCTATAGAATACCAGAGGTAGTTCTGACTACTGTTCCACCTAAAAAGTGCCACAAGGTAGTATCTCATATTGTAAAATTCAACTTCTTCACAATCTGTTCAAAAGGAGAACAAAAGGACACTGCAACCACTACAGCTTTGCCCCAAGCACCTTCTATCCAACATAAGCAGGTCGACAAGGTTGCAGCAAAGTGCAAAGATTCATTCTGCACATTGTCCTCTCATGTTTCTCGACTTGTTGAGCAGCCTCAACTGCAACAGGTTCGTGACAGATTTCCACAAACTGAGCAGTGCGACGTCTCCAACAAGACAAGCAACTCACCAAGATGCAGATTCAACAAATGCTTTTCCCTCTCCCCCGAGAACTCACTGCAATGGAGACCATTTCTTCCTAATGAGGGAGGATTGATCTAGGTGGATATCGATGGCCACCCACCTTTTCCAAATGGCTCAAAACGACTTTCTGGCAATTTTGGCAATTTACTATTTTTAGCATGTTTTAACTTTCGGGGCCATTTTGAGGGCCCAAATGAAGGTTTTTCTAGATATAGGTTCTCAATGATAGGAAAAGGCATGATTGAGTCCCCAAAATGAATCTCCTCGATGATACCTTTCCAATGAGCTATCACATGCCTAAAATGGAGATCGTATGCAAAAGTTACGACCCCGGGAAGTTGATGTACTCACTTACCCTTTGGCATTCCTGGTTATTGTAAAAATGCCTTCAGAGCCTCATTGTAATCATATTCTTGCGAATGTGAGTAGCCATCACATCTCTTCTCAGAGATAAGCTTCCACCATTCTAGCAAGTCTTCCACTCTGTATTTTTATAGTCTCTGTACATTTCTTTCATTAATAGAAATCGTGTATTACTGTATATCTGTGTTTATGGTTGCATCTTCGATACATTTCTGTTATATTATCGAATATCTGTGATATCTCTGTGCATTTATTTATTATTTCTCCGATCTCATTTCATGTCGAAAATAATCCGGATCACAAGGAAGCCAAAATGCAGACCTATAGAACTTAGTTTGAAAAGCTAAAAATGAAAGAAGAAGAAAATATTGTTGAGTAATTTCATAGGGTAGATGAAGTGGTTAAATAAATTAGAGAGGCAATAGAAGAAATTAAAGATAAACCCATTGCGCAAAAAATATTAAGGTCATTACCTATGAGATATGATGCAAAGATTTCTTCAATTGAAGATAGATCCGATCTAAACACACTCATAGTTTATTAGCTCCATGGAGTCTTTACAACATATGAAATGAGAGCAGGGCATGATAAATCAACAAAATATGAAACATCTTTCAAAGAATCCAAGACAAAGATAAATCAGAAGCAAACACCTCAATCCAGCCATCATGAAGAATCTGATGTGGAAAGTACAAAGGCAATCTTCCTTTCAAATGTTTTAATTGTGGAAAAGTTGGTCATTTTTCATCCAAGTGTCTGTATCCCAAGGAGGACCCTGAAGATGGAGAAAATAAAAATAATCAATACAAGAAGAAGGAAAAATCCAACTACAAGAAAAAGTTTTACAAAGGGAAAAATAATTTTTATTCAAAAGAAGAAAACAACAGTTCGTCAGATTCTAGTGACAACGATGAATCTGATGATGATGAAGTCATTTTCTTAGGTATTGAAGAATCTAATAAGATAGAAAAAATTAAACACAAGAAAGAGTTATAAGATGAAGAAGAAGTTAATATAGAGGAATAACTTCTCAGTGCCCTGGATGAATTAAGAAAGTACAAAACCAAATATAGACATATGAAAAGTTTTGTAGTTGAACAAAAGGAAAAACATGAACAAGAAGAAAAGGAAATGGAAAAAATCATGAGAAACCTGAAAAAACAAATCTTAGAAGAAAATAAGATCGAAGAAAGTCTGGAATAGTCTCTTAAGGAAAAACAAATAACTTGTGAAAAACTGGAGGCAGAAATAGTTCATCTAAAAAGGGAACTAGATGCAAAAATTATTCAAACAAAATATGAAAATAGCTCTAAAATATTAGATAAGATTATTACCACACAAAGGGATTCAGGTAATAAAAATGGAATAGGCTATTCTCAAAAGGAAAGTCATGTTAACTCAAAATCTTATGTAGATGCTCTCCTTAGTACATTCAATAAGAAAAATTAAGAGAATTTAAGTAATGATCAGAACTCCAGAAGATTACTTCCACCCATCAGGAAGGAAGACAATACAATACCAAATAAGTTTGATCAAAACAGGTACCCTCACGTTTTCCTTGGTTATTGCTTTGCATGATTTAATTTCGGACACCAATCTATAAATTGTAGAGCACATAGAAAGAAAAATCTGAAGGTTAAGAACTATATCCTTAAGAATAAACAAGCTGCAAATCGAGTTAAAAGCATAAATTATAACTCCTTCTCACCTCTACAAGAAGGGGACTTACAATGCTTCAGATTTCATAACCATGGACATAAGTCCATGTTATCCATAAATTTGGTTGTCATGATGAAGTGATGATGATGGAGAAATAAGGCTCTTCACTAAGACACTTTCCTGAGAAAAGTTACATTTTGTCTGCTTCCAGAAATCATGTTTTTAAGGGAGGTTCGCAGGCTACCTATATATTTGCCTGCGAGAATACATGATTCTCGCAGGCTTCCTTAAGCTGGAGTGCGAGGGGTTCGCACTGTACCTAACTCTCAGGGTGAGAACATCTTCTAAAGGAGGAAAAAAGATAAAATCTCGAACCTTATAGAAGGGAATCTTCTAGAAGGGTGAGTTGGCATTCGAATGGTTGTCAAATACTGGTTTTCCTGATATCTTGGGATCATTCCTATCCAAGTAACTAATCTATCCTCTCCTATATATTGAGGGGAATTCTCATGGAAAAGGTTAGAAGCAAACTACCAAGAGATTGATTGGAGAATTAGTGGAATATTGTATGAAGGACTGATGCTACAACACCTAGAGACACCAGCAAGGTCATCAAGAGTGGTTGATTTTCTTCATGCATGAGCAAGTGTGTGTGTCAGAGCTAGGAGCCATCGAAAGGAGATCTACAACATCAAGGCTCAGGTTGTAAGTTTTACTTTCTATCAATTTAATACAGTAATGTGTCCCTTTCCCATAAAGATGATGTCACTTTATTACATAACTCCTTGATCATATGTATAGATTAGCTATTGAATATATTGATTGGCTTTCACTTCAATTGGTTTGTACTGTGGTGATTTGAACGGCACAAGAGCATTGGAGTGAAGCTTGGAACAACAGAGACCCAAGGAAGCATTCATAAGGTATGTCTATGAACCTAGTCTCTTAGTTCATTCAATAGGTTAAATCTAGGGAAAGAGTATCATTCTGTCCTATTTTTTTCTAGATCCAGGTGGATCTAGGGAGATCAGTTTGTGTTCGCACTCACAGATTAATCCTGAAACAGGCCATTAATTGCAGATTAATGGAAGTCTCGGAACGACCAAAGTTCATTAGAGAGCAAAAGAAAATTTGGAGAGAAAAAATATCAAAAAAGGAATGTCTTATTGGCCTAAAAGCTCAAGATAAAAAGGATCTCTAGTATGTTGACATTGGGTGCTCAAAACATATGACAGGTAACAAGGACAAGCTTTTAGACTTAAATAAACAAAAAGGTAAAGTTGCATATGGTGATAATTCTTCAAGTAACATACTTGGGAAAGGCACTGTGAGGTTGGGAAAAGACAAAGCTAGAAATGTACTACTTGTCGATAAACTGAAGCCCAGTTTATTAAGTGACAGTAAAACCTGTGATCAGGGGAACTTATGCATCTTTGATTTCCAAATATGTGAGATTAGGAGAGAAGACACAGGAAAATTAGTTGGTACTGCTCCTAGAACTGAAAATGTATATATACTAGATGCAGAATTGAATGAGGAGTGTCATATAAATTCAGTAGATGAAAGTTGGCTATGGCATAGAAGGTTGGGGAATATTAACTTTGAAAATCCTGTGAAATTCAACAACCTTGGTGTAGTAAGAAACTTGCCAAAGATCATAAAACCCTCAAATGCTATGTGTAGACACTGTCAACTAGGGAAGAAAACTAGAATAAGGTTCAAAGCAAAAGAATACACAACCTCTAAACCTTTCGATCTTGTTCACACTAACCTATGTGGACCTACGAGAACCAAGAGTTTGCAAGGAGAGTCTTAATTTATGTTGTTCATTGATGATTTTACTAGAATGGTTTGGATATGTTTTCTCAAAGAAAATCATAAGCAGTCAACAAATTCAAAGCCTTCAAAACTCTTGTTGAAAATTAAAAGGGGACACAAATCAAATGTCTTAGATTATACAATGGTGGTGAATTCACCTCAAAAGAGTTTGATGTGTTCTATGAAACTCATGGAATAAAAATACAATTCTCTGCTTCCAGAACACCTCAACAAAACATGATTGGTGAGAGAAATAATAGAACAGTTTAGTAGGCTGCAAGGACTATGCTCAATGAAGCAAAATTGTCAGATGGATATTGGAGGGAAGTTGTAAGAAAAATAGTATACATATTGAAAAGAGGTTAGCTAAGGGTTAATAGTGATAATACCCCTTATGAACTATGGTTTGGAAGATCCCTATCAATAAAAATACTTCAAGGTCTTTGGAAGTAAATGCTACATCAAAATACTAGACGAGAGTCTTGGAAACTTTTATGCCAGATCCGCTGAAGGTATTTTTCTTGGATATGATTCAAACAAGAAGGCATATAGATGCTACAATATTAGATCACATAAGATTTTTGAGAGTGCATATGTCAAGGTGGATGCCCTAAAAACGATAAGGATAAAAAATCAATAGACCATATCTAAAAATGAAGATGAAGACAATGATGAGACATTCGACACACAACTAGAAGAAGTAGAAGAGAATGAAAAATAAAGGGAATAATATGATATGGATACTAGTGAAAGTGAAGAATATAGTCAAGATGGAGAGATAAGAGAAAATTTCCGAAGAAGAGATACACAGACACCCTCAAGAATTACTCAAAAGAATCATCCCAAAGAACTAATTATTGGAGATATGAATGATGGAGTGCACACAAGAAGACAACTTATGTATCAAACATAAATAGCATTGTTGTCACATGCTGAGCCTAGCTCAATCAAAGAGGCATGTAAAGATGTGAATTGGATCAAAGTTATGAATGAAGAATTGGACCAAATCGACAAAAATCAAACTTGGGAACTAGTTCCAAGACCAAAAAATAAAAATGTCATTGGAACTAAATGGGTATATAAAAATAAAATGAATGAATATGGGCAAGTAATCAAGAACAAAGACAGATTAGTATGCAAAGGGTATGCTCAGGTTGAAGGAGTAGAATATGCATAAACATTTTCACCCATGAACAGATTAGAGGCAATTAGGATGTTCTTAGCTTTCTCTAGCAACATAAAGTTTAAAGTTTACCAAATGGATGTCAAGTCAGCATTTCTCAATGGAAATTTAGAAGAAGAATTCTATATTGAGCAGCCAGAAGGGTTCCAATTAATAAACAAAGGAGACTATGTCTGTAAGTTAAAGAAAACACTCTATGGACTATAACAAGCACCAAGAGCAGGGTATGCAAGGCTAGACTCTTATTTACAAAAACAAGGCCTCAAAAGGTGATCAACAGACAACAATATTTATTGAAAAATTGATGGTAATAACTTGATCATTGTGGAAGTGTATGTTGATGATATTATATTTGGTAGTGACAATGAAAAAATGAGTAAGGGATTTGCTAATTTGATGCAACAAGAATTTGAAATGTATTTTCTTGGCGAACTCAATTTCTTCCTTGGATTACAAATAATACAACCTAAAAAGGGAGTCTTTATCCATCAGTCTAAATATGTTAAGGATATTCTTAAGAGATTCCAGTTAGAGGATTGCAAACCTATTAGTACACCTATGACAGTTGGATGAAAACTAAGCAAGGATGATGAGTCCAAAACTGTAGATCCAAAACACTAAAGATCAATGATTGGCAGTTTTCTCTATGTAACAACTTCCAGACATGATATCAAGCAAGTCATTGGGATGGTGGCTAGATTCCAAGAAGAACCAAAGGAGAGCCATGTTCAAGCTGTAAAAATATTTTTTAGATATTTGAAAGGAACCATAGATCTCGGTTTGTGGTACCCAAGCAAGGGCTCATTCACATTAAAAGCCTATTCATATGCTGATTGGGTAGGAAGTGTAGATGACATAAAAATTATGAGTGGAGGAGCATGTTTTTTGGGAGAATCATTGGTTTCCTGGATAAGAAAGAAACAGTCCTTAATTTCTCTGTCTAGCACTGAACCTGAGTATATTGTAGCAACAAAATGTTGCACACAAGTGGACTGGATGAAACAAAATCTACAAGACATCAAAATAGTATTTGAAGAACCTACAATTATCCATTGTGATAATACAAGCACGATAAGTCTCTCTAAGAACCCTGTCCAACACTCAAAATTGAAACACATTCCCATAAAGTACCACTATCTAAGCGATCAGGCTGAAAACAAGAACATTAAATTGGAATATGTTCCAACACAAGAACAGGTGGCAAATATTTTTACAAAACCCTTAAATAGAGATGTATTTGAATATCTCATGCAAAAATTGGGAGTAATCCTTCTTCCCACCTAAATCTCTCAAGAAAATAACGCATCATTTGGAAACTATTCAGGGGGATATAGCAATCAACATCAGAAGGAGTCATTAGTTATGACAAGAAAAGTGTGATTATAGGAGGAGTTACTAATGGTCAAAGAAATATATATATAGACAGATCATCGAAGAAGAAACCCTTTGCCATTGATGCCAAAGGGGGAGAGTAACTTCAGAGGACAGAAGCATCACCACAGGGGGAGATTGTGTATGAAGTTGGTGTGTTTCCCTCAATGACAAAGGGGGAGATTGTTGGAGAGATTGTCATTCATGTGTTGTCATTGATGTCAATGGTCATAGTAAGCAAAGCAGTAAGGTTAATCTCAGGAAGAAAACAAATCGACATAAGAACATCACCTTAAGGATGAAGAAATTCGTGATTATTTTTTATCATGATAGGATCAACAATGTTCCTATGATAAAATATCAGGAGGGTTAGAAAATGCAGAGATTAAGCTCATAAGAGATGGCACGTTGAAACTCAGTAGGTATGGCTCGATAAAATGCAGAACAATTCAAGACTATTGATGCGCAACCGCCAAATCTATGGTAGGGATAAGCAAGGTAAAGAGGTTGTGAGTTCAAATATCTGAATAACCGTTCAGCCGTCGGATCAAACCTGAGTTCTTGTAAAGACATCATATCATTTTCAAGTGGAAGGATAGGATAAGTAAAGACGAAGTCGCTACGTGAATTCATGAGAAAGGGATCTGGGTCGTCGGATCGCAGGGAAATCAAGATCATTGATCTGAGATAGTTGAAATCGGGAGTTCCCGATATGTGAAATCCCGATGGGCTTGGAGGTAAACCCCAGGTTTTGGTTGGAGGTTATATCGATGGAAGTTAAGGAATGGAGATAGCAAGCGCTAGGCCCCTGTTGGGATTTTGGAGGTCAGCAAAGTAGGGGAGAGTCACACGCAAAGTCCTGATATGTGAAATCATGAAACATGAAGTCCCGATGAAATCTATACCATTGAATCATAGATTGATCTCAAGCCGTCGATATTATAACCTTCAGATACTATCCTGACTGTTAGATCAAGGAGATGAACATGTGTCACATCGAAAGATCTACGTCGATGTCAGCAAGAACCTGTGACAGACCATGTCAATAGTCTACGTCAGCAAGGAAACATGGCACAATCAAAAGATGACAAGTGTCAAGTTGATTCGGCATTTTAGGTACGTGAAAATCACAAATTTGAGTGACATGTGGAATCTACTTGACTAGTGACACGTCATCAAGTGACATAAGAAGTTACGACACTCTGGGATTTTTACTTTGGGAGTTTCACCACCAACAAATGACAAGAGTGTCGAAGTACCAAAGGGTTGAAGTCACAAAGGCCGAAGTCCCAAAGTGAATGAAGAGGACACATGGCAGGAATCTATGGACTCCGACTAAAAGTCTTCTGGGAAAGAGTGAAGGTTGAGATTTGAAATCTCCGGAGTTCAGAGACCCGAAGTAAATGGTGGCCATACATCTCAATGCTTGATTAAGTCTTGGCCATCAGATTTAGCAGTTAAAGGATGACTGTAAGGATTAACGCTAACTATTGATCTAGTTCCAAGATGTACTATGAGTCGTTCGATTTGATCGTCGATATCGTATTCAGGAGATTTGAAGTGTTGGAAGTCACGAATACCCAAAGGGAAAAGTGTCGAAATTCTGTCAGTCATCCATCTCATCAGAAGATTGAATCATGACCATTGAAATCGATAAAAGCTCAAGCACTCATATCGCCTAAGGTGAGGTCACCGCCAATGGTCATATGCTATAAGAGTTTTAAAAGGAAATTATAATACGTCTCTATAGTTGGTAAAACTTGTGGTTCTGTAATGTACAGTCATATGTGATGGTTTGAAGGAAGCGCCTCCATGGAATCTGGCCTCTGTGAATATAATAGAGATTCAGGATCGAGTATAAAGGATTAAATTGATCCATGACTGTGATCAATTTATGAAAAACCTTCAGGGTAAAATAAATAAACAGTAATTAAGATTGATTAATCGAAGAGGTGCGATGGTTGAAATGAAGGGACACAGTTGAGTCACACTCACACTATTTGAAGAGTATATAATCAAGGAAGAGTGTTGAGAATAAATGTGTCTCTGTAGTCCATATTAGAATATCAAAAGCTAAAGAAGATTCCAAGAAGAAAAGTTGATACCTATGCATTAAGGGTGGTTGGGTGGTGCAAGGGCCAGTTGGTGCCTGCAGAGGGAGTTGGTGCTTCCTTTTTAGATGTAGCTAACTAAACAAGAGGTTGTAGCCTCCTTCCAGTTGGTGCTGGTAAACTAGGGTGTGGGTGCATCCTGATCAGTTGGTGCTGATCAAAAGGAAGTACATCTTCCTTCCATGTAACATGTAAAACAAATTTTGCAGTTAATAGAAAATAGTTTGTGGTTTTTTCCTTTTTGGGTTCCATGATAAAATACTGTTTTAAAATTATGTTTTCATTAAAAAATGAAAAATTGATATAATTTTTGTGTCACTGATTCACCCCCCCCCTCTCAGTGATAGGATTTGATCCTTCATTGGTTCACCTCTAGTGCAAACTCATTGATCTATACATAGTATATCATGTGTAAACTATTCATTATTCACAACGATGAATGAGAATTCATTCATTCTTTCTCTCCTTCTTCTTGTTTCTCCAGTTCTATCTGCAAATGTGTGTATTATTATTTAGCTAGATCTATTCTATGTAGGTTCAACACATTTAGGATTTTAATACATTGTTTTTAACTATAAAGACAATGCCCCCAAAATGTCGATCGCCAGAGAGTTATTTTCCAAGTAGTAGTAGAAATACTACTTTACAAGGTGAGGAACATGGAGATCATAATATTTAAGAATGAATTCTTAATGATGATATGGATGGAGATAACATTATTGATACAAATCAGAAAGATGATATACATAGATTGATCCAAGACACATTTTCTCAAATGGATGAGGACAACTAGGATGATATTCGTGATGTTGATCCTCTACTCGAGAAGTCACGACAACCTCTTTAAGAAGGATCAATAACAAATCTTCTATCTGCTAAATTTTTGTTGTTGAACTTGAAGGTTTTGAATGGTTTATCAAACACCTGTCTCACACAGATCCTAAGGTATGTAATGTATTATTTATGTCATGCTGACATGTACACAAAGGTTGACTATTTTCCTATATTGTTATTGTTAATTAATTTGTAATGTAGGGATGTGATATTTGCGATTAATATTGGTTAAATTGACATATTTTTTTGAATGGTGTAGATTTTTAGGTGAATTTATATTACCACCGTCAAATAGTTTACTACACACATATCGAGAAATATATGTTATTATGAAATAAATTGGAATGGAGTATCAAGCTATTGATGCATGTCCAAATGATAATATCATATAATATGGACAATATGCATCATAAAATGAATGCCCACAATGTCAAATAAGTAGATATCGAACTGATCAAGCAACAAAAATGGTGCCTTAGAAAGTTCTTTGTTATATTCCCATAATTCCATGTTTCCAACTGTTGTTCAGGTGCCAAAGTATAGCACAGTTTATGGATTTCCATGAAAATAACATAAGTGAAGACGATGTTCTTCAAATTCCTGCAAATGGTTCTGCATTGAAGAACATCAAAGAAAAATGGCCAATTTTTAAAGAAGAACCTCGTAATGTTAGACTTTCATTCGCAGCTGATGGTGTCAATCCATTTGTAGAGCTTCGTTCTACTTACTCAGTGTGGCCCATTTTTGTTATAAACAATAACCTTCCTCGAATGTCGATAAAGAGAGAGCACACAATGTTGGCAATGATTATTCCAGGTATTTAATTAACTTGTCTTTATTTACTTGAAATTATGACATGATATTTCAATTCTTTGTTGCGTGCATGATAATTATATATTTTATATACAAGGATGTTTAACTAAATATAATTAATGTATGTTGAACCAATTAGGTAAGTACCAAGCTAAATATATGAATGTATATATTGATCCTGTTATCGATGAGCTATTGAAGTTATGGGTTGGCATCAGTATCTATGCCATCTCTATACCAATAAGGAAAAAACAATTTCAATTCCATGGAATACTTGTATGGACAATTCATGATTCTCCCGAGTTAACACATTTTTGTGGTATGTAACTTTCCATTGCGCTTTAATATTATATAATTTTTTGAAAATATCATTCATTTTTAAAAATTCTAATCCCAATTTGCTACATTAATTCATATATCTTGTAGGTCTTCAAACAAGGGGTAAATTTGCATGTCCAGTTTGTGGTCCTAAGATAAAATATCATCGTTCAATAAGTTTAGGAAAGGATTTGTTTGATGAGTGTAAGCACTTTCTTCCTAAGAACCATAGTTGTCGAAATACCGAGAAAGAAAAATTCAATGGTAAAGAAGAGAATGGAAAAAAACCACGAAGAATGACACCTCACCTATGGAAGTTGGAATATAATAGAAATCGTTAGGGTATGAAAATTATTTATGTATCATATATATAAATTTTATGATTTATTTTTTCAGTGAATTTTGTTCAGTGCGGTACGTAGCTATATTGATTAATTAGTGTTAATGTGATTTCATTTATGTTTCATGAATTTCGTTAAGGAATGAATGGGCTTCCACGAGGAATGAAAAGATACCCCATACAATTTAGTAGGTTTCCCTACTACGAGCACCTACAAATATTTCATTTGTTTGATACAATGCATATCGGGAAGAATATAACATATTTGTTATGGCGAATCTTAGATGGAATAACTCACAAAGAAATAATTGGAAATATTTGTAGTGACATCCATGAAGCTAATCACACATTGCAAAGTGTGATTATTAATTCTAATGGTGATGGTCGAGAAAAGAATATTAGTATTCCATGGTTATTGACAGAGCAACAAAGCAATGTTGTAAAAGAGGCCATTCGAAAAATTAGGTTTCCGACGGGGTTTTCGTTGAACATACAAAATATCTTAACGAAAAAGGAGATTTTGGTGGGGTTAAAACACATGATCAGAATACATTCATTAATGTAATTATCAATTATATTAACATATTGGTATACACCTTTTTAGTAATTTTTTTCTCTTATTTGGAAATAAATTTTAATGATTTTCTTTTTGTTACAGTATGTTCTACCTCTATCTCTCCCAAACATCTTTGATAACAACATAAAACAAGTTATATATGATCTTGGAAAATACATGAGGTAAGTAATGCAATTTTATATGAAAAATGTTTCGTTAGTTCTTTGTAACATAACTTATTGACATATTGTGTTTTACTTGTAATTTTATATATGCCTTGATATTGTTCAAACCTATTATTTTCTTGCATCGTTTGTAGGTGGCTTTCATGTAAAGAAATCCATAAAGAGGATATAAGGTATTGGAAGAGAGAAATTCCCCGACTAATGTGTGAAATGAAAAAGTATATATCTCCAACATGTTTCAATGTACAAGAACACTACCTCATACACCAAGTTGAGGAGATTGAATTATCTAGACTAGTACACATAAGGTCGATGTGGATGGTGGAGAGGCAATTGAAGTCATTGGATGATTTTGTTAGAAAAAGAGAACATCCCGAGGGTTATATGGTGGAGGTCTATATGGTATATCAATGCATGGTGTATATTAGTCAATATCTTCCTAAATTAGAATAAAATATGAATGTGCTTCGCATTTGGAATCTCGACTCCATCAACAAATTTTAAGGGGAGATCCTATTGGGGAAAGGTAGAATGAGGACCATGAAAGGTAATTAGATGTTGTATATTCAATATATTATACATTTAATTTTTCAATTTTATATTATCATACTCATTCATTTATTTTTATTCCATCAACTATATTAAACTTTTCCATTGATAGTTAATTATTGATATTGAATTGTTATTTTTTCATATAGTTGGCCGAGAGTGGGATGTTCTACATTTATACATTGAAAACAATCTTAATTGGATGGAGTATTGGATAGACCTACGTGATGAATAATATGGTAGGTTATCATGGGAATGTGTTAGTAAGATGATTAAAATGGTGCATCGTTATCGACATGAAATTCTTGATCTTATGCAAAGGGAAATTGATTTAGCCTTTGGTTTAAAAGACAAAAAGGCAAGTATATTCACCCACATTTTTATTGTTATTTCCCATTATATCAATGTATTTGGTTTGTTTATTTTTTGAAATATATATTTACTAAGTCCATATTATATGATGTTTACTAATCAAAAATGCATTTTTTACTTGTTGTCCATGTTGTAGTTGAAACACCACAAGGTTATGTGGTGTAATGGTCATAAATTTTGTATCAAAAAGTTGGATGATAAGATGAAATCCTCAAATTGTGGGATAACTGCAGTGTTTAAGGTCACTAATGTTTCCTCTAGAAGTGACATGAATCCATAAGAAACTGGAAAATATGTACTATGGGTATTTGGATGATATAATTCAATGTGATTTTAATTCATTTAAAATAGTTTTGTTTGAGGTCAAATGGTACATGCTACAGATGCATGAATGTGATCCTAAAAGAACTGTTATTGAGCATGCTAATGGATTTACCATGGTTAATACAAGGGAATTTGAACCAGGTACATAGCCTTATGTTCTTCCAAGTCAATGTGAGCAATCCTTTTACTCAGAGGTACCAGGTAAAGCAGGTCAGTCATATGTTGTTAGATATGATCCAAGAGGAGGACTAGTAAAGTATAATCATGTAGAGGAAGAAGATAATGTTGAAGAAGAAGATGATGATGCAGATTAGGATCAGGTGGATGCAGATGTGTCAAATGAAGAAGTTGAAGAAGTTGATCATCCAAATGTAGCCAACAATGTTCTCATTCATGATATCAATTATGATAACAAAAATGACATTGATGATGATGTTGATATGAACGATCCTTTCAACATTATTGATTTTGAACTAGATCATGATACAAATGTTGATTTGGATGAAGAAGAAGATGAATGATCTTCAAATGTTGAAATGTACGAGATAAGTGATTATATGTTTTCTATGATTTATTTTATTAATTATATATTTAGTATTTATATGATTTATTGTTTTTTAAGTGTTTACTTATATAGGTTAATTACAATTTTTTAAGTTTTATGCCATTTGTGTATGTAGTTTGTTACATGTTCTTTATTATGTCAAATTAGCTATGGTGGATTTGAGAGTGATGTCAGGGGGGCATAGTTAGATCTTCCACCTTCACGTGGTTGCCCGTGTTCAGTAGAGAATTAATTATTCTCGAAACCAAGAGAATCTCATTCGGGTTTATTATATGCCAATTTGAGAAATTATATGTGAAGGTGAGGTGATGAGAGAGTTAAAAACAATGGAAATATGGTTCCTGAACACACAACCTACAAATGTAGAAGCAATACCAAACCATGAAAGAAGTCATGAAAATTGGCCTTGTCGTCAGATTTTACCTTTAAAAATTGTAATTGTTTTTTTTTTTTTTTTTGAATTGTCCCCAACAATCATTGGATATTCGACTACCAAGTATTAGTCATCGGTTATTCTACGTCTAGGCATCGAATATTCTACGAAAAACCATAAAAATGTTAACACAAGGAAACCATAAAATTTTTAATACAAATGATTCATATAACACATGCATTGACAGTATGGGAGGGTTTCTGGACTCAAACCCGACTCAAACAAACACTTCGAAAATAAAATATTCTTTGTTTATTCTATCAAAAGACAAAAATAAGGCACTTCTGCTCATGTACTTGACCCCTCTTATAACTGACATGTGAATGGGGCCAATGTTGAAATTTTCTCAATTTGTGCTTGTATGGACTGAAATTTGACATGGCTAGACTAGATGCATATAATGATGGTATGAGAAGGATTCCAGACTCAAACATGACTCACACAAAAAATTAAAAAATCAAACAACAAGCCTATAGAATAATTAATGTGAATGGGACGAATGTTGAAAATTTTCCAATTTGTGCTTGTATGGACTGAAATTTTACATGGTTAACTAGATGAATGCATTGAAAGTATGGGAGGGTTTTTGTACTAAAACATGACTCACACAAACAATTTGAAAATCAAACCACAAGCCTATAGAATAATTAATTTGAATGGGGCCAATGTTGATTTTTTTTCAATTTGTTCTTTTATGCACTGAAATTTGACATGCTCTAGGACAACACACATGCATTGACAATATGGAAGGGTTTATAGATTCAAACATGAATCAAACAAATAATTTGAAAATCAAATGTTCTTTGGTTATTATATCAAAACCCACCACATGTTGTAAGGTTAAGATAGGATTTAACTCATTAAATTATCATGTGTAAGGCTTATTCCCTTATTTTTGACACCATACACACTTCTTGACCTTCTTGAAGCAATTATCAAACATGGTAGGATGCCATAATATTGCATGAAGAATATTTTGTATTGTCTTGGTTCCTAAAAAGTCTCTACCGACCACCTCTCCATAATGGGATTCATGTATAAGTGTCTAGTTTTTTATGGTTGAACACATATTCTTAATATTCCATTCATACCTACTCTATATAGGTTCATTACTACTATCTTAGATCTTAATGATTTATGTGCTAGGATTATTTACTTTGGAACATTCATTCCATAGGATTGTTTAACATATTCAAGTGATATACCCTAAAAATAAGTTAGCATTGGGGAAGTATCCTTCCATCCATTTCTCCTCTACTCCATTATCTATCCTAAACAAGTGGTCTAGTCCTCTCCCATAGTATAATGAGGCATTGCATCATCTAATGTATGGAGGAATTCACTCTTTCTCATTTTTAAAGTGTATTCTATTCACACTTGTGTGTATAAAACCTACATGGAATCAAATCCCATTGTGGAGAGAAGATGTTGAAGTAGAAGTTAAAGAATATAGTCAGATTAGAGTCTCCATAAGAAGTTAGTGAGGTCACATAGAGGTGTAGTTGTTAAGTGAGCTACTAGAGAATTCAACATCATTTGGTGGGGAATATCCCATCCTTGTCTATAGGGTGATGGATATCATGAGGAATTAACAAAGGGCTTCAACATCTGCAAAGAGATAGAGGAGTCATTTTGACAACAAAGGGAGATGGTGAATTTATTTCATCTAATATTGTATGTAAATGAAAATTTAATAGTTATAATTTTACATATTTTACATATGAAATGGTCATTTTAAATGAATGGCTTATGTGTTGAATTAGGCCAGAGAGCCTAGATGCTAAAGGCCAATGAGCCTATTTTTGTATATGCCTCATCATTAATATAATACATCATTGCATGTAGACCGACCATGATAAAAGAGTATGGGGGACTAAACTCCACTAGTTAGGGAAAGGGGGGCAGGGGATAAAAGTTAAGGATAAGGAGCTAAGATAGGGAGATTGAGCCAAAAAGGAATATTATATTAATATTCTTTAAATTATAAAGTATGGATAATTATTTTATCCTAAGTTCTAAGGAAGGGGACAAGTGGGCCAAAGTAGCTCTCAACATGACAAGTGTCAAGTTGGGAACATGCATACGTATAGTTTGGAATTAGTTCATTTTACCATTCATTCCATAATCATTCACTCACTCATTGAGTTGTCTTCTGTACCTTTCTGTTACTATCAATGTACCTGTACCCATACCCATACTCATACCAATACCCGTACCTATACTTGGTTAGCTTAGGAGATAGACTAAAGAAGCAGGTTGTCAGGCTCATGGGAGATTGAAGAGGTGGGTTGTGAGGCCCATGAGAAAATATCTCTAGGTGAGAGAATTGCTAGGAATTGACTCCCGAAGGTGCCAAACTGAAACTACATGGCTCTGATACTTCCTGTCCGGCCTATTGCTAAAGCCCGAAAAGGAAGTGGGGCAGCTGAAGGACTGTTGAGAAGAGAAGGGGCACACTTTCTATGGTGGGACACACATGTGAGGTATGAGGGATTGTGGGCTATTAGTTTGATTTGTCACCTATGACAAAGTTTTTCCTGTTGTTTGAGATACATTATCCTGTTTGGGAATCCCTTTACCTGAGTGGAGTTTATTCCAAGCTCGGGGGTGACCCATTACTGAGAGTGATGAACAACATGGTCTAAGGCTGGGATGTTCGTGGAAGTTTTGCATGCAATTGATAATATTTTTACCAAGATAAGTGTCAATTGTGCATTAAATTAGATGCTACATTATTATTTATGCGTTTATTTTTATGGGTTTTTCGTGTGTGTGTTGCATGTTTATTTTTATTGCTATTCTTTATGAATATGTGCATTTACAGAATATATTTGTTTATTTTAAGTTTTATATATAAAGTTATGCAAGAGTTTATGTGTGTATATGTTTTAATTTGTATACAGTTAATAAAATTGTATGTGGCATAGCCCAGTTGGATGTTGTGGATTTTAGAATATGGTATCAAAGCTCTAGTTTTCAACATTGATCCTGGATGGGCTGAGTAAGTTGAGTTGAAGTGAAATTTCATAGAGAATTGATTTCAAAGTGGCTAAATTTTAGGTTACATAGCGTCCATGGTAAAAATTAGAAGCAATTGCATGGAATTGGGAAAGCCCTAATTTTTGTTGTTAAATTCATGGGAAAATTGAGAAATTTGGCCAAGTAGTGAGATATTCTTAATTTAAAATCTATCCTAGCAAATTCAGACCTTGAATTGGTTGAAATTGAAGTTAGAGGGAAGCCATGATATATGGAGCGAGATTAGTTGATTAAAATTCTCAATTCATGAAATGAGTTTGGGAAAAATTCATTCCAGAAATGTCAACCAACATCGATTTGTTGTTGCAGAGATTGAATTGGCGTTATCAAGGTGAAATTGAACAAATTTCATAGTTGCATAATGTCTATTGTGAAAATTGGGAAAAAGTTAGGAAAAAGCCCAATTTTTGCAGGGGAATTCATGAGGAATTGATGCACATAAAAATGAATGTGCATAGGTCTAGACACTAAAAATGCATGATGTGCAGTGAAAATTTTGTGATGTGTGAAAAAAAGGGTGTGTGGATACGCGCGCTAAAATTTGGCATTGTGCGGTGTAGAGTGGCAATGCACGAAAAATATTGGCGTGCAGGTGTGTGCACTTAAATTTGGCATTGTGCAGTATAGAGTTGTAATGTGCGGAAAATATTGGTGTGTGGGTGTGCACACTTAAATTTGGTGCTGCGTGGTGTAGAGTGGTAATGCACATAAAATATTGGTGCGCGGGTGTGCGAACTAAATTTAGCATTGCGTAGTACAGATTGAGTGGTGCACATGTAATACTGGCACGCACGGTGTGCACATGCATAATAATGGTGCACGTGGTGTGCGCAATATTGACAGAGTGAAGAGGAATTTTGTTGGTGTGTGCGCAATGTGGGTATATGATGTCGCATGACAATTTAATTAATGGTTCTCGCGGAGTACTGGTGCATGGGGGAGGTGTACTAAAATTTGGCATGGTGTAGCGCATAGAGTGAAATGCACGCGAAATATTAGCGCAGGGCACAAAAATTGCGCGCGTGGTGGATATTGGCACACATCACAAAAGTAGTGTGCACTAGTTATTGGCGCGACAGAGAAGTGATCCACATTGGTTATAGGTGCGTGAAGCATGTGCTACCTTATGGTGTTGATGTGCATGCTAAATATGGGTGTATATGTTCAAATTTGTGCACACAAAGTCATTTGGATGGACTACAACAACAGAAAACTAGTGCATTTCTGCAACATTTTATATTGTTTGAAGGCCATCATTTTGCAACGCATTTTTGAGGCCCTAAACAACGTTTTTAGTTACTCAAAAACCTCGAGAATAGAGCTTACAAAGATACACATAGTCTCTACAGCTCAAATAAAAAATCCTGGAGAGAGATTTCTAATAGTGTAAACCATTCGTCAAACGAATATTTTATGAGGAAGTTATAGGAAAAACAATGGTGGGTAAATTTTAAGACCCAACTAACTTTAAAAGGCCATAACTTTCTTCTCTGGAATCAGATTGAGGCACATGAGAAGTCTATGGAAATCTATTGAACCATATAAAATATTCCTATATATGAATTGAAATTATGGGCATGTTGAAAATGTTTAATATGGAAAAGAAGGTACCTGTAGCATTCCAAACCAAAAACACGAATTGACCTAGAACTTTAGCAGGTTGTAACTAACAGCCTAGAACCCAAAAAGAGGTGAAACTTGGACAGACTATCCAAAATATGTATATTAAGAAACCCAATTGATGTCCTACTAAAAATACAATGGAGGAGGTGCAAAAATGCATAATTACAGTGCATAATTGCACCAAGTTTACGAGTGAACAAAAAAATTAATGGACAATTTTCAAATAACTATAACTTTCTGCTCGAAACTTAGAATTGAGCATGGAAGCAGGCGTTGGAAAGGTCTTGGACAATAGAATATAATTATTCACCCATGAAATTGATATCGGCATTCAATTTTGTAGGAAATCAGAAGAAATAAATATGATGGATTATTGAACCAGAATGATTCATATTTTCATGAAATTGTTGAAACAGTTAGCCTAACAAAGTTTTGTTGGATGCACATTTTGCAGAGTTAACAACAACTAGATCAGATTAGGATCAAAACTTAGTGAAGAGGAATGGAAGATACACAAGGGGCTTACAACCAGGAATATGAGATTAGAGGGATGGATGTACATATGGACATTGAAGGAACAAACTCCAATGGACATGGAGAAGGAAGGGATGAAAACATGAATATGGTAGAAACCATTAAAAATTTGCAGAAGGATGTAAAAATCCATAAATATGATAATTAAAGGCTTATGATATCTAAGGAGAAGAAGGAGCACTTCAACATGAAGTTAATGCATAGCTTAAATTGAATAGAAAAATAAATTGGATAGGGAGAGTGGCTCAAACAAATCAGGAAGTCACAAGTCTCCTGATGAGAAAATAAGAACAAGAAGTGTTAGCAGACATCACCATCACTCCTCAAGGCATTCCAATAAGATATCACACAACATCTCAAGTCCATCCCCTGTCAAGAATCATAAGAGGTATGGGGTGGATGAGCTACGAGGAGAAATGAACAAAATCAAACCTCCTACATTTGATGGTGAGCACAAGAAGGATGAAGATGCAAAGACATGGTTGTTGGGCATGAGAAAGTATTTTCAATTGCCTAATTATTCTTCTCATGCAGAAGGAAGAATTTCAATCTATCAACTCAAGGGAAATACATCCATGTGGTGGGATCATCTTGTGCAGGTGCAACACATTAAAGAGAAAAATGTTACTCGGAGGGAATTCAAGAAGTATTTCGAAAAGAAATACTTGACAAAGAGATACTATGACAAGAAAACGAAAGAGTTCTTTGAACTCAAACTTGGGAGTATGACCATAGATGAATATGAAAGAAGGTTTTTAGAACTGCTGAAGTATGTTTCTTTCATCAAGGATGATACAATTAATATTCATAGGTATTTGAATGTATTTCCATCATTCATCAGTGAAAAAATACAATATGATGATCCCAAAACATTGGAGGAGACCATAAGGCGAGCTAAATGCCTATATGATGAACAAAAAGCAAGGCCAACTTTACAAAAATATTGGGAAGACAAAAAGAAATTGAAGATGGATCAAAATAAGAAGGGAACTAAGACACCATTCTTAAAAAATAATCTTCAGGGAAAACCAATTTCTAGATAACCTAGAATGATTGAGACAGGGGGTCAAAATCCAAGGCTACATATTCAATGTTGGGGTTGTAAAGGAGATCATATGTTTAGAGATTGACCTCATAGAGGTGAAAAAGTGAGGATTGTCCAAATGTACAAGATGAAACAATGGAGGACATGGGTAGAAATGTACCAAGGATCTATGTATCCCTGGACAACAAGCAAGTAGAGTATCAGTCACATCTGATTGAAGTGCAAGGTATGATCAACAACCAAACCATTACTATTTTAATTCATTCAAGAGCTAGTAATAGTTATATAGATCCTAATATGGTGGAAAGTTTTCATTTTCCAAGAATCAAGCATGGAAAATCTTGGTTGGTTCAATTGGCTACCGAAGCCAAAAGAAAAGTTAATGATATGGTTAAGTCATGTCCTATGGACATGAATTGACTGAACACCAGGGCATATTTGAACATCTTGACTTTAGGTTCCTATGACTGTCTAATTGGGATGGATTGGTTGGACCAACATCATGTTATCCTAGACTGTCATAACAAAGAATTTACTTGATTGGATGAGGAAGGGAACCTAAGGACAGTCTAGGGAATTCCTAGGGTAGTAACCATTAGAGAAATTTCAGCATTACAGTTGAAGAAATGTTACAGAAAAGGGTGTCAAATATTTGCAGCTCATATGGAAGAAACACCTAAAGATAAGGTGCCAAATATTGAAGATTATGCAGTCCTAAAAGAGTTTGAAGATGTGTTTAAGGAAATACCAGGATTACCCTCTAAAAGAGACAATGATTTCTCTATAAATTTGATGCTTGGAGCAGCTCCAGTATCCAAGACTCCCTACATGATGAGTACACCTGAATCGAAGGAGTTGCAAATGCAATTTGAAGAGCTTCTGAAGAAGGGGTATATATGCCCAAGTGTGTCACCTTGGGGTGCCCCAGTTTTATTTGTGAAGAAAAATGATGGAACATTGAGACTTTGCATTGAATTTAGGTAGTTGAACAATGTAACTGTGAAGAATAAGTATCCTTTTCCAAGGATCGATGACCTCTTTGATCAGTTGAAAGATGCAAAATTTTTCTCCAAGATTGATCTTAGGTTAGTTTATCATCAAGTAAGAATTAAAGAAGAAGACATCAACAAGACTACTTTCATAACAAGGTATGGTCATTATGAGTTCACAATGGTGCCATTTGGGTTATCAAAAGCACCGACTGTCTTCATGTCTTTAATGAATGGTATTTTAAGAGAATACTTAGATAAGTTTGTCATTGTATTTTTAGATGACATTCTTATATATTCTAAGTCGAAGGAAGAGAATGAACAACACTTGAGAATGGTATTACAAGTATTAAGGGAGCATCAATTGTATGCCAAATTGAGGAAGTGCTCATTTTATCAGAAGAAAATTTATTATTTGGGACATATCATTTCAGAGGATGGGATAACAGTGGATCTTGAGAAGATAGAATCCATTATAAAATGGTCAATGCCAAACAATGTGACAGAGGTCAGATCATTTATGGGCTTTGCAGGCTACTATAGGAGATTTATTGAAGGATTCTCAAAGATTGCACACCCAATCACTTCCTTGCAAAAGAAGGGTGTGAAGTTTCAGTGGACATTGGATTGTGAAAAGGGTTTCCAACACTTGAAGAAATTATTAACAAGTGCTCCAATACTAAGGATTGCATATCCAAATGAAGACTTCATTGTATGCACAAATGCATGTAAAGAAGGACTTGATGGAGTCCTCAGTCAAAATGTGTTTGTTGTATGTTATGAATCAAGGAAGTTGAAGGAGCATGAAAGACACTATGCCACTCATGATTTGGAGTTGGAAGTCATAGTGAATGCTTTGAGGAAGTGGAGGCACTACCTCATTGGGAAAAGGTTTGAGCTGAGGATAGACCATAATGGTCTAAAATATTTATTTGATCAACCAACTTTAAATTCTAGGAAAAGCATATGGCTAGAATCTATCAGTGAGTATGACTTTGATATAAAGCATATCAAAGGGAAAGAGAACAAGGTGGATGATGCGCTTAGTAGAAGGGTGCATGAGTTGCATGCTACAACCATTAACATGTACCAATCAAATTTGAAAGACAAAATCATAGAGGCTGGAAAATCAGATTTGCAATACAAGGAATTAGTGGTAAAACTACAACAAGGTATTTTGCAATAGAAAATTGAAAACTATAAGCTAGAAAATGATGAAATTCTCATATACATGGGCATAATTTATTTACCAAATTCCTAGGAATTGAAAATTTTGATATTGAGAGAAATGCATAATGTACCTTATGATGGGCACCTAGGTTATCAGAAAACTATTACAATTGTCAAGAGACAATATTATTGGCCATGAATGAAGAAAGAAGTTGTTGATTTTATTTCCAAATGTTTGGAGTGTCAAAATGTCAAGGCTGAGCAGAGACACCCAATTGGTTTGCTACAACCATTACCCATTCCTGAGTGGAAATGGGAAGTTGTAACAATGGATTTCATCACCAAACTTCCCATAACAAACAAGAAACATGACTCTATCATGGTAGTGGTGGATACACTTACTAAATATGCCCATCTTATTCCAGTAAAGCTCACTCACAAGGCAACCAACATTGTTGATGTTTATATGAGTGAAATTGCTCGATTACATGATATACCCAAGACAATTGTGTCTGATAGAGATCCAAAATTTACATCAAATTTTTGGAAAGGATTATTTAATGGATTTGGAACAAATTTGAATTTTAGTACAACTTATCATCTAGAATCAGATGGACAAATAGAAAGGGTGAATCAAGTGATTGAGGATATGTTGAGGGTGTATGTGATGGATAAACCATCAAAATGGAAAGACTACCTACACTTAGTAGAGTTTGCTTATAACAATGGGTACCAAGAATCTCTAAATATGAGCCCATTTGAGGCACTTTATGGAAGAAGGTGCAACACATCGGTGAGATGGGATAACCTAGTAAATAGATAAGTGGTTGGGCTAGAATTACTCAGAGAAATGGAAGAGAAAATGTTGAAAATAAAACAAAATTTAAATTCTTCCCAAGACAGGTAGAAAAAACATACTGATAAGGGCATAACTCATGGGGAATTTAAAGTAGGCGACCATGTATTCTTGAAAGTGAAGGGAAACAAAAGTTCCCTGAAGTTGGGAAATTGTTCAAAGTTGGCAGCTCACTATTGTGGGCCATTTGAAATCCTAGAGAGGATTGGTCCTGTAGCATACATGATTTCCTTGCCTACATCAATGACATTCATAATGTATTTTATATATCATTGCTTAAGAAATATATACTTTATGCTAATCATGTTATTGATTGGAATGTGATTCAGATGGAGCAAGAAGGCGCTTTCCAAGTACATCCGGTATGCATTCTGGACCAAAAAATCAAATAGCTCTGGAATCAATCCATAGGGCTTGTAAAGGCCCAATGGACCTAGTACGGTCATGAGGATGCAACTTGGGTTCATGAACATGCTATGCGGGCAGAATACCCGCATATTTTTGAGGATTTTTGAAATTTCGGTTGTATATGTGTACATAATGCAATGAGGACAGTGCATAAATAAGGGGAGGGGATTGTAATAACCCTAGGCCAAACACCAACTGTAAATGTAAATGAAAATGTACTTAAGTTGGTGATTTGTTTGATATCATTTTTGTATGCACCTTCCATGGTATAGTGCGCACATGTATTACACACTAAAATGATGAAGTGTGCACATTCCAGGATACCGGGCTCAACAAACTTAAGTGTGTGTGATTTTGAGGCCAGGGAGCCTTTGTGTATATGTTGTGTTTTATAGGGTAGTGAGCTAGTTAGTATAAGATAGGAGGCTTATGTGTTGAATTAGGTCAGATATCCTAGATGCTAAAGGCCAATGAGCCTATTTTTGTATATGTCTCATCATTAATATAATACATCATTGTGTGTAGACCGACCACGATAAAAGAGTATGGTGGAATAAACTCCACTAGTTAGGGAAAGCGGGGAGGCCAAACGTTAAGGATAAGGGGCTAAGCTAGGGAGCTTAAGCCAAAAAGGAATATTATATTCATATTACTTAAAGTATAAAGTATGAATAGTTAATTTATCCTAAGTTCTAAGGATGGGGACAAGTGGGCCAAAGTAGCTCTCAACATGAAAAGTGTCAAGTTGGGAACATGCATACATATAGTTTGGACTTAGTTCATTTTCCCATTCATTCCATCATCATTCACTCACTCATTGAGTTGTCCTTTGTACCTTTCTATTACTATCACTATGCCAGTACCCATACCCATACCCGTTCCAGTACCCATACCTATACCTGGTTATCTTAGGAACTGGACTGAAGAAGCGGGTTGTCAGGCCCATGGGAGACTGAAGAGGTGGGTTGTCAGGCTCGTGAGAAAATCTCTCTAGGTGAGAGAATTACTGGGAATTGATTCTTGAGGGTGCCAAAATGTAGCTACAGGGCTCTAAGACTTCATGTCCCACCTATTGCTAAAGCCCAGAAAGGAAGTGGGGCAGCCGAAGGACTGTTGAGAAGAGAAGGGACACACATCCTGGGGTGGGATATGCATGTGAGGAATGAGGGACAGTAGGTTGTTAGTTTGAGTTGGCACCTGTGACAGAGTCTTTCCTATTGTCTAAGATACATTATCCTGTTGTGAGGATGTGAAACTAATCAAGCTCTCGGTAATGAATGAGATGCTTTTTGAAGTAATTCATGTGAAACTAATAATTTTGCAGATAGTTTGTATTTAGTTCCTATTTTCATTGTAACTAAGTCTATCCTTAGGGAAGTGGTTGAGATCGAATCCCTTAGCTTGGGGATGAGCTATTTATATATATTTTCTAATTGTAAATGTTCAAAGGGTTGGCTAGAGCGTAGATGAAAAGGATTTGGGAATTTATTGTAAGTTTTTTGAACTTAATAGAATATCATTGCATAGTTACAGAGTTATTTCCTACCAAAGATTCTTGTGATTGTGGTTTGAGGTTTGTCCCTCTTCTTTGTGTATGTATTTTCTTGATTTCATTTTTTATTTCATCTGTAACTTATAAGTGTTTAATAGAAATTTAATGGTTTGGAATTCCTCTTCTCCACATCGATCCCATGTTATTCGTCTTCTTCCCCAACGAGCGCACAACATTACAAGTTTCATCACACCTTTGGATATTCTTGATATAGTTAGTTGACTAGGGAAATTTATTGAGCATTCAATTTTTCTATTGACTCAACCATTGTAGTCAACTGAGGCACATGCCAAGGAAGAATTCAAGAATTTTGCTCATTTCTTAAGGGTATTTGTTATGCTTTGGTATGGTATATAAATGGTCTTATGGATCTGTCTATCATAGAAGTTATTTCATTCTTTATGTTTACTATTGTTTGTTGATCTATGCTCACTTGCAACTATGTCTTTAAACATCACCTCTTCTTGGAATATATACCTCTCTTATCTACTAAATCCTTGGTTCTCTAACAATGGAGGTAAGAGAGTTGCATATGTAGAATATAACACATCATCGTGAGGTTGTGACATTTCCCTAGGATTTTGTAGCCCTTCAATCTCTTGTTGGTAAACAAATTGAGGCAAATGGACATACTTCTAGGTGTTTCCAAGAAAATTTAGTTGTTCAAGAGTATTCTATACCCTTTGAACCTCTTCACCCAAAGTTTCCATGACCCCATTTCTATAATTTTGTATTTAGTATAATTATCATAGGACATAATTGTATTCATATCCTCATCCGATTAATAGCTATATGATTATATACTCATTAGAACTTAATTTGATGTGAGAATTAAAATGGCCCCACTACACTTCTCTTATCAAGGTAATTAGTTGTTTATTCATCCATTATTGTAGACTTAAGACCCCTTAAATTAAATTTGTATACTTTTCATCTTGTGAATTGCTAAAAATAACTATAGCATTGGTTGTTATCAGAGTTGAAGTAGTGTCCATTGAATGCCTTTAATTTCCCAATATAACTCTACCTTGTTTTTAAATTATTTCACTATTTTAGGGGCTTCTCTCTCCACTATCACTAAATCTATGTTTCCCACTATCACACATCTCTATATCTACCTTGTTTTAAAATTATTTCACCATTTCAAGGGTCTTCTCTTTCAGTCTAACATTTTTTAAAAAATGAATAAGTTTCTCGTTATCATAAGGATGAATGACTATAACTTTTGAAAATGATGCTCCAATGATACTAAATATTATAAAATGATTTTCGTTAGAAAAATTCCATAGAGTTTGTTGCGGCTTTGAACTTTTTAATAGGGTTTTCGAAAAAAAAATAGGATTAAACGTATGTTTCTTTTATTTTTATAGAAACATAACATGAGAATTTTTATACGACAAACTCTT
>ML792191.1:247167-257708 GCA_009831015.1 Picea engelmannii
ACCAATTCGGTCTTAGTGGACATTAATCATCATCATCATCATCAATAATGGCGCAAGTGGTGTGCACAGTATTGATAGAGCACAAGGGAATTTTGTTGGTGAGCATGCAATGTGGGTATATGTTGTTGCGTGACAATTTAAATAATGGTGCACGCAGAGTACTGGTGTGCAGTGGGGGCGTACTAAACTTTGGCATGGTGCGACGCGTAGAGTGTAATGCATGTGGAATATTAGCGCACAACACAAGAATTGAGCGGAACAAGTATTAGTGCATGAACTAAAATTGTGCGTGGTGGATATTGGCGCACGACACAAAAGTAGTGCGCACCAATTATTGGCACGACAAAGAAGTGATCCACATTGGTTATAGGTGCACGAAGCATGAACTACCTTATGGTGTTGCTGTGCATGCTAAATATTGGTGTACATGTTCAAATTTGTGTGTGCGAAGTCGTTTGGATGGTCTACAACAACAAAAAACTAGTGAATTTCTGCAACATTTTATATTGTTTGAAGGTCATCATTTTGCATCGCGTTTTTTAGGCCCTAAACAATGTTTTTAGCTACTAAAAAACCTTGAGAACAGAGTGTACCAAGGTACAGATTGTATCTTCAACTCAAATAAAATATCTCGGAGAGATATTTCTAATGGTGTAAACCATTTGTCAAACGAAGCTTTTATGAGGAAGTTACAGGACAAACAATGGCGAGTAAATTTTAAGACCCAACTAACTTCAAAAGGCCATAGTTTTCTGCTCTGGAATCAAATTGAGGCCTAGGAGAAGTCTATGGAAAGATATTTAACCATAGAAAATAGTCCTAGAGCTGAATTAAATTTATGGGCATGTTAAAAATGTTTAATATGGAAAAGAAGGTACCTATAGAATTCCAGACCGAAAACATGGATTGGCCTAGAACTTCAGCAGGTTGTAACTACAAGCTTAGAACCCAGAAAGAGGTGAAACTTGGAAAAACTGTCCAAAATATGTATATTAATAAAAACAATTGAGATCCTACTAAACATCCAATGGAGGAGGTGCCTAAATGCATAATTACAACGCCGAATTTCACCAAGTTGAAGAGTGAACAAAATAAATAAATTAATGGACATTTTTCAGATAAATATAACTTTCCGCTCAAGAATCAAAATTGAGCATGGAAGTAGGGGTTGGAAAGGTATTGGATGATAGAATACAATTATTCACCCATAAATTTATCTAGGAATTCAATTTTCAAGAAATCATAAGAAAGAATTCTGATGCATTATTGAACCAGAATAGTTCATATTTTCATGAAATTGTTGAAACAATTAGCCTGACAAAGTTTTGTTGCCTGCACATTTTGCAGAGTTAACAACAACTAGATCAGATAAGGATCAACATAGAGTGCATAGGAATGGAATATACACAAGGGTATTACATCTAGGAATATGATATCATATGAATGGATGTCCATATGGGCATTGAAAGAACAAGCTCCAATGGACATGGAGAAGGAAGAGATGAAAACATGAATATGGTAGAAACCATTAAAAATTTGCAGAAGGATGGAAAAAGCCATAAATATGATAATGAAAGGATTATGAAGGCCAATTAGTAGAAGGATGAAATAAACATGAAGTTAATGTAGAGATTGAACCAAATAGAAAATAAATTGGATAAGGAGAGTGGCTCAAGAAAATCAGGAAGTCACAGGTCTCCTGATGAGAAAACAAGGACAAGAAGTGTTAGCAGACATCACCATCAATCCCTGATGCATTCCAATAAGATATCACACAAAAAATCAAGTCCATCCCCTATCAGGAAGCATAAGAGTCTGGGGTGGATGAGCTACGAGGAGAAATGAACAAAATCAAACCTCCTACATTTGATGGTGAGCACAAGAAGGATGAAGATGAAGAGACATGGTTGTTGGGCATGAGAAAGTATTTTCAATTGCCTAATTATTCTTCTCATGCAGAAGGAATAATTTCCATCTATCAACTCAAGGGAAAGGAATCCATGTGGTGGGATCATCTTGTGCAGGTGCAACACATTAAAGAGAAAAATGTTACTCGGAGGGAATTCAACAAGTATTTCAAAATTAAATACTTGACTAAGAGATACTATGACAAGAAAATAAAAGAGTTCTTTGAACTCAAACTTGGGAGTATGACCATAGATGAATATGAACGAATGTTTTTAGAACTGTTGAAGTATGTTTCTTTCATCAATGATGAGACAGTTAAGATTCATATGTATTTGAGTGGATTGTCGTCATTCATCAGTGACAAAATACAATATGATGATCCCAAAACATTGGAGGAGACCATAAGGCGAGATAAATGCCTATATGATTAGCAAAAAGCAAGGCCAACTTTCCAAAAATATTGGGAAGACAAAGAAATTCAAGATTGATTAGAGGAAAAATGGAACTAAGCCACCATTCTTTAGAAATAATCCTCAGGGATAACCAAATTCTAGAGAACCTAGAACAATTGAGACAAGGGGATCAAAGGCCAAGGCACCCACCTATTCAATGTTGGGGTTTTAAAGGAGATCATATGTTTAGATATTTGCCTCACAAAGGTGAAAAAGTGAGGATTGTTCACAATGTACAACAAGATGAAATAATGGAGGATATGGGAAAAAATGTACCAAGGATCTATGCAGCCCTGGACAATAAGCATGTAGAGTATCTATCACATATGATTGAAGTGGAAGGTATGATCAACAACCAAACCATTACTATTTTAATTGATTCATGAGCTAGTCATAGTTATATAGATCCTAATATGGTGGAAAGTTTTCATTTTCCAAGAAGAAAGCATGAAAAATATTGGTTGGTGCAGTTGGCTACCGGAGCCAAAAGAAAAGTTAATGAGATTGTTAAGTCATGTCCTATGGACATGAATGGACTGAACAGTAGGGAAGATTTGAACATCTTGCCTTTAGGTTCCTATGACTGTCTAATTGGGATGGATTGGTTGGACCAACATCATGCTATCCTAGACATTCATAAAAGGACATTTACTTTCTTGGATGAGGAAGGGAAACTAAAGATAGTGCAGGGAATTCCCAGGGCAGTAACCATAAGAGAAATTTCAGCATTACAACTGAATAAATGTTACAGAAAAGGGTTTCAAATATTTGCATCTCATATGGAAGAAACACCTAAAGATAAGGTGTCAAATATTGAATATTATGTAGTCCTAAAAGATTTTGAAGATGTGTTTAAGGAAATACCAGGATTACCCCCTAAAAGAGACATTGATTTCTCTATAAATTTGATGTCTAGAGCAACTGCAGTATCTAAGACTCCCTACAGGATGAGTACACCCGAATTGAAGGAGTTACAAATGAATCTTGAAGAGCTTCTGAAGAAGGGGTATATACGCCCAAGTGTTTCACCTTGGGGTGCCCCAGTTTTATTTGTGAAGAAAAATGATGGAACATTGAGACTTTGCATTGAATTTAGGTAGCTGAACAAGGTAACTGATAAGTATCATTTTCCAAGGATCGATGCCCTCTTTGATCAGTTGAAAGATGCAAAAATTTTCTCCAAGATTGATATTAGGTCAGGTGATCATCAAGTAAGAATTAAAGAAGAAGAAATCAACAAGATTGCTTTCAGAACAAGGTATGGTCATTATGCGTTCATAGTGGTGTCATTTGGTTTATCAAATGCACCAGTTGTCTTCATGTGTTTAGTGAATGGTATTTTCAGAGAATACTTAGATACGTTTTCCATTGTATTTTTGGATGGAATTCTTATATATCCTAAGTCAGAGGAAGAGAATGAAAAAAACTTGAGGATTGTATTACAAGTATTAAGGGATCATTGGTTGTGTGCCAAATTGAGAAAATGCTCATTTTATCAAAATAAAATTAATTATTTGGGACATATCATTTCAGAGGATGGGATATCAATGGATCCTAAGAAGATAGAATCCATTAGAGGATTTTAAACACCAAAGAATGTGACAGAGGTCATATCATTCATTGGTTTTGCAGGCTACTATAGGATATTTATTGAAGGATTCTCAAAGATTGCTCACCCAGTCACTTCCTTGCAAAAGAAGGGTGTGAAGTTTCAGTGGACATTGGATTGTGAAAAGGGTTTCCAACACTTGAAGCAATTATTAACAAGTTCTCCAATACTAAGGATTGCAGATCCAAATGAAGACTTCATTGTATGCACATATGCATGTAAAGGACTTGTTCGAGTCCTTAGTCAAAATGGGTTTGTTGTATGTTACGAATCAAGGAAGTTGAAGGAGCATGAAAGGCACTATGCCACTTATGATTTGGAGTTGGAAGCCATAGTGCATGCCTTGTGGAAGTGTGTCACATACCCACTACGTGAAATTGAAATTTTCTTCGATTTCTCATTGATCATACCCCCGAAATGTCTACAACGGTCTAGCATAAGCTAGCTCTTCCCTCGTCTGTTCCCATAGGATCGTGGGTCACGGCCACAGATCGAGAAAATACGGTGTCTCCTCACACTTCGCAACTCAGTGCTACCAGAACGTCGAGTCTTTTGACTCTACAAACCTCGACACGGTGAATCAACGAAACGCCGAACCCCGACAGGGCTAGCGAATGGAAAATTTTTCCCTCCAAAGGGAGATCGATGGCCGTAAGACTCTCTTGATTTAATGGTATGGATCCTCTCTGGGTTTCAGTATTTGGGAGTTCGAAATGCAACGAATCCAAGACTCTTTGTCATTAAAATCCCCAAATTCTGTTATGGGAATTCATGTAAGAGATTGACGGCTCTCAAGAGTGTGGATCCAATGGTCCACGGGATTTCATAACTTTTCCCTGAGCTCTGACCACTCACCACACGTCTCCTTTGATGGATGGTCTAGATTCCTTCTAGACTTCTCTTTTCTATTACCAAGCACGTCGGGATTTCGCGATTTGTGAAGGCAAGGTTTCTTTCCCTTTGGTTTCCAGAATGCTGAAACACCGAAATGTCGAACGGAAGCCAAGTGTCCCTCCAATGAACGACGACGACCTTTAGCCAAGATCAATGGTCGTGATCTGTTCAGGACGATCAATGGTCATGATCAAATCCTGACTTTCCTTAACCTCACTCACACCTCACGCTATTTCAGGGTTTCGGTGATCTGGATTTCATGACTCATGAAGACAAGGGTTCTTTCCCTTTGGTTTCTTGAGTGTCGAAACTCCGAAATGCCGATCGGTAGCCACGTGTACTCTATAGATGGACGGTCCAGGTACTTCCATGGACCAGGGGATCTACGGTCCTGATTCCTTCATCTCTTGCAAGGGAAAAAGGGGTCGTGGCATTAATACCTACGTCTCTTCCTCAAATCTAACGGTCATTATAGATCTTGGATCCTTTGAAGGGATCATATTCATACATTGCTTGCAAAGGTGGAGAGGGGTCGAGGAACTATCATCCAAGTTCCTTCCCCACGTCCAATGGTTGTTACAGACCTTGGATCCTCCGAGAGGACCTCATCCATTAATTGAGACTTAAACTTATGCTAACATTTTGGGAGTTCACCAGTCAAAGTTTTGGGGCTTAACAATCGCGAGAGTTTGACCTCTTGTCAACGGGACTCCCGAACTCCCGATTTGCGAAATCTCGATGGGATTTTTCCTTCAAGATTCTCCCAAGATCCTGGATTACTGCCATGTATCCTCCCTCAGATGGACGGTCCTCATTGTTTCGCGATTTCACGACTTGCGACCCCCAGTGATGCAAATCCTTTTTCAACTCGAATCCCCGGTATTCGAAATACCGATGGACTCTTGATCTCCGCCACGTGTCCTTCACGGATTGACGGTCTAGATCTATATTGGGATTTTCACCATGGAGTGTCCCGATCTATTGTCATCAAGACTCTCGAAATATCGATCTCCGAATACCCGATACCAACTCCTCTCTCGGGACTTTCGCCCTTGTTCACGAGGGATTAACCCTCCTACATCTCCTAACAGATCCAATGGCTATCGATTTTTTTAGATAAGATCTGACAACTCAGATCTATCCTATGTCGTGCACTCTCCCATTGCTCTCTGGTCGTGGAAAAACCAATGGTCCAGATACTCCCACAGACCTTGGGGATCTATGGTCTTGATTTCCTCGCTACTCACGAAGATAGGAGAAAAGGGGTAAGGCATGTAACACCCTTGTTTCTTCCTCCAATCCAATGGTCGTGAATGACTGCAGATCTTCCGACAGGATCTTGTCTGTCGATTGATACTTATCCCTATGTTGTTACTTCAGGATTTCAAGAGGATCATTCTTCCTCGTACAGGGTTGCTAAGACTTGTGCATTCATATCATTTCTTTCAGGCTCTTGGTAAACTTTTCCAAGAAGGGTATCTTTGTGGAGAGTTATATTCCGGGGCATTCCTAGAGACAGATAAGGGGAATGAATTCCTGAGAACGGACTGGAAGTCTAACTTGGTTCAACTTTCACATAATTAAATTTATCTATCAACATAAGCCATGCGTGGTTTTTTTGTTACAAGCATACATCTATCATTTCTTATTAAAACACTGCACAAAAAGTATTATACTATAATCATTCACAATTTCACAGTTTATGAGCATATATGTCAGCATATGAATTTCAAGGTTCAAGATGTAAAACACTTATCAACAATAACACTAGAAGTAAGTGCAACTACTGAGAGGGGTGCTCGTTTCCACCAAACTGTAGGCTCAACTATTCCGATAGGATTTACAACCAGCCACCTCCGAGCTGAGACCACGATGCTGCGAGACTGTGTCTTGGTTTGCCAGTGACTGAGAACGAGGGTTATGCTCCCCCTTATCTGCTATCACTCACTCTGTGTATCTCCAGAGTTCTCTTCCTCCCCTCGTGTCTGTCCCAATCGCTTCTCCCTCACGCCTTATCCTCTCACGAGGTTGTGTGTGGCATGATTTCCCTCACACTGGTTAGGCATGACGACTCTACGGATGGGCGGTTCACCCCCACATCTCTCATTAATTCCTAAGGAGCCATCTACCTACCAGCTTGCGAGACATTTAATTCGGGGCCAGCGAGCCACTCTCAGTTCTCTGGGCCAGTGAAGTCCAAATACAGTATTGTTCTTGGTGGAAGTTAACACCACCATTCTAGGTGCCTTCCACTGCCTTTCTCCAGCCATCGTGGTCTATGTTTTATCATATCCCCTCTCAATAGTCCTGCAATATATATATATATATATATATATATATATATATATATATATATATTCATAATATTATTCACATTTCTGAGTTTGCCACAGTTCTTGTTATTTTTACAAACTGGGGGAAACAGGGTGTTACAATTCCCTCCCCTTTAAAGGAACATTGTCCTCGATGTTCTTATCTATTAACATGAAATGCATGTACATAAGTAAACAAAATCGGATATGCCTATTTCATGGCATCCTCCATTTCCCATGTTGCCTCATCTGGGCCAAAATGTTTCCATTGCACCTTGACCTGTGCAATGGTTTGGTTCTGGAGTGGGGTTTCCTTTCTTGTCCAGTATGCATTGGGGTTCTAGTAGAAATTCTCCCTCTGATTCCACCTGGATCACAGACCAGTCAATTATATGGTTAGCATCATGTACATATTTCTTAAATAATGAAACATGGAAAACATTATGTTCTTTTACTGTGGGAGGAAGTGCTAGCCTATAGGCTACATGTCCCACTCTATCTAGAACCTCAAAGGGTCCACAATACCGAGGTGCCAACTTGGCACAAGCTCCCATTTTCAGGGAACTCTTCTTGGGCCTAACTCTGGGATATACATGATCTCCCACTTTGAACTCTCTTGGAGTTCTCTTTTGGTCGACATAACTTTTCTGTCGGTTTTGAGCGACCTTCAAGTTTTGTTTTATCTGAGTCACCTGCTGTTCCATTTCTTTCAACATGTCGGGTCCAAAAGAAATTCTGTTTATGGGATTACTCCAGCTGACTAGAGTATTACACGATCTACCATAGAGGACTTCAAAGGGACTCATCTTTAAGGATGCTTGGTAGCCATTGTTATAGGAGAATTCTACCAGTGGCAGGTAGTCTTCCCACTTCTTGGGTTGATGCAATACATGCATTCTTAGCATGTATTCAAGTACTTGGTTCACTCTTTCCGTCCGTCTGTCAGTTTGAGGGTGATAGGTGGTGCTAAACAACAATTTGGTCTGTAAACCAACCATCAATGATTTCCAAAAGTTAGAGGTAAATTTCATGTCTCTGTCAGACACAATCTCTTTTGGCATACCATGCAGTCTGAATATCTCCTTCATGAACACCTGGGTGATATCGATTGCTTTGCAAGTTGATTTGACAAGGATGAAATGAGCATATTTGCTCAATTTATCCACCACTACCATAATAGCATCGTTTTGTTTGGTTGAGGTTGGTAATCCAGTGATGAAATCCATGGAAATGGTTTCCCATTTCCATTCTAGGATTGGTAGAGGTTGCAATAATCCTGTTGGGTGTCGATGTTCTTCTTCAACCTACTGGCACTCTATGCATTTGGCTAAGTACTCGGCTATGTCTTTCTTCATTCGAGGCCAATCGAATTGTCTCCTGGTGGCAGTGATCATTTTCTGGTATCCTGGATGACCGGAATAGGGTATTTTATGTAGTTCATCCAGTATTAACCCTTCAAGTCATCACAATTTGGAATACATAGTCTATTTCTGTAAGTGAGCGGACCTCCTTCGGTCATCTGGTAGCCTTCATATTTAACTTCGGTGGGTTCTTGCTATAGGTACATGGCCATGGTCTGGACGAAGGGATCTATTTCTTGTGCATTTTCGATTCTTTCCTTGACTTCTGTCTCATAGGTGCTCACCACTGCCATGTGAATTGTTTTCATACTTCTGCTAAGGGCATCGGCCACCCTATTTTCCTTTCCTTTAATGTGTTTCATTTCGAAATCAAACTCGCTATGGAGGGCCATCCACCTAGCTTGTCTAGCATTGAGATTTGGTTGATCAAATAGGTATCACAATCCATAATGATCTGTCATCAATACAAATTTTCTTCCCATGAGGTAATGCCTCCACATCTTCAAGGCATGCACTATGGAAGCCAGTTCTAGATCATGGGTTGCATAGTTGACTTCATGCTCGTTCAATTTTCGGGATTCATAGCAGATCACACTTCCTTCCTACATAAGGACTCCTCCGAGACCTTCCTTACAGGCATATGTGCACACGAGGAAGTCAGCTTCTGGATTGGCGATCTTTAGTACGGGTGCTTGGGTCTGTAGATGTTTCAGGGTTTGAAATATTTCTTCACATTTCTGCATTCACAAGAATTTTGTCCCCTTCTTCTGGAGGGTAGTGATTGGACAACCAATCTTGGAGAATCCTTTTATAAATATCCTATAGTATCCTACTGATCCCATAAAGGATCTGATGTCTGAAACATCTCTCGAGGTAGGCCATTCCATGATAGACCTGATTTTGTTGGGGTCTACCGTTACTCCTTCTTCGGAGAGAGCATGGCCTAAGTAATGTATTTCCTTCTGGAAGAATTCACATTTGCTGAATTTGGCATAGAGCTGATGTTCTCTTAGCACTTGCAGCACAAGTCTAAGATTCTCTTCATGCTCTTCTCTATTCTTAGAGTAGATTAATATGTCATCAATAAAAACAAGCACAAATTTATCTAGAAATTTACTGAATACATTGTTCATCAAGCAAATAAAAGTGACAGGGGCATTGGTTAACCCAAATGGCACTACCACAAACTCATAGTGACCATACTATGTCCGGAAGGTAGTTTTATGGATGTCTTCATCCTTGATTTGGACTTGATGGTATCCCGACCTCAAGTCGATCTTTGAGAAAATAGACGTGCCTCCCAATTGATCGAACAGATCATAGATCCTGGGCAAAGGGTACTTGTTCTTTATGGTTACCTTATTGAGTTGGCTATAATATATACACATTCTAAGGGTGCCATCCTTCTTTTTCACAAACAGGACTGGTGCTCCCCATGGAGACATGCTAGGTTGAATATAGCCTTTATCCATCATTTCTTTTAATTGCAATTTGAGTTCAACTATCTCGGGTGTGCTCATCTGGTAGGGTGTCCTAGACACTGGCACCTCTCCTGGTGCAAGTTCTATCGAGAATTCTATGTCCCTTCTCAGAGGTAGAATCGGTACCTCTTTCAGAAACACATCTCCATATTCTCTCAAGATAGGATGATCGTCAGGGCTTGGTTTATCACCTTCGATTTTTTTCAACACCTGTATTGCATATAGCAGACATCTCTTTTGGTAATACTTTCTCATTTGCAGGGATGATATTTGTCTCACTGAGATGGGTTTTCGGACCCCTTGAAGGCTTATTCTTCTCCCTTCTTTACTTACACACTCTAAGGTTTTATGGTAACAGTCTAGTCTGGCCTTATGGGCAGCTAGCCAGTCCATACCGATCAACAGATCATATGATCCCAGGGGTAATATGTTAAGGGTTTCTTGGGTGGGGAATTCACCCAACATTAATTGGCAGGCTGGTATAACCTCTGCTATCTTCTTTTTGGTGCCAGTGGCTAACTGTA
>ML792191.1:262399-292879 GCA_009831015.1 Picea engelmannii
TAATATTATTCACATTTCTAAGTTTGCCATATTTCTTGGCCAGTCCAGTTATTTTTACAAAATGGGGGAAATAGGGTGTTACAAAGTGGAGGCATAACCTCATGGGGAAAAGGTTTGTGTCGAGGACAGACCATAATGGTATGAAATATTTATTTGATCAACCAACTCTAAATTCCAGGAAAAGAAGATGGTTAGAATTTCTCAGTGAATATGACTTTGATATAAATCATATCAAAGGGAAAGAGAACAAGGTAGCCGATGCACTTAGAAGAAGGGTGCATGAGTTGCATGCTGCAACCATTAGCATGTACCAATCATATTTGAAAGACATAATCATAGAGGCTGAAAAATCAGATTTGCAATACAAGGAATTAGTGGAAAAATTACAAGAAGGTATTTTGCAGTAGAAAATTGAAGACTATAAGCTAGAAAATGATGAAATTCTCATATACAGGGGCATAATTTATTTACCAAATTCCCAGGAATTGAAAAATCTGAGAATAATGTACCTTATGTTGGGCACCCAGGTTATTAGAAAACTATTGCAGCTGTCAAGAGCCAATATTATTTGCCAAGAATGAAGAAAGAAGTTGTTGATTTTATTTCCAAATGTTTGGAGTGTCAAAACGTCAAGGATGAGCATAGACACCCAGCTAGTTTGCTACAACCATTACCCATTCCTGAGTGGAAATGAGAAGTTGCAACAATGGATTTCATCACCAAACTTCCCAGAGAAAACAAGCAACATGATTCTATAATGGTAGTGGTGGATAAGATTACTAAAGCTGCCCATTTTATTTCAGTAAAGCTCACTCACAAGGCAACCAACATTGTTGATATTTGTATGAGAAAAATTTCTCAATTACATGGTATACCCAAGACAATTATGTCTGATAGAGATCCAAAATTTACATCAAATTTTTGGAAAGGATTATTTAATGGATTTGGAACAAATTTTGATTTTAGTACAGCTTATCATCCATATATAGATGGACAAACAAAAAGGGTGAATCAAGTGATTGAGGATATGTTGAGGGTGTATGTGATGGATAAACCATCAAAATGGGAAGAGTACCTACACTTAGTAGAATTTATTATAAAAATGGGTACCAAGCATCTCTAAAGATGATCCCATTTGAGTCACTTTATGGCAGAAGGTGAAACACACCAGTGAGCTTGGATAACCCAACAGATAGAGCAGTGGTTGGGCCATAATTACTCAGGGAAATGGAAGAGAAAATGTTGAAAATAAAAAAGAATTTAAAGGTTGCCCAAGAAAGGAAGAAAGTTATGTTTATAAGGGTAGAAATCACAGGGAATTTAAAGTAGGGGACCAAGTATTATTGAAAGTGAAGCCCAACATAAGTTCCCTAAAGTTGGGAAATTGTTCAAAGTTGGAATCTCTCTATTGTGCATCATTTTAAATATTAGAGAGGATTGGTCATGTAACATACATGATTTCCTTGCCTACATCAATGAAATTCATATTGTATTTCATGTATCATTGCTTAAGAAACATATACTTGATGCTAATCATGTTATTGATTGGAATGCGATTCAGGTGGAGCAAGAAGGCGCTTTCCAAGTACATATGGTACGCATTATGGACCGGAAAATCAAACATCTCTAGAATCGATCCATAGGGATTGTAAAGGTCCAATGGACCTGGTACGATCATGAGGATGCAACTTGGGTTCATGAACATGCTATGTGGGCAGAATACCTGCATATTTTTTAGGATTTTTGAAATTTTGGTTATATATGTGTACATAATGCAATGAGGAAAGTCCATAAATAAGGGGAGGGGATTGTAATACCCCTAGGCCAAACCCCAACTATAAATGTAAATGCAAATGTACTTAAGTTGGTGATCTGTTTGATATCATTTTTGTAAGCACCTTCCATGGTATAGTCCTCACATGCATTGCACACTAAAATGATGAAGTGTGCACATTCCAGGATACCGTGTGTAACAAACTTAAGTGTGCATGATTTTGAGGCCATGGAGCCTTTGCGCATATGTTTTGTTTTATAGGTTGGTGAGCCAGTTAGTATAAGCTAGGAGGATTATGTGTTGAATTAGGTTAGAGAGCCTAGACACTAAAGGCCAGTGATCCTATTTTTGTATATGGCTCATCATTAATATAATACATCACTGTATGTAGACTGACCATGATAAAATAGTATGGGGGACTAAACTCCACTAGTTAGGGAAAGGGGGGGTGGGGGGGGGTGATAAAGTTTAAGGATAAGGGGATAAGCTAGGGAGATTAAGCCAAAAAGGAATATTATATTAATCTTCCTTAAAGTATAAAGTATGGATAATTATTTTATCCTAAGTTCTAAGGATGGGGACAAGCAGGCCAAAGTAGCTCTCAACATGACAAGGGCCAAGTTGGGAACACACATACATATAATTTGGACTTAGCTCATTTTCCCATTCATTCCATCATCATTCACTCACTCATTGAGTTGTCCTCTGTACCTTTCTCTTACTATCACTATACATGTACCCATACCCGTACCCTCTCCAGTACCCGTACCCGTACCTGGTTAACTTAGGATTTGGACTGAAGAAGTGGGTTGTTAGGACCTTGGGAGATTGAAGAGGCGGGTTGTGAGGCTCATGAGAAAATATATCTAGGTGAGAGAATTGTTGGGAATTGATTCCTGAAGGTGCCAAACTGCAGCTACAAGGATCTGAGACTTCCTGTCCGGCCTATTGCTGAAGCTCGAAAAGGAAGTGGGGAAATGGAAGGGTTGTTGAGAAGATAAGGGGCACACTTCCTAGGGTGGGAAAAGCATGTGGAGAATGAGGGACTATAGGCTGTTAGTTTGAGTTGGCACATGTGACAGATTCTTTCATGTTGTCTGAGATACATTATCCTGGTTATGAATCCCTTTACCTAGGTGGAGTTTAGTCCCATCTCGGGGGTGACCCACTACTGAGAGTGATGAGCAACTTGGTCTAAGGCTGGGAGGTTCGTGGAAGGTTTGCACATAGTTGGTGATATTTTTACCAATATAAGTGTCAATTGTGTGTTAAATTACATGTTGCATTATTGTTTATGAGTTTATTTTTATGGGTTTTTCCTGTGTGTGTTTCATGTGTATTTTTATTACTATTATGTATGAATATATGCACTTACATAATTTATTTTTCTATTTTATGTTTTATATATAAAGTTCCACAAGATTTTTTGTGTGTATATGTTTTAATTTTTATATAGTTCAATTTTTTTTATGTGGCATAGCCCAGTTGGATGTAGGGGATGTTACACCAATAGGGTGTTTTATATCTCATGGGACATGAACAAGGCCCTAGAGAGATATAAAGGCCCTACAAAGGGAATTGGTTAACTATGAGTGAGTGATGAAAACAACTTTGATAATTGATGTACCATGGATGGGTCCATTTTTCTCTAAAAACTAAGAATTAGGTATTAATGTATTGCTTAATATAGACTTTATTTGGTTTAAAGAGCCAAGAAAGAGAGGTATTCAACACCTCTTCTATGGATGCAAGAGAAAAGAAACAAAGGTATTCAATGCCTTTTATATGGATGCAAGATCCAAGCAAGATGGGTATTCAACACCTCTGTTAAGGATGCTTGTGCATTATAGATAGATTCCCCATTATCACCCACAAGTTCTCCTTGACATCATCATCATTATTATTTTCATTATTTCCATCATTGTCATCATCATCATCGCTGTCATCTTCATCATCAGCATCATCGTCCTCGTCATTTTCATCACCATAATCAACATTGTCCTCCTCCTCCTCATCGTCATCGTCGTTTTCATCATGATCATCATCATTGTCATAATCATCATCATCACCATCATCATCATTGTCGTCATACTATAACTATAACCCCTTACATTTTAACATTATCACCCTTATTATATAACCCCTTACCCTTTTAATATTATCACCCATAATGTCCCTTACCTTATAACTATAACCAATGTAACCCATCACTTATGTATATTAATTATATAATATATAATAATATATTAATTATGTGTTATATATAATATAATTAATATATTTATATTATATATAACACAACATATAATAATAACAAAATATAATAATTATATATAACAACAACATATTAACACAATGAATTAAACACAACATATTAACACAACATAATAATTATATATTTAACAAAACATATTAACACAATGAATGTAACAAAGACCATACTAAACCTTGTAACCCTGTGACAACCCTGCAACCCTACAACAACCCTGCAACTCCGCAACAATCCTGCAACCTCGCGACAACCCTGGAACCCCACGATAACCTTGCGGAAACCCTGGAACCTCATGACAACCTGTTGGCATGTTTACAAGCAGAGTTTCTTGTCATTGATGACAAGAACATCAATGACGATCGTATTTTTACAGGAAAGAACAACAACAACAATGGCATTTTTACAGGCAGACTTGCTTGTCATTGATGGAAAGAGCAATGATGGTAAACAAGAAAGCAACGATGATAGCATCGGGAATTGTTGTCTACAAGCTCAAGAGGAATAACACAACATTGCACGCAGAGCGCAAGTGTGCACCAGGGTCGAGGTTAACTTCATTGCCAAATCTCACGAGAGAAAATGTTCTCAAAAATGTAGACGAGACCCAAAATCATCAGGACTCGTAGAATGATCAAAGGTCAAGGCCTTTGACACTTAGAAATTCTTCCAAGTCGAGAGGAAGCGTCAACTCAGGAGGAGGAGTGGTAGTGGCCATTGGATCGAACACTATGAAGAATCTGGACCATTAGATCAGAGTCCAAACAGGAGGAACAAGTGCACAAAAGAGAAATGGATATCAGTCGTTAGATATGAGTTTGAAGAATCAACAACTATTAGATTTGAGTGTGTGGACCATAAGCCATTGGATCCCAAGGAAAGTGCACGAGACAAGTTCTGAAGTCATCAAAAACGTCCATTGTCAGGGTTGATAGGTGGTAGCAGATACGGGAGTTCGAAGAATCAAACTTCAGAATATTTGCAAGGGGTAGAGTGGATTCAATCATATCCATTGGTATTGGGAAGGACATGTGGTGAGAGATCAACATTTCACTGACTCTCAAAATGGAAAAGTCAAAGGTGAGAGTTGTATGAACTCGTGATGTCTGAGTTTGAGAGTTGATCTGAGCCCTTAGATCGTGGGGAGTTGTGGATCATTGATCTGATACAGAGCATTTCGGATATCGGGAATCGGAAGAAGGGAGGTGAGATAACCTCCGATATTGTGAAACATGAAGTCTCGATGAAATCTGGACCGTTGAATCAGAGACTGATCTGGGTCGTCAATCGGACAAGATCTAAATCGTGAAGTGCGAAGTCTCGAAGCACAAAGAGAATATTTCGACCGTTGGATCATGGAAAGATCTAGACCATTGATATCACAAGTGTATATTCGTAAGTTAGGCCTGTGGTCATAGCCATGGTCACATCAGTGGAAGATAAGGGAAGGAGCTAGCGTTGCTAGGCTCCACCTCAGAGTTTCGTGAGTTGGGAGAATTGAGGTAACTCGTAGTTGGATATCCAATGTGCGAAGTCACAAAGCACCCTTTTTCTTGGCCCCTAGTCACAGCCAAAGTCACATCAACGAAAAATAAGGGAAGGAGCTAGCAACGGTAGGATCTAGTTCAGAGTTTCGTGAGTTGGGAAAATTGAGGTAAATCACATCATAAATTTTGAAGTGCAAATTCATGAAGTGCCTTCTATATAGGCGTAAGGTCACCATCGTTGCTCACGTGAAAGGAAGGGGCTTATCAAGGAAATTTAGCGCCCACTGTGAAGTTTTCTCAATAAGGGAAAGGGTGTCTAAGGGATGAGTGTGCGGAGTTTTTATCAATAACTTCCAGAGAACTTGAGGAGCTGCAGGGTCATCACCAGAGGAGATGAAGAGTCTCTAGGTAACTGCTAGTGGAATGAAGACTGATCATAGAGACGATTGACAGATGGAAAATCATCGAAGACTATAACTTCCAGAGAAGACAAATAATCTCAGGATAACGACAACTAATGAAGAACAGACTCAACATAATCACCAGAGAGGATGAAGAGTTAGGTGTATGATCTGGTAGAGGAATTGGCATGATAAATATACGCAGAACAAAGAAGAGATAGTCACTTCGGTTGAGAGTTATTCATGCGGGTAGAAGCATGCTATGCGCAGCAGATGAAATGCACAGAAGAGGCGTAGTGCATAGAATGGAAATGTTGCACAAAGCATAAAGTGCATAAGAAAGACATAGAACATAAATTCATATCTGAGAGAGGAAGAGAAAGCTAAGGTGCACATGCAGAGACAAAGCAGAAGAACATAAATATCAAGAAGATGCGAGCATAAAGTCACTGATGCAGGCATAGTAGAGCAGTGTAGCAGAACAATGATGAGACTAGTAAGCCATTGAAAAACATTGTATCACTCTAATAAGTTTATGTAACAAAGCTTTTATAATCAGGGTGGTAGGGAGGTGCTAGGGAGGACTGTTTTCCTCAGAGTTTCAAGTGGGTTCTTAAACACAGGGAGTTGTAGCTTCCATCTAGTTGCAACTAGAAAAAATAGGGTTGTAGGGTGGTGCAAGGGAGAACTATTGTTCCTTGTTATACAGGTTGGTGTCTGTGTGACTAGAATTTGGTGCTTCCATCCAGTTGGTGCTGTAACACTCAGGGAGCATGGATGATTTTAGGGACTACATTTCGCTCATGGGCTAATTTTCCATGGTTTTTCCAAAAATGAGATTCGTTATTTTAAAAATGATTCACCCAAATTCTATAGGATAAAAATATTTTACCTTAAAAATCGCCAAAATTTAATAAAAACTATATAAGATTCTTAGAAATTTGAATATTTTTACAAAAATATCGCTAAACATTTATAGTTGGCATATGAAGGATAAGAAAGATGTGCCAAGGTTTCTACATTTTAAAATAAATTTCCATCCTTAAAATCATCCCTGTCAGGGAGTTGGTGCTTCGTTCTAGTGGGTGCTAGAGAAACCAGAGAGCCGGTGCTCTCAGCAAGTTGCTTCTTGTAAAATAGAGGTGGTAGCTTCAAAATAAGTTGGTGCTCATAAGAATGATAATGTAGAGAAAATAAAGACTACTTATCATATCAAGAAGAAGAGGTTTTTCCCTTTATGGGTTTCCTCACGAAATATCTATCTCTGTATATTTCATGTGTGTGATTGATGTTGTATATTCTATTTCTTACTTCCTTGCATTATTGTGATCATCATTGAGTTTTCTCTAAAGAGTTTAAAATGGGCATAATTGTTTAAGCACAGTAACAACTGATTCACCCCCCCCCTCTCAGTTGTCCAACAATTGGTATCAAAGCCAGTTTCCTTTTATCTAAGGGTAGATCCTAGAGCTTAAACATGACTAACCATGAAGGAACTTAAACCAATAAGGCCCCCCTATTCAATGGAACAAACTTTGCCTTCTGGAAAGTTAGGATGAGAACCTACATAATGGATTTAGGTGCAGATGTATGGGATGTGGTAGAGACTAGTTATGTAAAGCCGGTTGTACTAGCTTCTAAGGATGACAAGCTATAATTCAGATTCAACACTAAGGCTATGAATGTTATTTTGAGTGGGCTTGCATAAGAAGAATTTGTAAAAGTTAAGCACTTACAATCTGCCAAAGAAATGTGGGACAAACTCATTAGCAGTTATGAAGGTAATGAGAAGGTAAAGAAAGGCAAGATTCAAACCTACAGAGTACAGTTTAAACAAGTAAATATGAAATAATATGAAACTATTGTGAAGTACTTTCTGAGAGTTGAAGAACTAGTAAATGAAATGAAAGGACTTGGTGAAAAAATTCAGGAATCCTTTTTAGTTCAGAAAATTTTGAGATCTCTGCCAGATAGGTTCAACCCAAAGGTCTCTGTTATAGAATAACTTAATGATCTAAAATATTTTCCTTTTAATCAACTTCTAGGAACCTTGACTACATATTAAATGAGGATAGTTAACGATAAAGCCACATATAGAGAAACATCATTTAAAGCAGATAATAATGAGGATTCTGAGCCTGATGAAATTGAAGCAAAATTTGTGAGAAGACTAAAGAAAGGATCAGGTAGGTACCAAGGAAAATTGCCCTTCAAATGTTTCAGATGCGGTAATATAGGTCATTTTTCATCTAAGTGTCCTCACAAAAGAAAGGATCAGACATATGATGATGAAGAGAAGCACAAACACAAGAAGGTCTATAAAGAGATTAATTTTAAGAAGAAAATCCTTTGTGTAAACATTGATGATGATCCCTCAGATGATGAAAGTAGTGACTCTTTTATTGAAGATAAGTTTAATGACTTTATTCTAATGGCCAAAGATGATTATGATAATAAAATAATAGGAAGTGATGTTAATGATGAATAATTTGTGGTTGACTTGGAAGGATAACTGATCAATGCCCTAGAAGAAATTGCTAGACTCAGATCTAAGAAGAAAAAGCAAAAACAATTGTTGATACAATTCGAGAAAGACAGTAAAAAACTTGATGAAGACTTTGCCATACTAAAAGTGGAATTAGAAGAGGCAAAGAAAATAGAGGTTTCTGAAACAACAGTTATCAGAGAAGAGGGCAAGATGTGAATCTTTGGAAGACGAGGTAGTAAAAACCAGAAAAGAGATGGAGAAGTTTAAAGCATTGTATCTCCAAAATCTTCCAAGAATTAAAGCCTCAACATAACTAAACAACATTATGAGCAAACATCGATCTCCTTTGTTGAAGATTAGTTTAGGTTATGTAAGTGGTTCAAACAACAAACAACCAGAAAACAAAGAGCCAATAAATATGATCAAGTTCCAAGTCAGCAGACAATCAGGCCATGTGAGTACTATTCCATTGAAAGTTAATCAAGACAAGATGACCCTTGATAGAAAACAAATACATCAAAAGATGGAGCAACAAATGCCAAGAAGAAGGCCATCCTTCAGGTACCAAAATTTCTTCCATGGTTACTGTTTTTACTGTTCTAATTTTGGTCATAAGATTGCAAATTGTCAAATTAAGCTTAGAGACATGCAACTGAGGAGTTTAAGAAATAAACAATCTTTGCAACATAGAACTAAGCAGCCAATGAGTAGACAACGTAGCACCAATCACTTTGATCTATTGAATAATGAGATTGTATGCTATAACTGTCATAACTTCGGCCACAAAGCTGCAACCTTCTATCTGAAGAATTACAAGGCAGATCCAAGGATAAATTCCTTAGCTAGAAATGCCAGCACATGGAAAAATAAAGTGAAAAATGTGGTCTAGTACTTTAAGTTCAAGAAAAAAAAGACCCATGGTATATATACAATGGATGTTCCAAGCACATGACTGGAGACAAGGATACATTTATGTCTATAAGTAAAAGAAAAACAAGAAATGTAACATTTGGAAATGATGAACCAGGTAAAATCAAGGGTAAAGGGATGGTGAGTTTGAGTAATGGTAAGGGAAAAGCCCAGAATGTTCTACTTGTAGATGGGCTGAAACAAAATTTTCTTAGTGTAAATAAAATGTGTGACAGAGGATGTGAAGTAGTGTTCACTTCCAAATATTGTAAGATAAAGTTTGTAAACTCAGGACAAGTGGTGGCTAAAGGAATAAGGAAAGAAAATAATGTATATGTGTTGAAAGAAGATAGAGAAGAGTGTCATCTAAGAAAACATGATGAAAGTTGGTTATGGCATAGGAGAATTGGACATATAAACTTTGACCACTTAATCAAGATCGAAAATATTGAGGCAGTAAAAGATCTTCCAAGAATATCAAAGCCACAAGATTCTATGTGTAAACCCTGCCAAGTAGGAAATCTAAATAGGATACTGTTTAAATCCAAGAGCTCTACTTCAACAGAGAAACCACTCCAATTAGTTCATATGGATTTATGTGGACCATCAAGATAGGAAGGCACGGGGAAGGAAAAATACTTTATGTTGATCATTGATGACTACTCCAGACTCACTTGGGTTGCTTTTCTCAAAGAAAAAGATGAAGCATTTGAGAAATTTAAAATATTCAAGGATTTAACTAAGAATCAAATAGGCAACATGATAAAGGAAATAAGATCAGACAGAGTACGAGAATTAATTTCAAGTGATTTCAAGGAATTCTGTGATAAACATGGGATCAAGAGAGAATACACAATCCGAAGAATTCCACAACAAAATGGAGTAGTTGAGAGGCAAAACAGAATAGTTCAACAAATGTCCAGGTCAATGATGAATGAGAATAACATTGGTCAAACTTAATGGGTAGAAGAAATATACACAACCGTCCATATTTTGAACAAATCCCACCTCAGACCAGATAGTGACCAGACACCTTATGAACTATGGTATGGAATACCTGCTTCAATAAAACACTTCAAAGTCTTTGGGAGTAAGTTCTACATAAAGAATAATAATGAAAAACTTGGCAAGTATGATGATAGGGATGATGAAGGCATCTTATTAGGATATGCTACCAATAGTAAAGGATATATATGCTTTAATAAAATATTGCATAAATTAGTTGATTGCATTGATTTGAAGGTTGATGAAGGAGTCCCAATAAGAGAGGTGAGAAATATTGAGTCTACTACAGAGGAAACAACTGAATCTGAAGATGAACAGGTCCAAGAATCAGATGGAGAAGAGACACCTAGACAAGAAGAGTCAGTACAACAATCAACATCAAATCCTTCCTCCATAATTACTCAAAAGAGTCATCCTAAAAGTCAGATAATTGGTGAGAAAGACAAAGGTGTAGAAACTAGGAGAAGGATAATCAAAGACACCGAACAATCACATATAGCCTTCATATCCATGGTGGAACCTAAGAACTTTAATGAAGCCAGTAAAGACGTAAATTAGTTAAAATCAATGAATGAGGAACTGGACCAGATTGAAAAGAATGACACTTGTGAACTCGTACCTAGGCCAACAAATAAAAATGTAATAGGATCCAAATGGGTCTACAAAAACAAGATGAATGGGAGAGGAAATATTGTAACAAATAAGGCTATATTGGTTTGCAAAGGATATTCTCAAATAGAAGGACTAAATTTTGATGAAACATTTGCACCTGTAGCAATATTAGAAGCTATTAGAATGTTTCTTGCCTGTGCTTGTCATAAACAGTTTAAAGTCTATCAAATGGATGTCAAGTCAACTTTTCTAAATGGATATCTAAAAGAAGTCTATATGGAACAACCATAGGGTTTCCAACTATCAAATAACCCTGAATTTGTCTGCAAGCTGAAGAAAGCCTTATATCGATTGAAACAACCTCCTCGTGCCTGGTATTACAGTCTGGATAAGTATCTACAAGAAAAAGGGTTCAAGAGAGGAACATTTGACAACAATCTATATATCAAAATAGAGGGTAATGATTTGCTCATTATGTTGGTGTATGTAGATGACATCATCTTCAGAAGCAATAATGCTTCATTGGTACAATGGTTTTCTTCTTCCATGCAATCTAAATTTGAAATGTCTATGATAGGGGAACTGACATTTTTTATTGGTCTGCAGATTACTCAGAGGTATGAAGGAATATTTCTTTCTCAGGAGAAATATCTAAAAGAAATGTTAAAAAGATTTCAAATGGAAGATTCTACACCTATGAGAACACCTATGGTCACTGGATGCAAGTTAAGAAAGGATGATGACTCACCTGATGTTGATCAGAGCTCATATAGGTCTATGATAGGAAACATATTGTACGTCACAACATCCTGTCTAGATATAATGTAGGTTGTTGGAATGTTAGTAAGGTATCAAGCTGCACCTAAACAGAGTCATTTGTTAGCTATCAAGAGAATATTGAGATACTTGAAAGGAGCAATGAACTATGGCCTATGGTATCCTAGGAATCAAAATTTTCAACTATCAGTCTATTAAGATGTTGATTGGGCTAACTGCATGGATGAAAGGAAAAGCACGAGTTGAGGTGCATTCTTCTTAGGAGATTCCCTTGTAGTTGGTTGAGCAAGAAGCAAGGTTCCATTTCCTTATCAACTAAAAAAGATGAATACATTACAACTTCCACTTTTTGTACCCAAGTATTGTGGATGATTCAGACACTTGCAGACTTGGAGGTAAAATATACTGCACCGATCCCAATTCATTGTGATAATACTAGTGTAATTAGTGTGTCAAATAATCCTATATTTCACTCCAAGACCAAACATATACCCATCAAGTATCACTTCTTGAGGGAACAGGTGGTCAAAACTATTGTTTATTTGCATTATATTCCATACAAAGATCAAATTGGTGATATCTTCACTAAACCGCTTGCAAAATCTCAGTTTGAGTATCTACGCTAGAAGTTGGGCATGACCCCATTATCAAGCTAAATAGTCTATCTGATTAGGGGGATTTTGTATTGGTTGAATATTTGATACCTCTGAAAAGTATTGCAACAGCTCAGGGGGAGCGTGTTTTCTTTGACATTGATGTAAAAGGGGGAGAAAATGTGTAGTCTAGATGCTACAGTTGGAGGTCTAAGCAGAACAATGCAATCTTTCAGGATTTCCATCAATGCCAAAGGGGGAGATTGTTGGCATGTTTACAGGCAGAATTTCTTATCATTGATGGAAAGAACAACAACGACGATGGTATGTTTACAGGAAATAGAAACAACAACAATGGCATGTTTATAGGTAGAGCTACTTGTCATTGATGGAAAGAACAACGATGGTAAACAAGAAATAAACAATGATAACATTGAGAATTGTTGTCTACAAGGTCAGGAGGAATAACGCAACGTTGCATGCAGAGTGCAAGTGTGTGCCAAGGCTGAGGTTAACCTCATTTCCAAAGCTCAGGGGAGATAGCATTCTTATAAATTCAGACAAGACCCAAACTCATCAGGACTCATAGAACGATCAAATTTTGGGGCCTTTGACACATATATATTCTTCCAAGTCGGGAGGAAGCATCATCTTAGGAGGAGGAGTGACAATGGTCGTTGGAGCGAACACTATGAAGAATCTAGACCATTAGATTAGAGTCTAGATAGGAGGAACGAGTGCAAAGGAGAGGAACAGATCTCATATGTTATATCTGAGTGTGAAGGATCAATAGCCATTAGATATGAGTGCGTGGACCAATAGCCATTGGATCCCAAGGAAAGTGCATGAGACAAGTTCCAAAGTCATCGGAACCATCCATCGTCAGGGTTGATAAGTGGCAGCAGATTTGAGAGTTCGAAGAATCAAACTTTGGAATACTTGAAAGGGGTAGAGTGAAGTCAATCCTATCCATTGGTACTGGGAAGAACACATGGAGAGAGATCAACATTTCGCTGACTCGCGAACTGGAAAAGTCAAAGGTGAGAGTTGTAGGAACTCGCGATGTTCGAGTTCATGAGTTGATCTAAGCCCTTAGATCATGGGGAGTTGTGGATCATTGATTTGATACAGAGTATTTCAGATATCAGGAATCAGAATAATGGAGGTGAGCTAACCTCTGACATTGCAAAACACGAAGTCTTGATGAAATATGGACTGTCAGATCACAGATTGATCTGGTCCGTCGATCGAACAAGAGTTGAATCGTGAAGTGAGAAGTATCGAAGCATGAAGAGAAGATATCGACCTTTGGATCATGGAGAGATATGGGCCATTGATATGGCAAGAATAGACTCAAAAGTTAGGCATGTGGTCAAAGCCATGGTCACATCATCAGAAGATAAGGGAAGGAGCTAGCGTTGCTAGACTCCACCTCAGAGTTTCACGTGTTGGGAGAATCGAGGAAACTTGTAGCTAGATATATGATGTGTGAAGTCATGAAGCACCCTTTTTCTTGGCCAATGGTTACAACCAATGTCACATCAGTGGAAAATAAGGGAAGGAGCTAGAAACATTAGGCTCCAGTTCATAAATTCGTGAGTTGGGAAAATCAAGGTAACTCACATAAGAACTTTTGAAGTGTGAAGTCATGAAGAGCCTTATGGATAGGCGTAAGGTCACCATTGGTAGTCACATGAAAGTAAGGGTCTTAGCAAGAAAATCTAGCACACACTGTGAAGTTTTCTCAGGAAGGGAAAGGGCACGAAAGGGATGAGCGCACAGAGGTTTTCTCACTAACAGCCAGAACAGAGTGATTGTATCTCCCAGAGAACTCGAGGAGATGCAGGGTGATCGCCAGAGAAGTTGAAGAGTCTCGAAGTAACTTCCAGTGGAATGAAGAATCATCATAGAGACGATTGATAGATGAAAAAGCATTGAAGACTGTAATTGCCAGAGAAGCCAAAGAATCTCAGGATAATGACCACTGATGAAAAAAGACTCAGTATAATTGCCAAAGAGGATGAAGAGTTAGGTGTATGATTTGGTAGAGGACTTGGAACAATAAATATATGTATAACATAGAAGAGATGGTTTCTTCAGTTGAGAGTTATTCATGCGGGTAGAAGAATGCTATGCGCAACAACGAAACTACACAAAATAGGTGTAGCGCATAGAATGGAACTGTTGCACATAGCATAAAGCACAAAAGAAAGACATAGAACATAAATGCATATCTGAGAGAGGAAGAGAAAGTCGAGGTGCGCATGCAGAGATAGAGCAGAAGAAAAGAAAGCTCAAGAAGATGCGAGTAGGATGTCACTGATGCAGGAAGAGTAGAGAAGTGTAGTAGAATAGTGATGAGATTGGTAAGCCATTGACAAACATTGTATCACTATAATAAGTTTCTGTAATGAAGTTTTTATAATCAGGGTGGTAGGGAGGTGCTAGGGAGGACTGTTGTCCTTAGAGTTTCAATTGGGTGCTTGAAAACAGGGAGTTGTAGGGTGTTGCAAGGGAGAAATATTGTTCTCTGTTATACAAGTTGGTGCCTGTGTGACTGGAAGTTGGTGCTTCCATCCAGTTTTTTATCACATAGGTGTGTGAGGGGGTGTTTTCCTAAGAAATTCCCCCCCTTTGGCTAAAAAATAGAAAAGAGTGGGTTAAAAACCCACTTATCCTAAGTTTGTGTGCCCGGGCGCATCATGCTAAGAAGCTCATAGATCTGGGTGACTGAGATCTGTGTGCTCAGATACACGATGTAGGTTTTATATCGGACCCCCCCGAAATTCTACCTTTAATGAGGGTGGAGAGTTCGATTTGGTGGTTTTAAAAGGTGGGGCCCCCACTAACATGTCACCCTCTCCTTAACTCAGTCCCCCCCACCTAAAACTGTTTACCGTCGCCTACCCCCTCCGAGTAGACTGCTTGCCACTACCTTTTACCAGTTCTACCTCCTGCTAACATTTGTCTCCCATTCCGTCTCTCACTTCTGCCCATCACATCGTCCACTCCCACTCCTCATCTCTTTATGCTACATTTGTCCTCCACTCATTGTTGGGCCATAGCCCCTTATCACTCTTGCCTATCATCTCCTGCCAAGTGTCCTACCGCTCACATCCTCCCTGGTAGATGGTCTCTTCCCATCTGCTGCAACAACCTCTCATCTTCCCCCACATCATCGCCCCATGCCACTCCGCCTCTGACCTATCCCAACGCAATGCACACACCTTTTGTCACTTGCACTTTCCATGTCACCCTCCATCTATCTCGCCTGACCACATGGGTGCCTCTTGTCTCACCTCCATGACATTGGCACCATCATCCCTGCCAAGAATCTCATCCATGTTCATCGATTGGGTCCCCTCGTAGCAGTCCAACGAAGCAGTAGAAACCAAGGGAAGGTCGCCACATTTTTCAGGTGTAGAGTTGACTTGGGCCTCTCTGATCCTGATGCAAAAGTTAATGCAAATAAGGAAGGTGGGTGAGACATCGTCTCCTTCCTTAAATAGAATTCCAGAGAGGGACAAATCATAGGGGGAGACTGTCAGTCCAGTCTAACGAAGATCACATTCGATAGGAGACTGCATGGGTAGTCTGATAGACATCTATATGCACAGCCTACTAGAGAAACTCATCAATGTAAAGCCTTAAACTCATGACATGATCGTGCCTTCAGAAACAGAGCCAGTTCTAAGTATATGTAGGCATTTTTTCCATTTTGTTAGTGTCAATGGTAGAGCTAAGCTCTCGATTGTAATGTTTTGATGAGGCCTCTGGTTTTTTGGTTATGAACTGATCCTTGAGACTTCTTGTTTAATTGCAGCTAACTCCTTTCTTTAAATTTTTCTTTTGACTCTGAAGGCTCGAGCATGGAGGATCCAGTCGGGTGTTGTGATTATAGTATCGTTTGGGTTTGACTATATCTGTTGTTGCAACGTTTTTGAGTTTCTTGAAGTTTTTAGATTCAAGAGGATCTTGTATCTGATACTTTTCCTCTAGAGGTTGTTGGAAGACTAGATTTCCATAGTAGACCTTCATACTTTCTCACCTTTCTTTTACCTACTCACCACTATACAAATTTACTGTCTTAAGTTAGATCAAGACCTCACTTATCTATGCATCTCCAACCTAGTTTTCTGAGTTAAAGAAACACAGTCCTGAGTCTGCATCCATTAGAGCATCCTTAAACCTATTTATTGTGACATAAAAACTGATGGGTATCAGGCTGATCCCTGCTACAATCCAGGGGTGACTTCTGGTGCTAACATTCCTGGCATTGTTGTTGGGGGTGAAGTTGAAGATTTTCATTGGGATTGAACGACAAAGCTTATTGGTTCTGAAGGTGCATCAAATCCCAACACATCAATATTGTGACTATGCACCTACCGACTCCACTGTGATGACTCCATTTTGTAAGTCGTGTCTTCTAGAGGCAGACACATGAGGTCTACTTCGCAACTGCCCCTAACAACACCTAAAGCGGACCCAGAGAATATTATCAGAAAGGGAAAGGCCCTCCAAGAAGGTACTTCCATTGCTGAACTAGGTATCTTTGATGATATTCAATCTCCTCCTAGAAGAACTCCAATTTCTGCTTCTCATTCTACTGTTATACCTTATGTTGGAGTTTCCCAAACATTAAATTTTTGGATTTTTCCTACTGAGTTTTCCTCTCTTGGTCTGGGACTTGAGGGAGAAATCCTTGTCACTCCACTATCCCCTAAAATTGTACCATGGTTTAGACCTAGTGCCTCAAAATATTTGCCTACCCTGGGTTTCACCACTCCTCCTCCTATTACTGTTGCCACTACCACAAAAAGAGAGACACCACTTCCCCCAAGCCCTCCAACTCTCTCTCCAAATCCTCTGTTGTTTCCCTTTCCCCTTGGAAGCTCAGTTCCAACCTCTCTTGTTCTAACACCTTCACCTTCGAGTTCTCCTCAACCTCACATCCCTATGGCAGGTGATAATCCTCCTAGGAACATAATGGATGCCATAGTGTTCGTGAGGTATGCCCCTTTGGTCCTACCTCAGCCCATGAATCCTCTCCCTCCTGGAGATTACCTAAATTGTATGCCTAAGTTTTGGAGAGGAAGACATCACTGCTGAGGAGCACCTTGTTTCTTTCTACAGTTATGCAAACAACCTGAACATTGAAAATGAAGATCTCTAGATGAGAGTCTTTGTCCAGAGCCTTGATGGCGAGGTTAGAAAGTGGTTTAGGGGATTGAATCCTGGGTCTATGGCTGGTATTGAGGCTCTATATGATGCCTTCTTAAGACAATGGGGGAAAAAAAAGACTTTATGTATTATATCACAAAGTTCGGGTCCCTGAAGAGAAAGGAAGGAGAATTTGTCTCTAACTTCTCTAAAAGATTCAACAAGATGTACAATAAGATTCCTACTGAGATAAAACCAACAAAAGACTCTTCCAAAATCACTTATTCTAGTGCCTTTGACCTTGATTTTTGCCTCCTTCTCAGAGAAAGAAGAGATACTTCCTTGGCTAACATGCAATATGCAATGTTGGAAGTAGAATCCAATATGTTGGCAGTGGACAGGCTCATAAGAATGTATAATAGAGACAAGGGAAGGATAAGAGTTGAGACCTCAACCTTAGGTTATTTTGCAGTTCACCCTCAAGTAGATGAATTGACCAAAATGGTAATGTATCTGTCTGTAGAGATGGAGAAAATGAAAATGGAGGGGAAGCTAACATACATAAATCCTCAAAACATTGACAATAGAGGTAACTTCAAGAGGCCAAACAACAATCCTCCTCATATTATGCCAAGGGAACAAAGGGACAGAGATAGAAGCGATCAGGTAATCCATAATCCCCTTCAAAATAACCTTGTTATTGATGAGGAAAGGGAAGAAGAGGAACTTGACCCTGGAATTCACTGTATTGGAGACACCTCCCCATTTCCTCATCTAACTCAAGCTGCCTATGAGGAGTCCCTCATGAACAATCAAATAAATGAGTTGAGTAAGGGGGAGAAAGAAAATGATAGCAGTCCCAATAAATATAACCTCAGGTCAAATAAGAAAGAAGGGAAGTCTGACATCCCTGATCAGCCTCTCATAGCAGAGAAGCCTGCTAACCAGACAACAAATACCACCAAGGAAAAGAAATCTCAGAATCACTCGCCAATAACCAAAGACCCTATCCCAAAGGTGAGGGAAATTATCAAGCCTCCTTCATCCTTTAATTTTGAGCATGAAATTTAGAAAATCAAAATTCTTGTGCCCATTTCAGAGCTAGTCAAACATGAATATTTCAAAAGGTCCCTCTCTAAGATTTTGTAGTCTGAACTATCCTGCCATTCCACAGACTCAGTGAATCTCCAAGATGAAAATCCAATAGTCATCTTAGGCCCTACGTTATACGACATGGATGATTAATCCCCTCCCTTCTACACATCCCTGAACATACATGACAAGGTGTTGTATAATTTTCTGATGGATTTAGGGGCTTCCCATAATATCATGCCCAAAACTGTCATGGAAGAACTCGGGATGGAAGTCACAAAATATTACCATGACTTGTGTTCCTTTGAATGTAGGAGGGTGCAATGTTTTGGGTTCATCAAAGATCCAGTAGTAACCTTGTTTTAGTTGCCCATGAAAAGTGTGGTCATGGAAGTTGTGGTAGTCAATGTTCCTCCCAAGTTTGGCATGTTGTTGTAAATATATTGGATAAAAAGGCTTGGGGGAACATTACAGATGTACCTCACATATGCTACCATTCTGGTCTTTGGAGGGGATCACAAAAGACTATATAGAGAATCTCAACTGGCCTACATTGTTAGTGATTAGGAAGACCCCAATAATCACCCTATTTTCACTCTAGATACCGACTTGGGATCTAGCTTGTTACAACTCACTAATTCCCCCGAGTCTCCCCTTAAGATCAGAAAGAAGTCCCTCAACCCCCTTGAAGATTCTCCTCCAATCACCTCTGTGTGGAAAATGTTCTTTGATGGAGCTTCTTCGAGAGAAGGTGCTGGTGCCGGGGTAGTGTTTGTTTCCCCTTCTCGGGAAACCATACCTCTATCATACAAATTAGAATTTGAGGCTACCGATAATGTGACAGAGTACGAAGCCCTGGTTTTGGGCTTGAGAGTAGCAAAGGACATGAGGATTGAGAAGCTAACAGTGTTTGGCGATGTTGAGTTAATTATTCAATAGACCAAAAGTATTTATCAGGCCAAACACCCTTGGCTTAGGAGTTATAGAAATGAAGTGTGGGGCCTGATTGACAGTTTTTTCTCAGTCTTCAACATTTCATTCATCCCTAGAGAAGAAAATACAATGTACGATTCTTTGGCTGTCACAACAAGGAATTTTAGATTTCCTCTGCCACCTAAGCTCAGGTATGATGTAGAAGTGAAATATAGACCCTCTATACCTGACAATGTCAAGCATTGGAAAGTGTTTGAGGATGACCTTGAAATCAAAATATTCCTAAAGACTGTTGATGAGTTTTCAAAATTACATATTGATCAAGACCATGATTCTGACATGAACCCCCATGCTGATGTTTTCCTCAATAAGATTGCTAACCATCATATTATGAAATTACCGAGTAATCACATTCCAAAGGGATTGGTCCCTTTGGAAAGGATTTTTGATAGTAATGATGTGGCAGTGGAAACTAAAAAGTTAGATGAGGATGATGATGTATTTGAGTGCAATGTTGGCAAAGACGAGGAGACAAAGTTTGTCAAGCTTTGTAATAGCTTGTCAAAGGAGTAGAGGGTCGAGTATACTGAGCTATTAAAAGAGTTCACTGATGTGTTTTCCTGGACTTATGAAGACCTCATAACATATGAAATTAGCATTATGGAGCATAAGATCTCATTGAGGGAAGAATCCAAACCATTTAGGTAGAAGTTGAGACAGATAAATCCTATGTCACTGCCTATGATGGAGAAGGAGGTAAAGAAGTTGTTTGATACCCAAATTATTGTCCCCTTGAGATATTCATAATGGTTAGCCAACTTGGTCCTAGTAAGAAACAAGAATGGAGAGATCAGGCTCTATTTTGACTTCAAAAATATGAATAGGAGCTCAAGGAAGGACAATTACCTGCTGCCAAAGATGGAACACATATTGTAGAGGGTAACAGGTGCATCCAGGATTTCCATTATTGATGGATTTTTTAGCTACAATCATATATTTGTTTTACCTGAGGACAGAGAACAAACAACCTTCACCACTCCTTGGGGCACATTCATGTATGCTAAAATTCCCTTTGGGTTAATGAACGCAAGAGAAACCTTTCAGCGTGCCATGGACATCACCTTCATTGGGGAGAAAGATAAATTTTTGGTCATCTATCTAGATGACATAACAATCTTTTTCAGATATGATAAATAACATTGTTGTCATCTGAGGAAAGTTTTCTTGAAATGTAGAAGGTTTGGTCTTTCCCTAAATCCCAAGAAATCATTATTTTCTATGAAGGAAAGGAAATTATTGGGGCATATAGTATCTTCCAAAGGAGTAAGGATCGATCCCAGCAGGGTGGAAGCAATCCAAACCCTTTCACCCCCGAGATCTAGGAAGGAGGTCCAATCCTTCCTGGGCAAAGTTAAATTTTTAAGAAGATTTGTTTCAAACTTTGTCGAACTGGTGAAGCATATGATAGTTATGCTCAGAAAGGGGAATGAAGTAAAATGGATAGTTGATCCCATAGAATCCTTTAAGTAGATCAAGAAGGCGTTGACTGAGGCACATGTTCTTATTAGTCCTCACTATTCCAAGGATTTTCTATTTTTTTTTTCTTCTTTTGATACAGTGGCAGTTGTCTTGTTGCAGAAAAATGTTGAGGGATTGGAACAACCTATCTCCTTTTTTAGCAGGGCATTGAGGGATGCAAAGATAAAATATGACATCATGGAGAAGAAATCCTATGCATTGGTGAAATCCCTCAAGGCTTTCATGATCTATGTCCTTCATTCAAGGATGATTTCTTATGTCCCTTCAGCTGCTATGAAGGATGTTCTCATTTAGCCAGACATAGACGGTAGAAGGAGAAAATGAATTGCCAAAATCCTTGAATTGTATCTAGAAATAAAGCCCACCAAGCTAGCTAAAGGCCAAGGTTTAGCCAAACTATTGGCTGAATCTAATTGCATATCTTTGGGGGTGAACTTCATCAATGTTTTCTCAAAGGATCAGTGGGTTGGGTTGCATGACAAAAGTTCTCAAGGCGATCCTCCATTAGCAGAATGCGCATGGTAAAAATATATTACGATTTTTTTGCAGGAGTTGAGGCCCCCTGATGATATGGGAAAAAACAAGGCAAGAGATTTAAAGCTCAAAGAAGTTAGGTATTGCCTTATTGGCCATGTCTTGTATTGGAAATACCTTCTGGGAGTTCTTTTGAGATGTCTAAACCCATAGGAGGCCCAAAAAATCATGTTTGATTTCCATAATAGCCTATGTGGGGGACACCATTTATGGAAGACCACAAACTAAAAAATACACAGGGATGGGTACTACTAGCCCACTTTATTCACATATGTCTGTGCAAATATTAGAGCCTGCATCAAATGTAAAAAATTCTCAGGAAAGCAGCAGCTCAAATCCCTGCCACTAAATCCTGTAGTAGCTTCAAGACCCTTTCAACAATGGGGGTTGGACTTCAATGGGGAAATTCATTCTGCTTCTAGTGGTCAACATAGGTGTATCTTAACTACAACATATTATTTCACCAAATGGATAGAAGCTATCAACAACAGGAGTGCTTCAGACAAAGTGATCATTGGTTTTCTTGAAGATATTATGGCAAGGTGTGGTTGTCCTAGCAGAATCATCACTGATAATGATGCATTCTTCAAGTATAAGCCTTTGATCAAGTTTTGTGAGCATTTTTTGATTTCATTAATTCACTCTACTCCCTATTATCCCCAAGGAAATGGATTTACAGAGTTCTCTAACAAAATTTTGATCAAGCTTATTAAAATATTGTTAGAGGACAATAAGAAGGCATGGGATTCCAAGCTCAAATTTTCTCTATGGGCTGATCGAGTGACAACAAAAAGGTCCTTGGGCACCTCTCCTTTCCAACTCATGTATGGGATAGAAGTTGTTTTTCCTTCTCAGTTGGATTTACCGGTAGCGAAGTTCTTTCAGGATTATCAAGGAGAGCCTGACAATATGATTAGAAGAATTCATCAATTGGTGGAGGTCCAACAGACTAGAGAGAAGGTGGTATATAGATCTCATGACCGTTAACAGAGGATCAAGAAAGCCTTTGATAGAAAGGAGAAAAATGAATATTTTCAACAGGGAGATCTAGTGCTTAAATGGGATGCACCCAAGCAGGACACAGGGAAGCATAACAAATTTGAAGCCCTGTGGATCGGGCCTTTCACAATATCTGAAGTGTTTTTGAATAATACTTACAAGTTGTAGGACTTGGAGGGTGAGGAGGTTTTTAATGGCCCTGTAAATGGGCATTTCCTGAATAAATGTTTTACTTGAGCCATAAGTGGCTCCCCTTTAATTGTAAATATTATTTTCCTTGTTTGTTTTATAGTTTTAGTAAGTGACTCCATAACCCAACAGTAAGGCACTGAATATGTAGAAGAGTTATTGGCATCTTACAGGGAGCAAGACATCCCCCATGGATCCTAATGTTATCACATAGGTGTGTGAGGGGGTGTTTTCCTAAGAAATAGCCCCCCTTTGGCTAAAAAATAGCAAAGAGTGGGTCAAAAACCCACTTATCCTAAGTTTGTGTGCTCGGGTGCATCATGCTAAGAAGATCGTAGATCTGGGTGGTTGAGATCTGTGTGCTCAAATCTACAGTGAAGGTTTCATATCAGACCCCCTCCCCCCTTCCTTTAACAAGGGGGGGGTCTGATTTGATGGTTTTAAAAGGTGGGGCCCCCACTAATGTGTCACCCTCTCCTTAACTCATACCCCACCACCTAAAACCATTTACTATCACCTACCCCTTCCGAGTAGACCACTTGCCACCACCTTTTACCACTCCCACCTCCTGCTAACATTTGTCTCCCACTCTGTCTCTCACCTCCGCCCATAACATCATCCGCTCCCACTCCTCATCTCTTTATTCTACATCTGTCCTCCACTCACCATTGGGCCATATCCCCTTATCACTCCCGCTTATCATCTCCTGCCAAGTGTCCTACCACTCATGTCCTCCTTGGAAGATGGTCTCTTCTCATCTACTACAACAACTTCTCATCTACCCCCACATCATCACCCCATGCCACTCCACCTTTGACCTATCCTAGCATAGTGTGCACACCTTCCACCATCCACACTTTCCATGTCACCCTCCATCTGTCTCGCCTTACCACATGGGTTCCCCTCATCTCACCTCCATGATGTTGGCACCATCATCCCCACCAAGAATATTTTCCACGTCCACCAACTGGGTCCCCTCATAGTAGTCCAATTAAGAAACAACAACCAAGGGAAGGCCACCACATTGTTCAGGAGAAGAGTTGACTTGGGCCTCTCCGATCCCAATGCAGAAGTTAATGCAAATAAGGAAGGTGGGTGAGACATCGTCTCCTTCCTTAAATATAAGGCCAGAGAGGGACAAATCGCAGGGGGAGATTGTCAGTCCAGTCTAACAGAGATCACATCCAACAGGAGACTACATGGGCAGTCTGACCGACGTCTATATGCACAGCTTGACATAGAAACTCATCAATGCAAATCCTTAAAATCATGACATGATCACACCTTCAGCAGAAAAGCCAGTTCTAAGTATATGTAGACATTTTTTCCATTTTGTTAGTGTCGATGGTAGAGCTAAGCTCCCGATTATAATGTTTTGATGAGGCCTCTGGTTTTCTGGTTATAAATTGATCCTTCAAACTTCATGTTTAATGGCATCCAAGTCCTTTCTTTATATTTTTCTTCTGACTCTGAAGGCCTGGGCATGGAGGGTCCAGGCATGTGTTGTGATTATAGTATAGTGTAGGCATGACTATTTCTATTGTTGCATCATTTTCAGTTTCTTAAAGTTTTTAGATTCAAGAGGATCTTGTATCTGAGACTTTTCCTCTAGAGGCTGCTGGAAGACCAAATGTCCAGAGTAAACCTTCATACTTTATCACCTTCCTTATACCTATGCACCACTATACAAATTTATTGGCTTAACTTAGATCAAGACCTCACTTATATACACATATCAAACCCATTTTTCTTAGTTAAAGAGACACAGTCCTGAGACTGCATCCATTAGACCATCCCTAAACCTATTTACTGTGACATACAAACTTATGGGTATGAAGATCATCCTTTCTGCAATCCAGGGGTGACTTCTGGTGCTAACAAAGTTGGTGATGGAACACTCAGGGAGTTGGTACTTCCTTCTAGTGGGTGCTAGACAACCAGAGAGTCGGTGCTCTCAGCAAGTTGCTACCTGTAAAACAAAGGTGGTGTTGGATTACTGAGAGGGGGGGGGTGAATTAGTATTAGCATAATTATAATCCTTTTTCTACAAATAATCCAAGTGTTATATCAATGTATAATTATTATCCAATAATGAGAAATAAGAAATGAACAATCACACATACACAGTACACCGATGTTTTACGTGGAAACCCAAATCGGGAGAAAACCACATAATTATGTATCTTATATGTCTTGAAGAATTACATTCATTGGAAGCACCAAATTCCTTTGTTTTCTAGCTGCAAATCGAAGGAGGCTCCAACCCCCTATTTTCTTAGGCTACAACCCGAGGGAAGCTCCAACTCCCCAATTCTTTGGCTACAACCAGAAGGAGGCTACAACCCCCTATGTTCTTCGGCTACAACTGGAAGGTGGCTACAACCACCTGTCCTTGCCCCATCCAACCACCTTGAAGTAGAAGTAGAATGATGGAACCACTGTCACACTATCACTGTGAGATATACTGCTATAAACATGTACCAATAAACTTGAACCATGCATCAACCATGCATCAACCTATACCTCAACCTGTAATCAACCTGTACTATAAAAAAATGCATCAACCATGCACCAACCTGTACCAAACAATCTGTAATCAACCTATAATCAACTTGTACCATAAAAAAGTGCAAGCAACCATGTACCAAGTATGTACCAATCATGTGTCAAGTACTCATCAACTATGACTCATCAATATGTACCAACATCATCAACTATACACCTCATGTATGTGCTAACTCATCAACTACATGTCTCAACCATGTACCCAACTTGTACCTCAACAAAAATACCTCATCAATTTCATTATCCAAATATGATTTTTAACTCTGTAATAGACCTGGTGTATATGATCACATACCTGCAAACCTTTTTTAACTTTAACTACAAGAGACTAGCATTTTCGTCAAACATTTCTTTAGTCTCACAAGACTAGTTTTGGATTAGTCAACAACCCTAACTTGAAATAATCATAAATTTGTACCTGTGATGAATAAATATATGAAACTAATACATAATGTTCTTCAGTGTTTTTTCTATAATTCCTCCAAGTTTCACTACTAGGAACCTCTTAGAAAAGGAGTTATGGAAAAATGGAACACCTTGCTAAATTCTGGCTTATTCTAGAGAGCGAACTTGTAGAGCATGCCCCACACGGAATATTTGTTGAATTAATATGAAACTATTACAAAACATACTAAAATCTATTCTGTAACCAACACATTTGGTCTTACTGAATTTGGATCTGTTATGAAGACGTTATGACGTTTTTACCCAAAACACCTTAGAAAGCATCATCAAAAGAATTTATCCTTCCTTGAATTCCAACCTTCTTTTCTTCACTTTCCTCAGATATTCGGCTTAGATATCCTTTGGTTACCTCAGAAACCTATAGGTATTCAATATTCTCAAGTGTTTCTTAAATGAGAGAGCCTTTCCTCTTATTTATACTCTCAAAGTAGCTTCCTTAAAAACATCTTCTAGGTCACTTTGTCCACTTTCCTTATTTTAGGGTTAACCCACTTCTAATTTCTCCATTAAATTTATTATTGAATTAATTTATTTTGTATTCACTTTGAATTATAGTAAACCCATCACTTCACTTTATTATTTACCTTTTAAAATCTCTTAAACCACTTTGACTACTTTGAGCTTTTGGGGCTTCCAGATAATATATGAGGGTCCTCCAACTTCGTAAGGCCATAACTTTCAAACCGTGAGGAGTTATGTGACATTACACATACCACCAGAAATGGAATTACATGTACTATCCATATAGAATAGTATTACCTAAAAATATATCAAAACACATAACTTTATCCATCAAACAAAATTGGGTCCAATTCCCAAACCTGGGTTCTCCAAATTCTAATGGCCATAACTCTCTAACCGTGAGGAGATATGTGACGTTCCACATACCACCAAAAATCACATGAAAAACACTATCCATATAGGATAGATTCATTAACAAATTCACTGGTCTTCATCTCATTATTTCACAAATAATCATGGGTTCTCTAACCATACTTCTAGGATAACTTAATCTGCAACGCATCTTCCTATGAGGGCTTTCACCATAAGGGGACTACTTTGGATTTCATCCATTTCTACTTATTATCAACCATGAAAAGACAATAACGAGTCATATTTACTTCAAACAATATTGGGTCCATTACCCAACCTTTGTGGCACGAGGCTTTCTTCAAGGGTTGACATCAATGACAACCAACCTTAATCAATAATCTCCCCCTTTGGAATTGATGGCGACACTCTAATGCAATACTGAAATTATATCACTCATGCTCCCCCTAGAACCATGCCTCTGTCCTTTGCCTCTATCCTTTGCATCTAATAAATCTATCCCCTTGGAACCATGCCTCTGTCCTCTACCTCTGTCCTTGCATTTGATAAATATATCCCCCTTTTTCATCAATGGAAAATGTATCTTTCCATCCAGGGTTGCTCCCCCTGACTGAACTGTCCTCTTATGGTGCTTCCTCATGTAAATCTAAGACATATAAGATAAGCATTCAAAAATCATTCATTTTGGAGTAGAAATAACTCCAAGTCTCTGGCGAAGATATCCAAAGGATTCCCATGGAAGTGGTTTTGTGAATATGTCTGCCACTTGTTCTTTTGTGCCCACATACTCAACTTTGAAGTTATTTTCTGCAACCTGCTCCCGTAGAAAGTGATACTTTATTGGAATGTGCTTCGTCTTGGAGTGCATCATTGGGTTCTTTGAGATACGGATGGCACTTGTATTATCACAATAGATTGGAATGGGCTCATCATACTCAACTTGTATATCTGTCAGAGTTTTTTTCATCCAAAGAACCTGTGTACAACATGATGCGACTGGAATATACTCCACCTTGGCTATAGATAAAGATACTGATGATTGTTTCTTGCTTAGCCATGATACTAAACACTCACCCAAGTATAACGTTGCTCCACTGGTTCTTCATCGGTCATCAATACAACCTGCCCAATCTGCATTTGTGTAGGCAATAAGTGATAGATCCTTTCCTTTTGGATACGATAATCCAAACTCTTTTGTTCCTTTGAGATATTTGAAAATCCTCTTCACTGCTAACACATGTGACTCCTTTGGTGCTGCTTGAAATCGTGCCACCTGTCCAACTGCCTGCATTAGATCTGGTATGGATGTTGTCACATATAGTAGGCTGCCAATCATTAACCTGTATTGCTTTTGATTTGTAGACTTTCAATCAATATCTTTTCTCAACTTGCAACTGGTTTGCATGGGAGTGATAACTGGTTTGCAATCTTTCATTTCGAACCTATTTAGCATTTCTCTGATATACTTGGTTTGAGAAATAAATATTCCTTGGTTTCTTTGATGTATGTGAAGTCCCAAAAAGAAGGACAGTTCTCCAAGTAATGACATTTCAAATTCATTCTACATATCTTTTGCAAATTTCTGGCTTAACCTGTCATCATCACTACCAAAAATAATATCATCAACATAAACTTCAATTAATAAAATATTACCTTCACTTACCTTGATGTAGAGGTTGATGTCTGCACCTCCTTTTTTGAACCCTGTCTGCAGCAGATACTTATCCAGTCTAGAGTACCATGATCTAGGAGCTTATTTTAGACCATACAAGGACTTCTTTAATTTACACACATAATATGCACTCTCTGAAAATTGAAATCCTTCTGGTTGTTCAATGTAGACTTCTTCTTCAAGTTCCCCATTCAAAAAATATGTTTTTATGTCCATCTGATATACTTTAACATTTTTGGAGCATGCATAGGCTAAAAGAAACCGAATTGCTTCCATTCTGGCAACTGGGGAAAATGTGTCTTCAAAGTCGATTCCTTCAATCTGTGCATATCCTTTACATACCAATCTAGATTTGTTCCTTGTACCTTGTCCATATTCATTTAATTTATTCCTAAAAACCCATTTTTTGTTGATCACATTCTTATTCTTTGGTCTTGGAACTAGTTCCCAAGTGTCATTTTTCTCTATTTGATTCAATTCTTCATTCATGGCCTTATTCCAAAAGTCATCCTTGTTGGATTCTTTAAAATAGTTTGGTTCAATTGTAGATAAGACTTCTAGGTGTGTTTGTTCTGGTGAATGGATTTTTCTTCTAGTCTCAACTACTACATCTTTGTTTCCAATAATCTGATATGAATGATGATTCTTATGTACTCGTTTTCTAGGTGTCCTTGGAGATACTTGTTGAACTTGCTCTTCTGTTTCTATCAGATTCTCTTCATATTCCTCCTCTACTTCATCTTCTGCTTCTTCATCTTCGAAAATTTGTTCCATTGATTTGTTTTATTCTTCCTTTGATTTTGGTCTGCCTGTTTCATCAATTGTTACATTGATGCTTTCCACAACTTTGTTCAATCTTACATTGTAACACTTGTATGCTTTCCTTCTACTTGAGTAACCAACAATTACTCCTTTGTCCACATGAGAGTCAAACTTTCCCATTCTGCCATATTCTCTTTTGATGTAGCATTTTCTTCCAAAAACTCTGGAGTGCTTCACATTTGCTGGTCTTCCTTTCCATAGTTCGTAGGGAGTTTTATCAGTGTTGTTTCTGAGCATTAATCTGTTTTGAATGTGAACTGTTGTATGCAATTCTTGTGTCCAAAATATATATGTCAATTTGGAATCCATTAGCATTGTTTGAGCCATTTCCTGTACTGTCCCATTCTTTCTTTCAACAACTCCATTCTGTTGAGGTGTCCTAGCAACGAAGAATTGCCCTTTTATTCCATGAATGCTGCAGCAGTCCATAAATTCCTTTGAAGTGAAATCTCTTCCATTATCATATCTCAAGCATTTGATTCTTGAATCCATCTCATTTTCAACCATTTCCTTATATATCTTAAAGTTTTCAAAATCTTCTGACTTGTTCTTGAGAAAGCAAACTGCAGTCATTCTTGTATAATCATCAACTAATAACATAAAGTATCTCTCACCTTTTAAGCCCTTTGTTGTAGTTGGTCCAACTAGATCAACAAGCACAATTTCCAGTGGTCTTGTTGTTGAATATTCCTTTGATTTGAACCTGGTCTTTGTTTCCTTTCCTTGTTGACAATGCTTGCATAAAGTGTTCATTGGTTTAATGATCTGGGGAATTTCTTTGACTGCTTCTCTTTTTCTTACTTTAACAAGGTTATCAAAATGCATGTGACCCATTCTTCTGTGCCATAGCCAACTTTCATCTTCCTTTCCTAGACAACAGTTTTCATTTCCAATTTCACTTAATACAAATATGTTGTTTGAAGTTCTTGTAGCTGTACCGACCAATTTCCTTGAACCTTCTCTTCTTATTTCACACTTTTGTGAATCGAAAGTAACGTTATGACCTTGTTCAAACATTTGAATCACACTTAGAAGATTATGTTTCATATCTTCTACCAGTAGAATATTTTGTGCCTTTTTATTCTTGTCCCCAATTCAGATTGTGCCTTCTCCAATTATTTTGGTTGTATTATCATTTCCGAAGGAGACTGATCCATTTCTTTCCTTTCACAATGTAAGAAATTTCTTTCCTTCTCCAATTATGCAGAAAATATAATTCTTTGAACTACCCAAAAACCTCAATTAAATCCGAAAACCCTAAGAGTAATATCCCCAGCGGATTCGCCAATTCTGTTGTTGGGAAATAATACCCTATGGACTAACAAGCTAGGGTTGAACTTGTACGCAGATCATGACCTTACAGA